>JAWWMP010000081.1:1449890-1464898 GCA_035047865.1 Dendrocincla tyrannina
GCTCAGGGGGGACCTTCTGGCTCTGCAAGTCCCTGCCAGGAATGGGGAGATGGGAATGGTCGGGCTCTGCTCCCAGGGAACAGGGACAGAGCAGAGGGAACGGGCTCAAGTTATGTCAGGGGAGGTTTAGTTTGGATATCAGGGAATATTTCTTCCCTGAAAGGATGGTCAGGCATTGGAACAGGCTGCCCAGGGAGGTGGTGGAGTCACCATCCTTGGAAGTGCTCAAAAGTTGTGTGGATGTGGCACTTGGGGACAGGGGTTAGTGGTGAATAGGGCAGTGCTGGGTTAACAATTGGATGTGATGACCTTAAAGGGCTTTTCCAACCTCCGGGTACAACCCCAAACCAACTTCACGTGTTCCTACACCCGGTCTTAGGGCCTTCATCCGAGCCCAAATGATCCCCTCCTTCCTCTCATCCCGCTGAGATCGCCCCTCGGGAAGGCAGGGAAGGAATTTTGGGAGCTGGGAGCTGTTCCATGGTCACTAGATGGCAGTGGCTGTTTACATTTGACAGGTGAGGGTGAGAAGAAGTCGGTGCCACTTGGGACAAAGGCTCTCAGAGAGGACACTGCGGTGGGGCTGTGGGGATGCCCAGCGGGATGAGACACCCGCTGGAACAGAGAAGTGGCCCTAAATCCCAAATCTGCAGTCACATTCAGGCCATGCTTGTGGTTAATTCAGGAACCAGGGACTAAAAAGTTCCAGTGCTGTTTCTGACACTGTGTGTGAGATGTTCCTACACTTCTGAAGCCTTCAGATGTAAAGGTAACTTTTGCCATACATGGTTTGCTCCAGCAAGATAAACCCTGCCAATGATTTATTTCAATTAAAAAAATTAATTGCACCTTTATCCTGCTTAAAAAAACATAGGAAATAAAATGGAGAGATGGCACAAGGGGGGATGGCTTTGAGATGGAGGAGGGTGGATTTAGATGGGATATTGGGAAGAAATTCTTCTCTGTGAGGGTGGGCAGGTCCTGGTACAGGTTGGGCAGAGAAGCTGTGGCTGCTCCATCCCTGGAAGTGTCCGAGGCCAGGTTGGAGCACCCTGGGCTGGTGGAAAGCGTCCCTGCCCATGGCAGGGGGTGGAACCAGACTGGAACTGAAGGTCCTTCCAACCCAAACCATTCTGTGATTCTGTGATAACAGCAAATGGAAAATAAAATAAAATAAAATATTGTGGCGAGGTGAGAAAGGTTCTCATTCCAGGGCAGAATGTAACCCATTGCTGTTCTGTGTCCCACATGATCATTCCCCAGGAGAAGACTTAACTGGGCACAGTTTGTAGACAGCAATTAAGTGAAGTAGACAATTAATCTGATCGATTAGTATTGACCCGATGGTTGCATTCCCACCACGTGTATTTATCCCCTGAGACAGAAAAGCCTGAGGTGGTTTAAGGACACCTGTGACAATCTGGGCCTCAGGACACGGAGGAACCTGTCACTCCTTGGGTATCCATCACCTGGACATGCTTGGAGAGCGGGGTCTGAGGTGCTGGAGGCACATCCCAGCACGATGCTTTGGGTCTCTGAACCCAGAACCTCAGAACATCAGTGGAGCCTGGACGTGTCCTCTCTTGAATTTGTCCTTATTTTGGTGTCTGACAGAGGTTTTTCCAGCACCACAACGAGTGGGGTTTCTCTGGGACCTTGAGTGGGCATCCCAGTGTCTCTAGGGTTTGAGAAGGAAGAGAAGAAGAGTTAGGACTGTAAGGACCTGCCCCAATAACACTGAGAAAAATAAGGTTTTTCCAAAATTGCGAGTCTCAGAAAATAAAAAAGGCATCGACTAATTTGGTCCTGTACATTTTCTAATTGTTTCTTTTTGAGGTGCCTGGAGGAATCTTATTAAGTATTTTGGGGGTGGTTTGATTCACAAACTTCTAACAGAAGCTGAGCCTGGACCTCACTGGGGGTACACACCAGAAGGACACAGGACAGCAGGTGCTCATCTGGGATGGGGATTTTTAATTTTGAGTGTAACATCCATTAACATCCTACAATTATCCCTCGTAGTCAATGAATGCTCGTCTATCAAGATGCTGAGGACGTGGGGAAGAAAAATAGATTTATTTGCCAGCTCATCTCTATTTAATCTGTGATTTTTGCGCTTGTGCTCAAGTGCCATCACTTTGGGAACAACAAAGCAGCCTCGCAGATGCAGAAACCAGATGCAAGCTGAGGTTGAACATCCTCAAGGGACCTCTAGAAAGGCCCAGAGCAGAGACTCCAAGCCATGCTGGAGGTGTTATTAAACTTCTCCAGAACATAATCTGGAATTATTTGATTTATCAAAGCATAAAACTGCTTTTTCGTCTCTTCTGGGATTTGTTCTTTTATTATTTGAACCCTGTGCTGTCTTGTGGCAGTGAGTTCCTCAGTTTATCATTATCATTTATAAAAGTGGCTGCTTTTAGTAGTTTGAATTTTGTTGCTTTTAATTCCTTTGGGCTGGACTTGTCAGTCAGAACAAATGGCAGCTTCTTGCCTGATTTCTGTCCTGTTCATTCTGTTGTACAGCTCTCAATCACCACTTCTCAGCAATGAAACTCTCCTATTTTCAGTCTTCTCCTCTTTTCTCTGGGTCTTTCTTTTATTCTTCTCTTTTGACAGAGGGTGAGTGGAGCTGAACAGTTTCACATTTAAGTGAACTCACGAGGTATCCTCAGCATTATTGCCACTTTCTTCCTAGATATATCTCCTTTCCCTTTCTCTTGATTTTTTTACTGCTTACTTGCCACATCTGTGACCTCTTTTTAACCAATACATTTGACTGTTTAGGGATGTCATTGGTGACAAGGCTGAGGGAGTTAGTTGGGATTGTTCAGCCTGGAGAAGAGAAGCTTCAGGATGACATAATTGTGGCCTTCCAGGACCTGCAGGAGCTACCAGAAACATGGAGACACACCATTTACAAGGATCTGGTGCTGTGGTGTCTGGTGGTGCAAAGCCCATGAGAGTGAATTTCCTCCAACCATCCAAGGCAACGCTGCATTTCTCAACCCACACAGGTCCAACAGAGCTCTAATTTCCTGCAAAGCCTCCACTGGGAGAGGAGAAAGGTTTGAGCCTTCTCTTGTCACCTACCTGTCCCTTGGAAAGCCACCCATGCCCTTTCCTCATCTGTGACTTCACACTAGGGAATAACCCTCAGAGATCTGAACATCACTGGGGCCGTGGCTTTAGGGTGTTTTCCAGCTGCTTCACTGAGTTGGGAACTTCCTTCTGTCCTCTCTCCTAAAAACTCCCTGTCCTTCACAACCAAGGGAGCTTCTGAGTCTGCCACGTTCAGAACTGCACAGGATGTGGCACTTGGGGACATGTTTTAGTCGTGAACACGGGGCTGGGTTAAGGTTTGGACTCCATCTGAGAGGTCTTTTCCAACTTCTACGATTCTCTGGAGTGTCAGGCAGCCCTTGGATGGGGAAGAGAGGCAACAAGGCAGTTGGACAACGTGGCTTTTTGTCCTCTCCCACCAGCAGCTCCCTCACACCTTCCCTTAATTGGTCACACCAAGCTGAAGAGGACTTGTTCCAATTGTCCCTCTCCTCAGTTCTGTAAAGGAGCATCAAGGAGATGTTAGAATTCCACTTTTCTTCCAAAAATAAAATTTTTTTCCAAACATTGGTGTTCTTTATGACCAATCTTGCCAACCCCACCTGAATACTGCTGTCCCTTCCTCCATTTCATGCACTGCCTCCTCAAATGTCTTTATCTCCCAATTAAATTACTAAATATCTCAACGTTTGATGGGTATTTTGGGGGTTTCTTCACAACACTTCAGCTTCTGGAGTCGTGTTATTTTGTGCAAATATTTATCAAGCTTCATGGTGGGCAAAATACTTAAGAAACCACCTTCCCTGCCCATTTTAGAAGTTCAGAAACTAGAGAGGAACTCATGGGTCCCAATAATATTTGGTTCCTCAAAACCTTACAGGTTCTGGGACAAGGGAACAGAGGCAGAAGGAGCTGATTCCTGATGTCTGGAGTGCAAATTGCTCGATGCCTTCTGAATTTGCAGGTTCAGACTCGTTCAGCTTCAGCTCCCAAGGAGTCCACTGAGGGAGAGAGAAGGTGAGGGGAGGATGAGGAGGCATCTCAAGACAAGGACTCATCCATGAACTACCTGCAGGTGGCTGAAGATCTCATCCCAGTATTGCCATCATCACCCAGGGATGGGAACAGAGGAGTCCTTTTCCTGGGAAAAACAGGGCTGGGAAATGCTGGGTGAGATCCTTCCAGCAGAGCCAAGGACATCTGAACTCACCCAAATATCCCCAACACTGTGCAGGTCCCACCTACCACAGGGCTGTGGCCACAAGGCCCCTCTCCCCTCCAGTCCCCTGCTCCCTGGGAAGTTCTGCAGGACTTTTTGGAATGGATTGGAGCTCAACAAATGCCTAAAAAGAGAAATAAGCTGTGTACTGGGCCCCAGTGAAGAAGGATTTAACCCTTCTCTTAGCAGATAAAGACATTTTTCCAGACACTGGACCAGCTCATCCCTGGTGTGACAGCAGCAGGGCAATGGCACAGGGGTGACCCAGTGCTCTGTAAGGCATTTTTTCTACCTGATATGGTTGCAGGGCAAGAATATAATCCCTTTTTTCTTGGAAAAAAAGAAATATATATAAAAAAAAAATACACAGCTGCCAGCGGGGCCAAGCCTTGCAGATTTTACTCCCTCCTTACTCCACGGAGCCAGCAGGATTTCTGGGCAGGATAGAAGCCAAGTAGGGCTGTTAGGAGGCAAAGTTCATCAAGCCTTGTGATTTCCTTGCCATTCCCATGAAATAAAAAAAAAAACCCCACTCCAGCAGAGCCCAGCTCTGCTGCCTTGCAGACTGCAGCCAAACCCAACCCACATTAAGGGAGCTGCTCTACATTCATATTGAAAAGCGGGCGCTTGCCAACCTTACGTGCCTCAAACTTCTTGTTTTAAACTCCTGAACACTGGCCTGGGGAAAGGATTGTGCTGAGGAATATGTTCATGCAGTGCCTGGCACTGGGGGGTTCTGGCTCATGACTGGGATTTGGAAGCAGCTCCTGCAAGACTTGGGAAGGGCTGCAGTGCATTTGAAGTCTGGTTTCCTTGGGAAACTTGGTTTAGCTGATTATGTTGTGCGTCTCCATCCGCTCGTTTCCTCCCCTCCAACTCCTCAAGCCCTCGGCCAATCCCAGCCCACGCTGGCAGGAAGATAAAAGTGCCAGGGAGATTAAGTTGTATGAAAATAAGTGTATACAGGTAAGGAAGGAAAAAAAAAACCCAACCTTATTACTGCATTTCCCTCCTTTCCCCCGGGAGAAAAGGGCTGGATGTGAGCTCAGCCTTTATTAGAGAGCCCACAGAGGAAGGGGGAAGGAGCACTGAGCACCATTCACAGCGTTTTCCACTGAACTACTCGCTGCTTAAGCCTCCTTGCTTCAAGCCCAGGGCTTGGAAACAACTTCTTAAAGCCGTGTGAAGAATGGGAGGATCTGGGCTTAATTTTGGTCCTGCAAACACGAGGCTGAGAGCAACCAGAAGGGGTGCAGCCCCTGCTTTCCCTTCCGTACATCTCCGTGCTCCAAATTCCAAATGGCAAAAATCCCTCTGCAGAATCATGGGGTGGTTTGGGTTGGAGGGGACCTGAAAGACTGTCTCGTTCTATGGACAGGGACACCTTCCACCAGCCCAGGTTGCTCCAAGCCCCATCCAGCCTGGCCTTGGACACTTCCAGGGATGATGGGACAGCCACAGCTTCCCTGCCCAACCTGTGCCAGGGTCTCCCCACCCTCACAGACAATTTTTTCCTAATATCTCATCTAAACCTTCTTTCAGCATCCCGTGGATATTGCAAATCCATGCACTGACCCTCACCATTCCTTACTCCAGAGCAAAACAGACACAAAGGGACAGAAAAACGTCGATTCCTGGCATTTTGCCCCATTTTGACACCAAGACTTGGATGCTGGGCAAGAAACCATCTGCAGGTGTCACTCCTGCACATGAAGTAAAAGCACCAGAAGAGGGCCCGGGCCAGGTGGCCACCCGGCAACTCCATTAAGACATCATAACTTTGACTAATTTGTAAACAGGCTGAAAGAACATCCACCCTCCCTGGAAGGGGGAGAAGTGTCTCTTTAAACCCCGGGGATATGACCTCTTGTCCTCTCTGTTTATAAGAGGGAGGGGAAAGGGGGAACAAAAAAAAAAAGAAAAGGAGGGAGAAAGGGAGAGAAAGTCAGACTTGTTGCCGTGTTAAAACCTGCCCCCCACCATCAGCTTTTGTGATGAAAATGGTCAGGGACACTCTCCAGCTCCTGGGTCTCTCTCTTTGTCATTCAGGCTTTGCAAGGGAGAGCTCCTTTCTGTTTATTTATCAACTCGGATCCCTTGTCAACACCTCACTTGACTGAGGTTTTAGCACCTTGGTGGGGTTTTGTGGGGTTTTTTTTTAACTCTCTCGGCCAAATCTGTCCTTTTCCTCCCCTGAGTGCAGGCAGGTCTTTTCTTCCCAGTAATTTTGTAAGGATTCTTCATCTCTCGGTGTGAGAGTCTCCTGCAGCAAAACACCAGGAGAAAAGCCATTCAGCCCTTGACAGTGACAGTGATTTTAGGGGTGCAGGAGAGATATTTCATTTGTCATTATATTTTAATTCATCCTTTCCCACCTCGTGGCAAAGCTCTGCCCCAGCTCATCAGCCCCTTCCACGTTCTCCTCTCCCACTGTGTGGATGCAACACCCCATAACAGATTTGCCATTTCATATTAAGCTGTTTTAAAATCAACCCAATGCCAAACAAATAAATAATCTAAACAAAATCTTGCTGTTCTGCACTTTTAAAACACGTTTCAAAAGGTTTGGAGACCTTGACCAGGGCACTGTTGCAATACGAGGCAGTAACAGCAGACACTCCTATGCTTTCAAATTGTACCCTGTGTTCCTATTCCTGATTTTAATGTATCTTAATTAACTTGCTCTGTGGCTGAAGAGAAGACACTCCAGTCTGGGTAGTTTTTCAGTCCAGTGCTTGTCAGCAGCATAAAGTAATCCCTGTTTAAAATGCATATTGATTTGCAAACACGAGAGTGAATCCCAACATTCATCTCAAGCGATGGTATCACTTGAGTTTCAAAGGGGTGGGTTAGGAGTGAGTTCACAAAGGGATCAAATTCTGGTTTAAATTTTAAATTTGTTTTTTCTTTTGTTTGCACCTGCAGCAGGAGCGTGGCCAGCCCTTTGAAAATGGGTGATTTGAATAGGATGTTAGAAAGGGATTAGAAAATTTCAACATCAGTGCATCAGTGATTTAATAAATGTTTCTTTTATTGTTCTTTCTGTTTCATAAACACTTGGTTTTCCTTTCTTTTTTTTTTTCCCCTTAATCCAGTGCATATCTCCACCCTCAAAAAAACATAAAGAGAAATTGGATAGAGCAGAGCAAAGAAATTGCAATTTTAAAGCCAGTCCTTATTCTAAGTGTGATTTGGAGGGAATCTTCATAGAATTATAGAATGGTTTGGGTTGGAAGGGACCTTAAAAATCATCCAGTGCCACCCCCTGCCATGGGCAGGGACACCTTCCACTAGCCCAGGGTGCTCCAAGCCCCGTCCAACCTGGCCTTGAACATCTCCAGACCAAAAGGTCTTCCCCAAAAGCTTTGTTTTGCCCCTGTGGTTTCCTTCTGAGACCAGCAACATTCCATTTGTAGGGATGCTCGTTGCAAAACTATGAATGCTTGAATTTAGTTTTCCTGATTTGGCCACATTGTTGAAGGTAGTTAATGAAGTAGTTAATGAAAAGGGGAGCAGAAAACAAGGACCCCCCAAAGGACATGTCATTCCAGCCATCAAAGGCTCTTCACTCCCAAGGACACAGCTCCCTTTGGATGTGCACCATTAACAAGGGGTCACCCTTTTAGATGCTGAGACTTGGCAATACGGATGTCTCCAGAAAGGGACTCAGGATTTGCCCCCAGGAGCCAAAATACCCCACCCTAAAATGTCTCCCTCAAAGAAAGCAGAAGATTATCATTATTATTATTCTCTTGGAGAGATTGTGTTGAGCTCAGCTATTGGCATCTGAGCCTGCGTTGTCCTAGGAGTGGTTCTTTGTGTACCTAAGAATCACAGTCCTTAGGGACAAACTTCCACTGAGCAGAGTCTCCAGTTCTTATTTTGGGTTATGTCCTCAATGGATCTGGAGTTTCCAACATGCCAGAAAAGCAGGAATGCTCCTTACAGACTCAGGGAGTTAAATTTGTCTTCAAATGTTCAGCTTGTCTTCGAAATAAATTGTTTTTCCCCAAATCTCATGCTGTAAGGAAGATCCCAACTTACCCTTCACAGCACTCATTTGTCAGAGGACGGTCTTCACAAAGTGACTTTCCAACAACCAGGGAATTGTTGGTGGAGACCACCTGGAGAAGCCTTTCCTACCATCACTGATTCCTCTTGCCACAAACCCAAGGCGGTTCTGGAGAAGATCACGGAATCCCAGAATGGTTTGAGTTGTAAGGGACATTCAAGACCATCTCATTCGACCCTCGTGCCATGGGCAGGGACACCTCTCACCAGACCAGGTTGCTCCAAGCCCTGTCCAGCCTGACCTTGGACACTTGTTGATGGTTGAAGGTGACCAGCTCAGTGGTTTAGGAGGAAGGGATAATGAAAAGGGAGGTTTATCTGAACACAGACCCCCCTGTGACGTCCTGGCTGCTCCTGCAGTCTGATAGAACTGAATGATCACGTTCATTCCCTTCTGATATCAACTGGTAGGGGAGATTTGGGTGAAACCCACATTATTTGTAACTAATAAGCTCCCTCTCAGAAGATATTTAGCCTGTGTACCTGCTCTTCACCAGAGCAGAAGGTCAGGGCCAGGGGTGTTGGTGTCCCCACCACCCCCGTGCTGTTCAGTGTGCAGGTGACAAGGAGCGACCTGTGTGGTGACACCATCCCAGAGCACTGGCCATGCCTGGAGGAGGCAAGGGAAGATGTACCACTCACAGTTCATCCTCCACCGTCCCAGGGTAAGTCCCTGCAATCCTTCTGCCCACCAGGTCCCTCTGATATCCCTATGTCTCCACCAGGGACACAGACACGAGCCCCTTCCTTATTCTGGGCTCTGCCAGCTCTTCTGGAGTGGAGAAAGGAAACCAGAGCGCTGGTGCTGCAGATCCCTGGGCACTGGGTGCGTTTTTCATCCGTGCTTTTCCCTCTCCAGGTTTGTTCTCCTGCTGTACCACTAGGTGGGCCAAAGCTACACCAGTGAGAGTCCTGCAGGAGACAGGGCAGGCAGGTGGGTCTGGCGGATCCCTGCTGGCCAGGGCACAGGAGATGGAGAGAAGGAGCAGGGACAAGTGTCAGAGAACCCCACGTTTCACCTTGAGTCTTGCAGCCATTCATTTCCCTGCCATTTCCCTTGCAGGAAAGGTGTCCTGTCCTAAAGAAGTGACCATCCCAGGGGGAGGAATCCATCTGGGACATGACATTCACCACTGGCACAAAGTCACATCACAAGGTGGTGGCAGAGGTCCCCACCACCACCAAGCCCTGGCTTTGCCACCTACTGCCTTCCTGAAGCAGATCATGGGTGGCCAGGACAAGCTCAGCAGAGCTTGGTAGGGAAGAAGTCAGCAAAGAGTCAGCAAAGGTGCCTGCAGGGAAAACTGGAGGCACCCCCAATATGAGAGGGAAGCCTCCTTAAAATAACACTTTTTCACCCCACCTGAGGTGTCGGAAATATGAAAGTCTGACTATGAAAATTCAGATTTGCTCTACTCTGGAAAAGGTCTCCAGGTGCCCTGCCTTCATCACACTGAGAGCCACGCCATGGATCCAACCCTTCCTGCCCTCCTGGGAACATCCAGCACTGGATCTTGTACTCTCAGCCATCCTCCATTTCTCTTATGAGCTCTTTGATCAGAGGATAACACATTTATATTGAAAATTTTCAATGGGAATCCAGGAGCAGCCCAAATCCCAGTCTGCCCCTGGCATGGCATATCCTGGGCAGGTTGCAGCCACAGCCAGAGGTGTTTTAGGCAGTGTCAAACGCCCGCTGTTCCCTTTCATGTCTGCTCTTCTCTTCTAGTTGAGGACATCTCTTTGAAGCCTAAAGAGCTGAGAAACCCACCCGAAATTGCTCCTGATTTGCTCATTGCTATCAGTGCCTCTTTAGAGCCCAGAGAAGAGCCCATGGCCTGTAGGCATCTCACCTAACTCCAGCTATCTGAAGATTAGGCACCAAGCCGAAAGCAGACCCCAAAGAGAGGAATGCAGCTCCAGGAGGAATCCACCCCACCTCCCACACACCGGTATCTGCAGTGGCTGAGCTGCCCAGGGCTCCAGGGCACCACTGACCAACCTTCTGCAAGGAGCCCTGGACAGTGGCAGTAGGAAAGGTGAAGTCCTTTTAGGATTTTTGGCACAGTTCTAAAAACCCTCTCCGCCTCCAGCATTGATCCAACCTCCACTTCTGGACAGCAGTGGCCTTTCTACAGCAAAACCAGTTGGTCACAGAGACCTGTCTTGAAGAGGGGACAGGAATTTAGCCCCCAAATCCACCATTTTGCCCGTTCTGCCACTGAGTCACGTCGTGAGCCAGATGTTGTCCACCTTCTGCCTTGTTCTCCACATCTAATGAGGTGGACATTGACCTACCTTGTCACTGTTTGTACCGCTGTGACTCCCGGTCAGGATGTATGGATGGTGTATCTGAGATGGATCTCAGTCTTCAGGGACCTTAAAAAGGGAAAGAGGGAAGCAGAATGACATGTCACAAGTCGAAAGACTCATGAAAAATCCTGGCCTCCAGCACCCAGCCATCCAAGATCCCAATATTTATGTGATATTTTCGTAAAAATAGGATATAAGAGGTTTAGTGCTCACAGCATGTTTTGGAATCTGGGTCTCCAGATATCTGTAGGAACTCCCACGTGCCCTTGGGGCTCCTCACTAGGGCTGGCTTTGGGAAGGGTGGGTTACAAAGCTGTCTGGTGGACATTTCCTGGTGCTCCCAGTGCTCCCAGTGCTCCCAACAAGCCACAGTGTGGGCTTCTTGGGATAGAAGGAAAAACAGGCTGTGGCTTTCTCACGCTGCCGTGGTGGCTGTGCCGATCCATGGAGACCCAGAGGGATGTGTGGGGAAGAGAGTGAGTAAACTGCAAGTGGGGAAGATCAACCACCTTCCAGTGAGACCCAATTCCAGCTGCAATTTGCAAAATCAAATCATTAATTAGATTTTACCAGTGGGAACTGAAGTAGGAAGGAGGGAAGGGGCAGAATGCACTGGTGGCCTCCACCAAAACCTTCTGCCCCACAAGGAGCCTTCCCAGGCTCTGTGTTTGCCCTCCATGAGGACGATCTTCCCATCCAGAAGCCATAGCAAACCTTCTCCATGTAGGGCAGAGGGGGAAGGAGAGCAAGAGAAGTGACACACGGAGTATTTGAGAAGTGTGACCAGCCTGGATCTCTCCAAACCTCCTCCCCCGGGCGCTGATCCCTTTCCAGAGACTTCTCTGGGCTGGGAGCATCCTGGATGTGCCTTTTTTGACCACGGGTGAGCGCAGCTGTTCCCTGGTGTGACTGACTGCAGTCATGTTTCTAAATCCAGCGCTCTCGACACACTCAAGTGGACCCTGAAGATGCCAGCTGGGCCATCATCATGAGTAAGCAAGACAGAACCAGCCTGCAGTGCCTTCATAAGGCATTCCAGCCCCGTGACAATGAGGCTCTGTCCTCCCATCCCCTTTTCCCCTTGCCAGCTTGATAACTGAGGTTACCCATCTCCTCTGCCAGCAGGATTATCGTGGAATGATAGAGGACTGGAATGGTTTGGGTTGGAAGGGACTTTTGAGACTAGTTCTGACCTCCACCCCCTGCCACAGGCAGGGACACATTTCACTATCCCAGCTTGCTCCAAGCCCCATCCAACCTGGCCTTGGACGCTTCCAGTGTTTGGCATCCACAACTTCTCTGGGCAACTTGTTCCCTCAGAACTTCTCCCTGGGCACTGATGGATAATGTCAAGAGCAAAGAAGCCACTGGGGACCAGAGCCTGCCCATTGCAACGTCTGAATGACGTGCAAATACTTGGGAAAAGGATGGGGAAAAAATGGATCAGCCTGGGTGAGCCTTGCCAGGCTTTGCCATCAGGCCCTAAATCAGCTGTTGGGAGAAAACACTGCAGGTTTGGGCAGCCAAATGCCAAGCAGTCCCACATCCCTAAGGCTGTCCTGCATCCCTAAGGCCCACAGCAGCCTTTTTACTGATTCTAATGGATTGCAAAATCTGGCCCTTGAAGGTCTGGGTTCAAAGGTGGCGTTGATAATAGATAATTAATCAACAGGAGAGTTCTTAGGGTTGGGAATGGCCATTACACACCCCAGTACCTTTTTATCAGTGCTATTAAAAGCAGTGGGTGCCAGAGAGAGCAGGGATGCTGCTGCTGCTGCTGAAGGAATCAACCCGACCCCGAGAGTGTGTGTGTGTGTGTGTGTGTGTGTGCCTCTGACAAAGTGGATTATCTCCATCCTCCCCAAACAGCAGCTGCAAAGCAAAGAGGAAAAGGGAGAGTGGCTGAATTTGTACCTTCAGGTAAAGTTGCCTGGTGCTTCCTGGAGGGAGGGGCAGAGGCTTTGGGGGATGTTTAAATCTCTCCCCAGGAACAAAAGGACGGGAGATTAGCTCGACCCCTGGAAGGGATGTGTGTCCTGCCCCATCCTCCTCCCCCTGCAGCCCTGCTTTGCCGGGACCCCCACGCCCAGGCTGGTGTCTGAGGGTCTGTGTGTGTGTGTGTCTGTGTGTGTGTGTGTGTGTTCCAGTCTGCAGTGTGAGCAATTTCACTTGAAAAGACAGAGAAATCCCCTCCTTTGAAAGTCTCAGTGTTTGGTTCTTTCCAGTAATGCTATAATTGGATGGGATTTTCTCTAATACACAGGGAAAGTCCTTAAGATGATTTTTCACACACCACCACCCTCCTCCTTCTCCTCATCCTACCTTATGCAATAAAACTCCCTCCTCCAGCCTCTTTGGCTCCTCTGGGGTGGGGGAGCTGCTGGAGGAGGCGGTGGGGGGATGGATTTAATACACTCCATATAATTGCAGCATCGACACCGCGGGGATTTGCTGGGAGAGCCGGGAAGAGCATCCGTTCCCCCTCTGGAAGGAGGAGAGAAGCCGCTCGGATCAACTGGAGCTTGGCTACACGGAGCGATTAGATCTCGGAGCACTTGCCAGAGCTCACATTTGCAATCACTTGTCATCCAACCCTAAAGAAAATAATCAGGGCCCGACCCCTGCCAAATTCCCAATGATTTAAATATCCCCGAATGAACTGCATTTCTAGTATAATTTCACTAGAATGAATATATCTCTCCATCTAGCTCAACACAAACATATCTTTATATATATGCATATAGAGCTCTGTGTGTGTAAATAGGAATATTCCCTACTAAGGGAAAATATATATGCAGCTCTTAATGAGAATGGAAGCGCATTTTGATTTGAGCTAATGCAAGGTTGCAAGCCTTCCTCCAAGAAAGTCATTAAAAACTGTGCCTCTCTTTGTTCCGTGTGAGCCACAGAAATTTTCTGATTCACAGATAAACTGAGAGAAAGTCAAAGAAATAAATAAAATCTCCTCCAGCCCTCTGTTTCCTTAACAAAAAAAAAACAAGAAAGAGACAAAATAAAACAGAAAAAAAAAAACAAATAAACAAACTAAATCAAAAAAACAAAACCAGGCAGCAAGCAGCTACTACAACCCCCCCCAAAAAAACCCATGCAAAAGAGAATCGTTGTTGTTATTCCAGTGAGAAAATATCTCCCCGCTCATCCAGTGCCTCCATCCCCTCGTTTTCGCCTCTCCAGCCCCCTTTCAAATGAGCCAGGGCAAGGCAAAGCCTGTCAGCTGGGTGACACTTGCTCCCAGATCCAGCAAGCTTTAAACAATATGTTCCAGAGGAGCAGCAAACCTAACCACGGACCCACAAGCGAGGAGCTACATCTTTATAATAACATTAAGAATGATTTTTTTTTTCCTTTTTTTCCCCCCCTCAAAAAACCTGCCGGGTTTTTTTTTTTTTTGGAGCCGTGGGATCCACCCCAACTCACCCCCCACCACCGCCACTGAAAAGAGAGAAATTGGGACAATATGTAGAGGGAGAAATTAAAAAAGAGATCAATTACTAGTGCCCTGTGGGGTGGATCTGGTGGATGAAGTCGTTTGCAGCAGCTCCTTCGCAATGTCCGGGGCTGGGATTCCTGGAAATTGGGATGATCTGGATGAGCCTTATTGAGATTTGCATGGAAGAAGTTGATTTTTTTAGGAGTTGTCTTCAGTGGAGCCCTTGGATATCTGGTTGGTTGGACTGGTGGGGAAGGGGTATGTGTGGCTTGGGGCGGGGGGGGTGTGTGTGCATGTCTGGGTGTAAATCCTCTTTTTTGCTTTGTTTTGTTTTGTTTTTTTTTCTAATGAAAAAGGAGGAAAAAAAAAAATCCAACCAGAAAAAGGCACCAACCAAAAGTTTCTAGAAAGTTAGCTCCAGTGCGTCCCGACCGACACCGTGAGGAAACGGGCATTTGAGAAGAAGACAGAATGGCGAGGAAGAGAAAATCGAGAAAATAATAATTGAGAAGAAAAAAAAAAACTTTCACACTTTTTTTTTTTTTTTTTTTTTTTGCATTTTAGTAGCTTCGACCCAGGGAGTGAAATCCGGGCAGGTTGTTATAGCTACCCAAATCCACAGGGGTCCCCCCTGTCTATTTAAACCCCCTAAATCTTCCTTCCCCTTTTTAAAACTACATTTTATCCCTTGGCTTGTGGGCCAACGTGCCCCCTAATGAGTATTAAAACACTATCTCCTTGCAATTAGCTCATTCCTGACTTCACGCTCCTGATTGACAGAACAAGCCAAAGCATCAGAATTCTCCCTTTGGCAATAAGTGCTGATTGGGTCCTTTTTAAGAGAGCTACTTCAAACTTTTTTTTTTTTTTTTTTTTTTAATTTTTGAAGTG
>JAWWMP010000081.1:1464998-1499381 GCA_035047865.1 Dendrocincla tyrannina
ACTTCAAACTTTTTTTTTTTTTTTTTTTTTTAATATTTGCCTTCAGTGTCTTGGCTGAGAGAAGAGTTTTTTACCTCTCTGAGATTTTTTTTTTTTTTTTTTTCCTTGAGAGTAGTAGAGGAAGCAAGAGAGGATTTACCTGGTCGGGTTGAGTTCACTTCATTTGACTTTTTTTTTTTTCCTTAAATTATTGTTATTATTATTATTAAAATAATCATCCTGCCTCAGAAGAAAGGAAGGTTTTTGGCAACTCTGGTTAAAAAAAAAAAAAAAAAAGAAAGACAACTTTTCATCAATGGCCTCTTTTGGATATTTCCTGTTTCTTTGTGGGTTGAGTCAGGCTCTGTCAAGTTACCCAATCTGGTGGTAAGTTTTATTCTTCTTCTTCTTTTTTTTTTTTTTCCTCTCATTTTCATTTATTTTTCCCCTCCTCTGTTTTCTCTGCAACCCCTGCGCTTAAGATGACTTGAAATTCTCCTTTCGTTGCCACTCAGCTAAAGAGGTGGGATTGTTCCAGCGCCAGCAAGTTCTTAGAACCTGCATTTCACCTCTTTTATTTATGCATTCACTTTGTTTATTTTGACTGGGTTATACCTGATCTCTCCTTCTCCTACTGTAAAAGAGAGAGAGAGAGCGAGAGGGAGCGATCGGAAAGTTATTTTTTTTTAAGTGCTTTGATCCTCTCCTGTGAAGAACAAAAGGCGCTGCCTGAATTAAAGAGATAATGATACAAGTTGACATGAGCATTTCAAGGTGATTTCGAGCTAGTCAGGTGGAAGGAAGGGGGGGAAAAGGATGAAAAGTTTTGGGATCTTTTTTTCCCCCCCTTCCCTTTAAGGAATATTTCGGGGGAAAGAAAAAAAAAATAGGGGGGAAAAATGGGAAGAAAGAGAAAGGAGGTGAAGGCTCAACAACCTGGGTGCTGGGAAGGCAGAGCGGGGAGCAGAGACGGGGCTGGGGGAGATGAGCCCGGCACAAAATCGGCGGCTCCTGCGCGCTCCTTTCCCCCGGGGGAAACGCACTTTTTGGGGGGTCGCAGCCCCTTATTTTTGCCTTTTTTTCCGCGCTTTGCACCCTACGCCTTTAAGAGCCTTTTCTCCCTCACTCCCCCACGAAAAGCAAATGGTGCTGGGCAAGGCATGTAACTGCACGATCTGCGCTAATTACCCCGCGCAGGTAATTGGGCTCAGGGAAGCGCGGGCGCTCCGCGGACGATCCGCGGGGCACGGCGGCCGCCCCGCACCCGCGATGCCAAGAACTCGGGAGCGCCCACTAAACCCAAAGGAAACCCCCCCCCCCCCAAATCCTCATGGGAATAATTCATTTTCGGAGCGCGTTTAATCCCTGCTCTCTCCCCCCCCCAACCCAACCCAACCCCAAGGCGGTCGCGGGGTTCGGGAGGGATCCGCGGTCCCCCCCGCGCCCGGCGCTGCAGAGGTGAGGGTGTTGAAGGCAGCAGCCTCTCCAACTATTTCAGGTATGTCTGCAAGCAGGGAATTCGTTGGGATGGGAGAAAAGCAATAAAATGCAAATGTGTTCTTGGGAAGACAGGCAGAAAGAGCACCTGGACGGGGAGTCATTAAAAAGCAATCTTTTATTCCCAGCCACCATCTAACTTATAATTAGGAACTCCGGTTGCATTCCTGATTGGAGAAGGAAACGCATTCCTCCAATACCAACATAAATATTCCCTTGTCACCCAAGCGAGGGGAGCGAAGGGTCCCCCCCGGTCCCCGCAGCCCCGCTGCGCTCCCGGAGCTGCGGGAGAAGCGGCTGTCGGGGGTGGGAAAAGGCTGGAAAGGAGGAGATGGAGACAGGGGCAGGAGGTCCCTTCCCAAGCCGGGGGTATCAGGTGTGTTCAGGGGGGGGCGGCAGCGGCGACACTGTGGGTTTTGGAGTGGTTTGGGGTTTTTTTTCCATCCTTCCCCGGTGCCAGCCAGCGGTTTTAGACGTTTCTTTCGCGAAGAGGAAACCCCCCTTAGGCCATGGAAATGCAAAGGAGGGTTTGGTTGGGCTGGGGGAGTCGGAGGAGAGGCCGGGAGCTGTAACATTGGCTGCCAAAATTCCCTCTCCCACCCCCCATCCCTTTCCCTCTTTATTTATCCCCAAGCAAGGTATAAACCCAGGGCCACCCCCGTGGCTGGAGATGGGGAGCAGCCCTGGAGGATCAATGGGAATCAGGGCCTGGAGGGTGGCACAGGGGTCCCCTGGATACATCCATTCACATCCCAAGAGCAGGAGTCAAGTTCCTTGTCTCCTAGTCCAGGACAGCTGCTCCCAAACCAGCTGATTCAGTGAATCCATGGTGCTGCTCAATTTTATTTTAATTTAATTTTACCCTTTCCATTCTCTGGATTGTTTCTTTTTCACTGTGTGTGTGGAGGTGGATTTTGTGTGTGCGTGTGCTGGTGTTGTTTGGTTTTTTGAAGAGACCAGGAATTTTGTAGTCTGGCCATGCAAGCAGCAAACATCCCATCTCAGCCACCTCTGGCTAAAACCTCCCCTGTATCAGCTCATAGTGATTTGATTGTTTACAGCAGAAAATCTGTAGTTTACCATCCCTAAATTGTGGCCCCTCCCCAGTAACTGTTTCTAATTAAAGAGTAAACTCATCCTAAAGCTGTGGATATTTACACTTAGAGAAAATCTGTGCAAAAGCAGGGACTGCAAAATTATATTTTCCTGTAGGTTTTGGTTAATTATTCTCCCCAAAACAGGGGAAATATAAAGTGTGTATTTGTCAATGGGGGGCAAGGGACATGCGTCTGTTGCTGTAAGTTCTGTCCACCTCTTACAACTTCTTACGTGGCTGAGCTCTTTAAATTGCTGTTCACGGCATAGGGACACCTGTTTAAATCAGGCCAAGCAGTGCTGGTGGACCCGGGTCCCTGGAACCCTTGGGAAAAGTGCAGTGGAGTAAAAGGGAAAAGATTCCCCTGGAGCAATGATGCTCCCGTGTTCCATCCCCATCCTTTCAGTGACCGTGGAGATGGGAGAACCTACGGGAGCTTCTTAAACCCAGGAAATAATGTATTTGCAAACTGGGATAAAATAGGCTTTAAAAGGAATGATTTAAGGATAATAAAGTAAGAGGGAGCAGTTCCCATTGGAACTGATGTGCCAAGTTTTGAGGGATGTGCTGACGTGATTTATTGTGCCACGGTAACCCCATGGGACCTTCTGCAGCACAGCAGCACTGAGCTGTTCAACCTAAAGGAGCTACTGGGAGCAGCAACAGGCTCTTCCACACCCACGGGGCCAGATTAAGAGCAAACGTGTTGGTTTTGGGGTTGTTTTTGGGTTTTTTTGTGTTTGGTTGGTTGTTTGTGGGGTTTTTTTAAGTGTTAGTACTGTTCATTTTTGGGGTTGTTAAATTAAAAAAAAAAAGAGAGAGAGAGAGATTGGAATGAATGAAGGAAGAGTTAGGAAATTCAGAAGCAGAATTCATGGCTAGGGGAGGGCTAAACATAACCTGTTCCCTTTTCCTGTGGGAGTTTGGGGTCCCTGTGGAGTCACAGCAGCAGCACAAACAAAATTAAAACTTTTTCCAGCTGACTGGCGCTGCCTTGACTGACTCCACATGGAACAGGGGAAAA
This sequence comes from Dendrocincla tyrannina, assembly GCA_035047865.1. NCBI lineage: Eukaryota > Metazoa > Chordata > Aves > Passeriformes > Dendrocolaptidae > Dendrocincla > Dendrocincla tyrannina. The sequence goes on from JAWWMP010000081.1 coordinate 1,468,595, forward strand.
AGCATTTAATTTCATTTCTTTTATCTTTTCATCAGTGGTATCTGGCCTGACTTGGTCTGAACACAGCCAGAGCGCAGAAATGATTCAGAAAGGAGAAGGGTTTGGTTCAGGAGCAGAAAAAAACCAGCAATAAAAATGAACACAGAGCTTCTGTGCTGGGAGTCTTAACCTCCTGTGGCCCAGGATGCTGGGAGGTGATCCCAGGAGAGGCTCTCTGGGCTGAATTAAGTTAGCTGGCATCTCACATGTCATTTTTCCTGGGTGTGAGGCAGTTTGGGGCTTGCTGGGGATGTGTGTGGTTGATGTATGTGCCTGGAGAGGGCCTGGAAGAGGATGTCTCATGGGAGGAGAGAGGCACTGGCTGAGATCTGATGTGGTGGCATCACTTTGGGGCAGGAATGTCTGTCCCTTCCTCTGTCTGCTGGTCCTGGTGGGGCTCCTGTCCCCTGTGCTGCTCTCTGTAACATCCGTGTCACATCCAAAGTGGGGTGGGATGGCATCAGCCCCATAACAACAGGGCAAGGAAATGAGCTGGAGCCACCAGTGTCAGGGTGGACAGAGCATTCCTGGAGGTGCCAGGCTGGTCTTTGGGAAGGGGACATGAAGGATGTGGGGATGTGTGTTGGAAACCTTTTGCTGACTGTGACCTGGCTTTGATTTCTTATTCCCCACCCCTGGTCCCAGCAGCTCTATCGGTTTGCCCATCCCTGCGGGATGAAGCTGGAAAAGTCTGTGATGTTCTGCAGTATCCACTTTACAGGAGGGCTGGGGAGGGTGATCCAGCAGAGCTTTCCACCTCTATTTTTTGGCAGTTCAGGAAGTGTCAGTGCACGGGAGAAGGGCAGGAGGGAGCTTTGCCAACCGGCACACGAGGAACCCCGTGGCATTTCTCCAGCAATCCTCAGGTGCAGCACCTGAACCTGTCCCTGTGGGATGGCATCACTGCAGTGAGAGCAGTGCATGGCTGAAATCCTGCCTTGTGCTCTGGTTCAGGTCCCTCCTGGGGTCTCTTTACCCTTGAGGTGGGTGGAACAGCCCTGACTTACCCAGTGGAAAGATCCCACAAGAAACCCAATTCTCCTTGGGTTGCAAACCCTGCGGAACCAAGCTGAGTTCTTGAGAAAGCAAAGCTTAGTTTGGCAGAGAGCAATAAATGGGAGAGATGATAATCCCTCGTTGGCCAGGAGGGAGGCAGAGCCATGGAAGGTCACCCAAGGGACAGCCTGAGCTGTGTGTGCTGGCACCAGGGCTCCTGAAGCAATCTCTGGAGCTGGGAAGCAGGAATTGCATCTCCCCCCTTCCCTGCTCCGTTAGCTGGGGTTGAGGGTTTTGACATTCCCTAGGTGATGACATTGCTGTTCATCTCCTCCTCTCCTGCAGTGGAGCCATGTGAAAGCCCATCAGTACACGGTGCTACATGTGGCCCTCTCCCACCCTTGCTCCAAGGCTTGGGAATTGGCTTTACACACTTCTATCTGTGTTACAACAGGACCTGACACGGCCCTGTTTTGCCAGGCAGTTTATAATCATGGAATGCTGGGTTAGCCCGTGCTGGGATACCAACTCATCCACCAGTTTGGATTTTCAGGAGGGCAGGATGGGTGATTTTCACCCAAACCTCAGTGGAGAAGAGGGAATTGGGCCAAGGAGATTGTGCTGTGTAGATGTAATTGGTAAAAAAGCAGCTCTTGCCTGCTGCATGCACAGGGTGTAGCATGCAAAGGGTAAGAGAAGTTATTTCCCATCTCCATTTCTCATGGGACTGGAGAAACAGACTCTAAGGGTATTTATGCTGCTTCTGGCATAGTCCAGGAATGGAGCAGCTCTTTGGGGAGATTAAATGACTGGACAAAGATCACATAAGAAGGTTTTTTCACAGCAGGAACTGAAAATTTTTCAAGGTCTTATCAGGAAGCCCCTGTTTCAAACACAGGGAGGGCTGGGACTCTCCCAGAAAGCCCAGTGTGTGCTAAAGAAAATCCCTCATCTACTCAGATTTCAGACTCACTTCATTAAATTTTGTTGTCCTGGTACTTATTAATTGCTTTTTTGTTTCAATTTTAAGAGGACTTTATTAGCTGAGGTACCCTGAAAAGCAGCAACTTGACATTCAAAGCACTGGATGATGGTTTTGCATCAAACAAGCAAGTCCTTCCTAACTAAGATAAGGAGAAGAGAATCATTTTGCTCCCCAGCCCTTTTCTGGTGAAAACCCAGAGGTGAAACATGTCCTTTACAGACATTTGAACACCTCTAAGACTTCCCCTCTGGAAAGTTTTGAGCATTTAGAATCATAGAATGGTTTGGGTTGGAAGGGACCTTTTAGATGTCATCTAGTCCAACCTTCCTGCAGTGGGCAGGGACATCTCATCTCCAACCAGAGTAGCTGGAACAGGGGAATGGGCTTCACATTGATTTCTGTTGGCCGAAAAAAAAAGACTTTTTGACCATTCCCTCTAAAGAATCAGCCTGGAGCTTTGCAGTGAGTCTGTGGTCTGTCCTAGCAAAGAAAAGCCAAGGATTGCTGGTTGTACCAGGGGAGAGCAGGCTGAGTCAGCGGTGTCTCCATCCCAAATCTGCGGCATCCTTTCCCTGCTTGCTTCCTGCAGCTGGGATGAGCCAGCTCCACTGCAGCCCTGCAGCGATGCTGCTGCTTTTCCAGGCACTCTCTGCATCGCTGGTTATTGGCAAGGATGCAAAGCAGCCGGGGAAGGAGTTTATTCCATGTTAGACCCCACGAGGAGCAAATATCTTTTTTTTTAATTTTATTTTGCATGTTTGGGAAAAGCCCAACGGGACAACCACGGGTTGATGTGGCCGCCCAGCGTGCCTCGAGTTCGTGATTCAAATGGCCCCGCCGCATTTCAAAGGGCTTTATTGGGCATAATGACAGCACTTAACAAGCCTTGCACAAGCGTGTGGCGGGGGGGAATGCGCCGGGCACTGAGTCAGGATGCTCCCTTTGGAGCATCCCTTTGGACGGCTGAGCTTATTCCCGGGATGGGGAGCGCAGTCGGGTGTGAGCTCACAGCGTCATCCCCAGCGCCTCCGCCCATCGGTCCCACCAACATCCACGCTGAAATTTCCTTCCCAGGGCAGGACTGGGGTCGTGGTCTTGCTCTGGATCCCAGAGGAGACCAAAGAGGGGAGTTTGGAAGGAGGACATTCTGGGGATCGTGGCTGGAAAGAAGGAGAAGGTTCAAAATTGGCACCCACTCTTTCCCGTGATGTGTTTTCTGCCCAGCCAGGTGGTGACCAGTGCTGGGTTGATGTTACCAGTTAAACCCACTGAAATGCAGTGGAAAGGAAGGGGGAATTAACAGGGGAGAAGTATTGGGCAGAGCACATGTGCCTTGTCCACATGCTGGATGGGGCACAGCCCCAAGGTTGCAGCAAGAATGTTCCCAGCCTAAAATGCCTCACTGAACAAATCTCTGCTTTGCTGTCACCACTTAGAGCCAGATGAACACCCAGGGCCAAGACAAATTCCGTGGGATTTAATGCTAAGGAGAGGAATACTCAGGGATGTCTGAAAAGGCAGGAGCCCTCCATGGTGTATCCATCAGGGCTTTGCTGGATCAGACCTAGGGCTGGTCTTGCAGAAAAGCCACCCCTGAACTGTCTACACCTTTCCATCTATCCCAGGCCATTCATGATGCTTTTCTCCCCTTCTGTCCCTTAAAAAATGCAAGGATTTACTTTAAGCCCTGTGGTCATCTTAGCACAACATGTAAAAATTCATCAGTTCATAAGTTCCCTCCAAATTCTACCGGAACTTGCAAAAAGAAAAAAAAGGGGGAAGGGAAGAAGAACTGATACATTAACTGCCTTGTTCTGAACTCCTAACATAGGGCACAGCTTTTCAAACCAGCCTGCAAGCCAGGGGAGAGCAGTTCTGCATCACAAAGGTGTTGTTTGTGTCTCTCTTCCTGGTTTGTCACCTGCATATTCACAGTCCCCTTCCCACTTGGATGCTGCTGCTGCTGCTCAGAGGGAGTTTTGCATTTGTGGAGGCTGAGCCATCAAAGGAGTTCGAGGTGCCTTTGGTCTCCTCATCACAGTTTCTGTCCTGGTGTTAATAATAGTCACTTATGCTTTGTATTGATATAGTGATAATTATTAGCAGGGATGCTGTGACTCTCTTCCCATTGTGGATATTCCTCCACACTCTGTTGGTGTGAAATGCTTTTCTCTTCTGGCATCTTTGCACACTCTCAGGCTTCACCAAGATCATGTTGTGGCACTTGGGGCTGGTCCCCTTTTCACATCAGTGGCCTCACAAGGTATTCCAGGTGTCTGGGGTGGTCATTTCTCCCCTTCCACAGGAGCTTGGGAGGCTCAAAGTGTATGTGGGCAAGTTTGCCTGGAAGGCTCAGGGTGCCTCAGGGGTTCCTTGAGTTCAGGTCATGGCAGACCCTCACATTTCTGGCCTGGCCTCATGTTCATCACAGGTTTGGAAACTCTCCTGATTGCCCTGCATCGTTCCTGGTGTTCAGTTTAAACACACGACCCCGGAAGGACATCTAGGTCAAAACTGGGGATGCCCAGGTTCCCATAAAGAGCCCATGCGTAGGTTCTACTTCCAGTTAAGACACTTGGTGGCATCCTGGTTGTCCTCAGAGGCCTGGCAGGGATTGTACACAATCCACTCTCAGCAGCAGATGGAAGCCAGTCGAGGAAACCCCAGAACACCTCAGTGGCAGTTCTTGCTTATGCAGGCAACTGAGCAAAGCCTTGGGGTGGAATCCACTTTACCTGTTACGTGTCTGCAATTTTGGTGTCTCCATCCAAACCAGGAGCTTTAGGCTCCTTTCTTTGAAGGGGAGAAGTGGGCACCTTCTTACGGTGCAATTCAAGTCTCAGTTGTTTGATGGAACTTGACTGGTTAAATCCTCTGTGACTGTGGGGCAGCTGAGGAAACCAGCTCAGAGGCGTCTCCACCTCTGTCATCCAGGTTTAGTCCAATGATACCCAAGACAGGGAACCCTCTTGGAAGGTTTGCTTTTTCCTAGCTGTTAAAATCTGTAATTCCCATTGCCTGGCATAATTTCACATGGCTCAAGTGATGGACTTTTTCTCCATCATTTTCCTGTGTATTAGTAAGGTCTGTGGTGTCCACTCGTGTACTGGAATGGGTGCAGCTATTGCAGGAACATCCATGCCATCCAGGCTGGCACTAAAAACCTCTAGTCCACCCCTCTCCTCAGCAAATCCACACCAAATTGTATCTTGTCATGTGTAAGCCCAGCTGCTGAAAGCCTAAGCCTTGAGTTTTTGCAGCTTCCTCCATATCATATTTAATCCTGCCTCTAATCCAGGACACTCCAGAGCACAAATACATTTTCCTTGTGCTCCTTATCCATGAACACATCCAGAGCCTCCCACCCTCCTCCAGCCGCAGCCACAAGTCATTACCTCAAGATTGTAATGGAACTTTATCTGTGAACTTCTTAGATATGAAGTGGTTTTCTTGTGTTCCTGGCATGGGTTATCTCAGCAGAGGGACACAGCCACTCTGATTAATGCAAGAGTTGTATCTGCATTTCAAGAATTCCTCTGATTTTGCCTTTCTTTCAGTTCCCTGAAATCAAAGCCTCTTCCCTTTGCCCAGTCTATCTCTTAGCTTTACTTCCTATCTTTGTATTTACTCTACATCTCTGTTGGAATATCCAGCTTTATGGCAAAAATTATGCACATTCATGTTTCCAGGGAGATTTCTGGAAGAATTCTGCCAACAGAATTCCCATTGTGGGATGGAGCAGAGTCCATCTCTGTCATAGCCGAGCCTGTGAAACGAAGCCAAGCAGAGCAGGACTTCCTTCTGCTTCCAAAGGGTGCACCTTGTCTAATAGAGATATTTACTAAGGGGTGGGAAGGCAGGAATGAAACTCCTTGAACAGTTGCCAAGCCTTCCATTCAGTTTGTCCCTGTGCCCTCAGAAGGACAACAATAGAGCCTGTTGCTAGACAGTGTTGTGTGGCATGACAGAAAACAACTCTAAATCCTTTGCAGGCTGGGGGACACACTTAAGGGAGAATTCCTGGGGTTTTATGAGCCTACAGTAGCTGGGAAGAAATGGGACAGTCTGGGCAGGTAGGACTCCATTCAAATCCCAGTGAAGACTGGGGAAGATTTGGGGAAATACCATTTGGCATCGGACAAGATTCGTAGAACCTGTAGACCCACAGTTCCTTCAGAGGCACAAACCCCTGGTTAATGCTGTTTTTTGGGAGATTCATGTTTGATTTCTGTCCCTCCTGGAGGGAGAACCTTCTTGAACCTTTTGCAGGCTCCAGCCCAGTGCCCTTTAGAGTTATTGGAGAGGAATAAGATGCGACTCATGTGACGTGTGTCAGAGATTTGCTTTTGGATGGGATGAATCACATCCCAGCTGTGCCAGTTCTCTAACCATTCCCTGCAAGAGGATCCTGGATGACTAGGACAGGCAAAGACATCTGCCTTTAGACAGATGATTCTTTGCTTTGAATATACTCCTAAAGCTTAGGAGCATCTTGTGATCTCTATAGACCTGTGAAGTGCTGATAGAGGATTTTTCCATTGGAAGACCCTTCAATGGGCATCTTTAGTGACACAAAAATCCTGTACCTCAGAAGGGTGTTTGAAGGGAATTCTTAGGAGGTATCAATTTCTTATGTGCTCTTCCATGGGAAGAGCCATTCAGATGGATTGACATGAAATCAGTTGCCTCAGTGATGCAGAGCAGGAGAGGTGAGGACCACATGGATCCATCCTGTGTGTCACAGGAGTGCTGCCTCTCCTTGTGGTTTCCTTCCCAGTGGTGGGGAAGAGCCATCCTGAAGGCTCTGAGGACAGTATCCTTCTGTGGAATCCTAGAATGGTTTGTGTTGGAAGGGACTTAAAGATCACCTCATTCCATGCCCTGCCATGGACAGGGACACCTTGCACTGGACCAAGTTGCCCAGAGCCCCATCCAGCCTCTTGAAATGCATATTGATGTGGTCTATTATGTTCCTACAGCGAAGGATTCAGGGATTGGGAAGCCCAGCCCAGCCCTTTCACCAGCAGGCTTGAAAAAAGTGTGCTGATTTATTTATTTATTTATTATAAGGCCTGGTTATGCTCTTATTTACAAATAGTGCAAATGTATAAAAGCAAACCTGGCAGCCTGATCTCCAGGCCCTGGTTGCTGCTTTGCTGCAGCCTTAGCAGAGGTGTGGTTGGGTCATCGTGTGGAAAGATTTGCTGGTGGAAGTGCTCACACAAAACAAGGAGAGGCTGAGTGAAGAAGGACAGGAAGGAAATGTGAGGCTACTTAGACACATAATTTGTGCTTTATGCCTGACTTATTGATGGCATTGCTGCAACCTGATCAATTAACTGATTTTATTGAGCTGCCCCTTGTCAGTGGGTTGCAGTGGCTGCTCCATGAATATCCTCAGCTCATTCTGAACGTGAGGAAAAGTGGATTAGCTCTGTTGCTTTTTTTTTTTCTTCCCCTTGGAAGTGTTTATTTCTTCTCACATGCCATAGAGAGACCAGAATTTAAGCAGCACAGATTTGGCACCTTAGGTTAGCTGAGATGTATCCCGCTGCGGCTTTGCAAAAATAGGTGTAACAGCTTCTACCACCATTAAATCATTTGATCCAGAAATCATCTCATCCATCCTCATGTGCCCCAGGCTGGATTAAATAAACCTAAATCGGACTTGGGAAGAAGTAATGGATATAAGAGGTAGTCAACACTGAAGTCATTACTAACAGGAATATTGTCGGGATAAGGAAGGAGCTTACTGGATCACAGCCTTTTCCTACCAGGAGGGGTCATGGATATTAGTGGATTGATTGCAAAACCTCAGAGTCACTTACAACAGAAGACTAAGGGCACAGTGGGAACTGGTTCTTGCCTGAGTATAAGGCCCAGACAGATGGGGCAAACAACTGAGTTGAAAGAGAATAGATAAGACACATTAGCAGAAGATTGGGAATCAGACAGGGAAATGCTAATTCAGTGGCCACTGAAGTCCTTGGTGCAACTTGCCCACAGGCACATGGGAAGTCTGTGATTGAAAGGAGCAGGGAGTCCATCTGTCCTGCTGATGAAATGTGGAGTCTCAGTTTCCTGGTGAATGAAGGGCTCAAGCTCAGTCCTGATACGAGTCAGGGTGTTCTCAGCACAGCTCTCCAACAGCTTCACTAAAATTGCAGTGAAACTGCCACGCTGGCCAAAAGAGTCTCCAAATTCTTGCAGAGAAACTAATTCAAGGTTTATATAGTCTGGCATATATTTACAGCCACAGGTTCCGTGGTGGTGTCTGCCAGCAGCAGTGATGCTCCTGTGGCCTCTCAGGATAAACTGAGAAATTCTGACTGCACACAGGCTCCAAAAACAGTGAAACACAGGCTTCTTGTTTGGATTCTGGCATTCAAGAGCCCAGTTTTGACAATCTCTAGTACCAGAAGGGCAGGGTGATATGCAAAACTTTGACTATCTAATGAATTGCAGACTTTGTGATAAACCAGGGGGGAAAGATAACTGAGGGGCTAAAGCACATCCCTGGGACAGAGGACCTCTGGTCATATTCCTTCTCTGCCCTTCACAAGCCTAACTAATGAGCTTGGTCACCTGGACAGATGAGAATCAGAAATGGGGAAAACAAGACAGTGTCGTGCAGTCTCTGGCAGAGACAGGTGCCCACATCCCACTTCAGTGCACAGTGTGGGCTTGCTGAGCTGAGCCTGAGGTACAGGAGGAAAAGCTGGGCTGGAGTTACCTTTGACTCACTGCTTAAAAAAACCAGACCAGCGTTGGGGTGAGGAAAACAGCTGGACACACTTGAGTCAGTATGACAGAGCCCAGGAGTGGACAGGTCAGGTTTGTTCTCTCTATTGTGAAGACGTAAGCGACGCTTACGCACCACAGTCGTGCTGAGCAGGACTCATCATACTCCATCTCAGAGCTGGACATCCCATCTGAGGGAGTCATCTCAGCTCCCTTGCCAGTCAGTGAATGGAGGTTGACACTTCCTGGCTGTGATTCACCACACCTATCGTGGCTGTCAATCTGTGGAGGCAATGACTCCCCGATCTCTCTGTGCTGGTGATCAGGAGAACCAGGATGACTAGTTGAGTGCCTGACTCCTGGGTGAATGAGGTTAGGTCAGATGCTCTAATTCCATCATGCCCAAATCCTTGTGCTCATCCTGCCCTCAGCTGTGGGACCCCATAAAGAACCTGTATTCCTGCAGAAGTCTGACCTCTTTGGTTTCTGTGGTGTCAGCCTGCAGTGCAAAGGCTGGTTCAAGAGAAGTGCTCTTGCAGAAGCCTCATTTGTCAAAGAATGAGTCATGTGGACTGGTTTTCGTAACCACTGGTGAGCTGCCGAGTGGAGACACCATGGCAGAGACCACCCTCAAAGCCAACCATGGTTCTGAAATTACTGCTGCAGGACTCACCAACTTACATTGTCTTCTGAGCCTCACAGTTTTATCGTTGTGCTGACCTTGCTGATAAGATCTGTGCAAATTTATTCATGCACTTGTGCTGTCTAGTCCTCAAATTCCCAGACTGTTTCTGTTACTGTGAAGGAGGAAGAGTTTGGTTTATCTTCAATTTCCTTGATCTTAAAGATGTCAGAAAAGATACCTGGGATTTTCTTTGATGCCAGAAGGATGCAGTGGCATCAATATAATGGAAGAGTGAGGGAAGGGAAGTGAACTCCAAACTGACTAAACATCAGGTCCCTACATATTAATCTTAGGAAAGAATGGATGGAGAGACCTCGGGTGTAATTTCTGTGATTTTCATCTGTTTTGGTCCCTTTTTCTGTGAAATTCTGCCCCTTCCAAAGTGCTTTTAAGGGGAGAGTGATTGTAAGGGGCAGGCTTGTGCAAAGAGACTGATGCTCTTCAGGGCATGGTCTTCAAGTTCCCAGAGGGACAGGGGTCAAAGAGGGACTTCATGGAAGGGCTCTCAGATCTATCTCTCTTATATTTCATCTCTTAGAACTAATTTCTACAAGATCCAAACTTAAGCAATCCTGCTGCCTGTGTGTCCCCATAATGACATTTGAACTTCTTGGTCCAACGAGCTTTATTTGGCAGAGGTTTTCAAAAATATTAGATACCCACTAGTCTCACAAAAATGGGCATTTAGCTAGAGGAGAGATGTGATCTGTGGCCTCCCAGGAGCTGCAGTGTGTGTGCATGTGAGTGTGTGCAATGTTCCCTGGACATCCTAAATCCAGACAGAAACACAGACCAGCCAGTGCTCACCAGTTTCAGTGCCCACAGAATAACTCCTTGCTCTGTTTTTCCTTTCACCTTCTGTTCATCTTCTGTTTCATAGAATCACAGAATGGTTTGGGCTTGAAGGGATCTTGAAGCTCATCTAGTTCCATACACACTTCATCAGGTTGCTCAGGACCCCATGCAACCTGGCCTTGGACACTTCCAGGGATGGGACATCCACAGCCTGACCCAGTGCCTCATCACCCCTCTGAGTGAAGAGTTTCTTCCTAATGTCTAACTTAAACTGTCCTCACTTAGTTAAAACTCTTCCCCTTGTCCTATCATGATCTGCCTGTGTAAAAATACCCCTTCCATCATTTTTTTATAAGCCCCCCTTTAAGGCTGCAATATGGTCTTTCCAGAGTGTTTTCTTCTCCAGGCTGGACAATCCCAGCTCTCTCAGCTCTGTGGGAGAGTTGCTCCAGCCCTCTGATCATCAGAGGGTTTCTTCCCATTTCCTTCTCATTCTGGTGATGTGATTTATGGGAGGAAGGAGCACATGGAGCGAGTGGGTCGTGCCATGAATCTCTTCACAGACATATTGCATCCTATGGCTGAGGAAGAGAAGGGAATGGACCTTCTCATCAGGCTTAAGGAGGAGGGAGGACTCCAGTCCTTTGGAGGTCCATGCTTCCCAGCCACAGCTCATCTCCCATACCAGGACACACATCATTGTGGTCCTCACCTGTCACAGGACAGTCAAGTGATGAAGGGTTTGAGAAGAAAGCCACAGCACAGGAGCAGGGCAGGTGTGGAAATGCACCCACTTCCCTGGTGGATTGGTGTTGGCAGCTCCCAGTGACACCTCCCAGAAAAGTCCAATTACCAACTACTCTGAGGAGTCTTTGGAGAGAAGAAGAATGCATTATGAAGGAAGGTAGTTAAATTCATACATAATACAAATGCCTATATGTCTATACATGAATAGGTAGATGCACACATCCCTCATAGCTTTAGCTTCTGCTCCAAAGACAGGTAGAACTCAAAGGAAATCTTCCTTTGACTATAACAGACTTAACAGACTTTGGGACAATCTAATTAGACTCTGAGCTCCTTTAGGATCCTACAGGTTGTTTCATACTTTGATTCTGGGCCAGGAAAATGCTGCTTTGGAGAAATTTCTTTGTCTCGTGTCTTAAGACTCCGAGCTCCTCTAGGTCTTGATCCTTCTGGTTGCTTCATAGTTTGATTCTGGGCCAGAAAAATGCTGTGTTTGCTCTGTGTTTATCCTTAAATATCTGGGCAGTTCTGTTCATTTTCTATGTGCAGGCACCAAGCTGGGTCACACAGGTTGAGATCCAGCCTGAGAGCAGGGAGAGTCTTTCCTGTGTTGGGCAGATACATAGCACATTATTATACATGCTATCAGGGACATACAGTAATAATGTATGTAAATTGCTGGCATATCTCAGTCCCATCTCCCATCCCGTTGCAGGAGAGAGAGGGAGCCCAGTTAAGGCTTGTATATATCTGACAACATGCAGCAGAACTTGGCTTGGAGCTGGATGGGGTTTTGGGGCATGCAAAGGCAGAATTGCAGAAGTTTTGTGTGGATCCTACTGGGCTTCAGCACTTGCAAAATCCATCGCTGTGCTCCCTACCCTGATCTGCACCCAGGCCTCGGGTATGATGGGTGTTGAGAGCTCCAGCTCGGAGCTCCAGAGCTCCCTGGCTGAATCCCCAGCGTTGGCCGAGCCTCAATCAATGTGAATAATTGATTAGGTCGTTCTGTGGAACAGCATAATCTATTGGCAAGGGGTGTGCTGCTGAGATTTGGGAACCTTGAGTTCCAAACCCTCCTCCAAACCAAGCAGAGGAAACTTACGAAGCTCATTTTCCCATACCATGGGTAGGTGCCATAACCACCAAGTTGCTGACTGGGAGTTTAAAGGGGACATTGCGTCCTCCAACTTCGCTTTGGGAATGGCACCTTAGGGGATGGGCACATGAACAAATTACCACGAGGTAAGTTAGGGTGTGAACTAATAAGATGCCAGTTTTTCTGTGGTAACTGCCCGTGTGAATGCTCTTTCCCTGCAATAAACACAAGATGGTTCATATTTACCAGGGGGTAAGAACGTTCACATGGGTGTTCACATGGCTCACACCCTGGTTTGACTCCCAGGAACTTGGGTCTGCGCCTCTAACCTCAGTACCCTTGAGAATCCAACCTGAAGAACAAAAATCAAACTCTTTCTGTTTTATGAAAGAAAAAACCCTGAAATTTTCCATTTCCACATTTCTACTTCTAATGATTTTTAGTTCATTTTTCGATTTGCCAGAAAGGATGTGCTGAGATTGACTCCACTGCACTGTTTGGGCAGAGAACTTGAGGTCCTTGAGATCCTGGTGTCCACCTTCAGCCAACATGGGCAGATAGTCTCCTGTCTCCACAGCCAGAGACCTTCTGGGCACTGACATTATATTAATATTCCCATTTCCCACAGCCAGCTCCAGAGCCCTGGAGAGGTTTAAACATGTGGAGATATGAAGTTAGGCATATAAACCACTATTTATCCACTGGGAAAAAAACAAGATAATGTGGTTGTGGGATGAGCAGTGCTTGCAGGTTGCCTTGCAGTCACTGGGTACTCAGCGTTTTCCCATGTGCTTCCCACAGATCTGGGAAATGGCCACAAAGGAAGGCAGCAGTTCTGAAGGAAAGACCTTGATTTCGTTTCTTGGAGTGCTAATCTGGGAGCCTTCCAGAGCTGCAGAGGTAGAAAACTTCCCTAGGAACAGGCTGAGCATCTGGGAGTGAACCCCAGGACAGAACAAGGGAAAATGCCCTTAAAAATTTTCCAGGAACCAAACTGTATTTTCCAGTCCAAAAAATACCCAAAACACTAACAACCCACTTGCTTATGGGCTGGGACTTTGTCTCATGATGATGCCAAAGGCTGGCTGACTCAAGTTATCTTGAGGCATCTCCTTTCAAGTTAGATGGGGAAGATTCAGTTCATCCAGAAGGAAATGTTCCACCGACTCAGGACAGCTCTGTTTGGAAAGCAGGGTTTTCTCAGGAAGTTTGAGCACACCTTCTGCTCCCAAACATGCAAGGAGTTGTGTCTGTGCTCTGTTGGGTGACAGAACCTTCCCATAACAGACCTCTGGATATGGAATTCATTCAGTTTGAGCCGTGTAATGCACAACTGTCTGAGCTAATCATCTTACCTCCCTCTAGAAAGGTGGGCACTTTCTGAGGGAGATTCATCCTTCCTGAGATAGGAATCTTTCTAGTGGATGTGGTGAATCACTGTCTGGAGTTGCCTATCGTTCTCCATCCACTCCAGAAACAGCCTAAACACCTCCCTTTTAGACAGGTGGAGTTGGGAGGTACAACTGAGCGCCTGAACACCCCACAAATATCATTGCTGTGATGCCACTTGGTGTCTGGAAGGTTTTTATCCCTCTTGTAAGAGAGGCTGTTAAGAAGCCTGAAGTGTTTGTCAGGTCCTTGACCTTCTTTGGTGATTTTGCCTGGAGATAAGAGGCAAAAGACCCAAATCCTCTCTGGTGCAACCAACAAAACTCTTCCAATTTAAACACAATATTTTTCACCAGAATAGTTATTACAAATCTTCAGGATTACCATAGTTGATGGCAACAAGTATTTTGGGGCTTTTATTTCTGGCTTGAGGTGACATCTGGCTATTGAAGGCCAGAATAAGACTTTTGCAAGGGCATTTACATTTTTTTTCTGGAGCAGCTGGTTCTGGTCAATCTGGGAAATGGTTACTGGCCTCAGGTCTGCTAATTCACAGTTTTCCTTAGGACTGGAGTGCTGTTACCAGTCTGGTGTGCAAGGGATAATTTATGGCTGTGGTGGGAACAAGCAAGGCCTTGTAGAGGAAACAGAAGCAATTTTTCACCTCTCCCAACTTCCAGGGGGCAGCTCACGGTTTGTGGCTGGCCAGTGGCTTGGTGTGGCTTTGACAATGATTTGGAGAAATGCTGAGTTGCCAACAGCATTTGCTAATTATAGAATCATAGAAATAATAGGAACAGAGAGTGGATTGGGTTGGAAGGGACCTTCAAGCTCACCTAGTTCCAGGTGAGCTCCAACCTGGCCTTGGACACTTCCAGGGATGGAGCAGCCACAGCTTCTCTGGGCAACCTGTACCAGGGCCTCCCCACCCTCACAGCCAAGAATTTCTTCCCAATATCCAAAGTAAATCTCTCCTCTTTTAGTTTAAAACCATGCTGAAAGGTGATTTGAAAACCTCTCCCTCTGAACTTGCCGTTGGATACTTTTTGTGTGGGTATAATTTAAATTTATGACTTCCAGGTTGACTCCTTTTTTAGGGACTAACTCCCCCAGAAGGCAACTCATCCCACCTGTCCTGGACACCTACCTTAGGATAGAACAACTTGCTCTTCAGTGGCCCTGATCATTCTGTTATGAGGTCAGACAGGGGCTAAGTGCAATCATTAACCGGATTCCTAACTTTTAGGTGTTACAGAGAGATCAGATGAACTCCATTGGGCGCTGCTTTCTGCCATGAGCACGTGTGAAATTCCAGCCCTGGTGAATATTGTTGGAAATTCCAAACCTGATGAGGGGGTTTTTGGGGGGCTTTCGGTTTTTTTTGCAAATCTATTGAAGTCCTTCAGCCTTGAGAGCCTGTTTAAAGCTGGCATGGTGTGAGCTGGCCCAGCTCCACAGCCTGGAGGATGAGACAGCAGCTGACAGACACCACACCAAGGGTATTACAGAGCAGGGATCATCCACGAGGTCACTGTGGAAGCTGCTTGCACAGTGTTATGGCTTGAGAGGTTTGCTAGTACCTACATGTCATCCCCAAACCTAATTGTGCTAATGCTGTAGCAACCCTGACTCCAGGGGAGCCGCTACCCAAGCTCTGGAAGGTTCCTTCTAGCTTTGCTTTGCTTCAGACCTCTCCAGTGAGAAAGGCTCTGTCTCCAGGCTGGTTTCATAAGCCCAAACCTTGGTATTTCATTAGGCTTTTGTGGTTCTGTGCTCAGAAGATTTCCTCACGATATCCTGAGCAAGTGACAGATGCCATCACAACTCGTGTGGCTTTGCAGGGAGTGGGTCTGGTCTCCCCTGACCTTCAAAGTTCCATGGCAATTTATTTTTAATGATGATTATCTCATTTTTAGTGTTATGGCAAAAGGGATAACCTTAAGAATAAGTAAACACAGAATTTCAGCTTTGCAAAATGTAGGCAGAATTGGGAAAGGCTGAGGGAGCTGGGGCTGTTCAGCCTCGAGAAGAGGTGATGGAGAGGGGACCTCATCAGTGTCTGAAAACATCTGAAGGGAGGGAAGGGTCAGAGGATGGACCAGGCTCTGCTTGAGGGGGCCCAGCAATGGGACAAGAGGCCACGAACTGATGCCCAGGAAGTTCCACCTGAATATGAAGAAGAAATTCTTTCCTGTGTGGGTAACACACTGAAACATCTTGCCCAGAGAGGGTGTGGAGTTTCCCTCACTAGAGATATTCCAGAACAGTCCAGACACACTCCTGTGCTCTGGAATGGCACTGCTGGAGCTGAGAGGTGGGATTATACAAGGCACTGTGGTCCCTCCCAACCTGACCCAGCCTGTGGTTGTGGTTCTGTGAACTGATGGAATTTTTCTCTGATTGAAACATCCGTCTGTTCTCCTGTAACTCCACACTGTCTGAACACCTTTGCCTTTGCTTTCCTGCTCTTTGTTTCCTCCTGGATTCAAGAAACTCCTTCATTTGTCAGTGCAGTGCAATCCGTGCATATGCTTTATTTAGGGAGCTCCTGGTCCCTGTTTCCAGGGCTTTCTTATAAATACTGAGTCCCAGAGGTGACTGGAGTTCCCTGCAGACCTCATGGATAAGGTTTAGTTGCCAGATATTCTGTGCACAGTGGATTCAGCAGAGGCAGAATCAGCCCTGTTGGACATTTTTGTATGCAGACATTGCTGTGTTTATGTCTCAGCCTGTGAAATTTCCCATCCTGGGAAACTTCTGTGTTACTGATTGATAGTTCCACCCATTTGAAAGTGGGACTGGGATGTGAGGGTGTACAGGCTCATTTTTTAGGATGGCAGTGAGGATTCCACTGCATTTCCCCTAGTCACCCAAACAAATTAGGCTGAAATGCATTTTGGGGAAGAGCTTTCTTGGAGCTGTCAAGGGGATGGGAGAATCCACCCTTTCTCTTGATGGACTTGGCCAGTGGGGGATTCAACTTCTCTGTGCTTCAGTTCTACTTCTCAACTGAATGTGACTGGTTTCAGTGAACCATCACTGGCTCCCATTTCACTGCCAGATTGGGGAAAAACCCTCATATAATTCAAGTACCTGGTTGGGAGTTTGTCATTCCAAGAGTACTCGGAGTAAATAATTTCAAGAGTGTCTTGTGGACCACCAGGGGTCTGGGAAACAAGTGTATTCTGTATTCTATCCCAGGCTGGGAGGGTGAGCAGGTCTCTCCTTATGACCAGAATGCTGCTGGTCGTGTCTTATCTTCTACCTTGGCAGCAGAAAACACAGATGGGATGGGGGGAAAAAAATCTCAGTGTCTCTCTTGAAAGTTGTCTTTTCTGACAGCAAAGAGGCTGTGTTTGGGACTTAGACTTACCTGAGCTGTTGTGGTACCTTTGGTGCCCTTTATTTGTTGTTTCCTGGATCAGAAGCAAGTGTATTATTAAGTTATCTAATTCATTTGTGATAAATAAATGCATGCATTGTTTTCCATTAGGCCCAGCTCTGTTACAAGGGATGCTGGCTGCCTCTAGAAACAGATTTGTTGCCCTTGAATGCAAGCACGTCTTAAATACATTAAGATGGAAAAAATATTAAGGGATTTAGGAGCTTTTTATTGTTATCACTCTTAAATTTTTGCCAAAAGTTGGTTTTTGGAGCAACACACGCCGATGCCCACCATGCTGTAGCACCTCCCAGCACGGGGGGTTATCAGTGTGACCATTCCCTCTCCTTAATGCAACTTTTAGTCCATTTTGTACTGCCTGAGGCTTTGGGAGAAATTAGAATGCAGGGCTAAGGGCTTGCCTGTGTGTGGAAGTTATAGCAAATTAAAGTCATGATCGAGTTTCTGCGGTGCAACAAGTTACCACACATCAGCTGACCCTTGGTACCTGTCTGTGTGCTCACAGGTAGCCTGCAGCAAGTGAGGTAATTAGACTTTGCTTACCCACAATAAAAAAGGGTTAATTTAAATCACATTCGCCAGCATTTGCTGTAGGCTAGGAATTCACATATGTAGGATTGCTGTGGGTCAACTGCCAGGGTAGTAATTTGAGCTCCACTTGCTTGACCATGAGATTGAGCCTGAAGTGGAGATGTGAATTTATCGTTGGGTGGTTCCTTCAGGATGTGCTCTAGGACATCCACCTTCAGACATCTTCTTCTGTCTCCTCTGTGGTCGATAAGGAGGAGAAATGGATGATTGTAGTGAGATGTCTTTCTCACCCTAAAGATGTCAAAGAAAATGAAATGATAATGCGTTGGATCATGCCCTGAAATGGTGGATTTCTCTTGATTGCTGAAAAGGAAATCTGGGTGGCTCAGTCACATGCAGACCATGACATTGCAGATGTCATCAGCTGGACAAATGGATCCCACCTCCCAGGGCACAGTTTGGGTCTGGTGCCATCCAAGGAGCCCCCACCTGCCCCTCCCAAAGAATTCAGGTCTCCCAAAGAGCCTGTGTCGTCCCTGCCAATCCCATAAGCATATCTCAGGAACTATTTGACTATTTGTATTTCAGGGTTTGTGAGGAATAGGCAGGAATACCCTTACAATCCTGGCTGCTCTGCAGTAGTGTCCCATGTAGGTAAATCATTAGTGATTTCTATATGTTTTATAGGAGCTTATAATGACTCAGAGAACTGGAGGTTCTCCACCTCATGCAATTCCTCCCTTACGTGAGCCAAAATCATGGAATTGGTCAAATTCCAAGGTAGCTGAGTGAATGGAGAGGCTGGGAGTTGTAGAAATTATGACCCAAACATTTATTTACCTTTCAAAATCAGTATCTTTCAATAACCTGTGCAACTCTGCAAGTTTCCTTTCCCTAACACAGACAGCTGATTCCATAATCTCACTGTTGGCATTCCTAACTTCTGGTACAATCAGAAGCCAGGGGAAGAAGGAAGACTTTAGTCCTGTGCATGTAGTGAAATTCCAAACTGAACAGTGAGGGTTTGGTATATTTGGGTTAACAAAGATGTCTAAAGGCATTTGAGATTCCCCTGGAGTCCATGAGCTGTTCCAGAAGGGTACAACTCTCCCATAGCTCCCATACCATCAAGCCTCATGTGGAACCTTTCATTTGGAAATATTTAGGTAATTGAATTGATTCCTGGGTTTCAGATATTTTCATTTGGTTTTCTGGTGAATGATCCGAGTCCTGCTACATTCAGTGGAGATTTAAGGTTCAGTGGAGTTATGCAGGGGCGTGTAGTGCCATTTGGGATAGTTTGTGTCACCTGAGGGGGATCCACATGCTTTAGGGAGGCAGGCTGGAGCCAGGTGGACACTGTAGAGCACCTCAAATGGTACTCAACACACCTGTGCTCGAGCAATTGAATTCCACCCCGAGAATTCAACATGTGATAAACTGAGGGGAAAAAAAGCATCCCAATAATTTCAAGCAGGCACATACATTTCTCCCAAAAGGCAGCTGTTAGCAGCTTTGCTTTGGAATGTCTCCTTCCTGGCTAAAAGTGGTGTTATGTAAAGTCATGGTAGCTGAATTATGTGCAGCAGTGAACATCTATCCTGGGAATGGGAGTGGAGCGCTCTGCTGGCCTGGCCAAGGAGCTCTTGACTATCGTAGGGAGTCAGTGATCACGGAGACAGTGGGATGAAGCATTAAAGAAAGGAATTAGCCATCCTCCTGTGTTCTGGTTCAGCTCATTGGGATCAGGTTGAGCCTGTGTGCAGGGAAGTGGAAGCTCTCTTTGATGTGTGGAGGTGAGGGAAGACCACAGCTTCCAGAAACTGGAAGTCTAGTGCCAGTCACCAGGTTTAAATTGACTTGAGGTACTTTTCACTTTCAAGAGTAATCGAGTAGTACTGATTTAGATCTGTGTCTGATTACCATTGAAGAAGAAAATTAAGCTGTTTGTCTTACCTAGAAGGAGAAGTTGCATGGGATAATCTTCAATTTACCACCACGGCAGCTGCACTAAAGATGGGAGGGTTATCAAAGCATTTGTGGCAGAAAGAAATGCATCCTCTTCAGATGACTGATCACAGCAGAGCTGCTGTGGCTGGACAGCACTGCAACATCTGGGCATGACCCCAACTTCATGTATTGTCAAGGGGGACAGGGAGAGATTTCAGAGACTTGGAGCACAAGCACAGCCAGTCGCAGCAGCTCTGCTGGCAGGCAGCAACTTGTGAATCCCTTGCTCTCATTCACTGTGTGCCAACACCTTGCTTCTCAGTCACCTTGGAGAGTAAACAGAGGGAGGCAGAGCCCCTACCTCCACATTTATGATAAAGCGTTGCCATGTTGACGCGCACAACTCGGCCGAGATGCATGAGAAGCACCCGGCTCTGCACGGGCACGCAGCCCTCAGCCTGAGTGTGAAATGCGAGGTGACAGCAGAGGGGAACACGCAGGATCCAAGGCACTGAGCCCTGGGGTTGAGCTGACACGGTGATACGGCTCACCTGGACTGCCGTGTTCCATCCCAGTGCCAGGAAGGTATTGACAAACTGGAGGGTATTCAAAGAGCCAGAGGGCTGGACGGACTGATGCTGATGAGCAAAGATTAGCAAGTGTTAATCCGGGCCAAATAATGGTAGGAGAGTAGCTCTCAAGCATTTGTCAGGTGGATGTAGTAAAGGAAACCGAGGAGGAATCATTCCATGGGGTACCAGAACTAGGAGAAGGAAAGAAAGGAGGATACCAGTTTGATGTCAGGGACAACAGCTTGCCTGGGTGCCTTAAAATGTCGAAGTGTTTTTAAAATGATAGAAATTTGGCTTATTTAACATGATTCCAGGCAAGACCATGGGGAATGTGTGATGGAAGTTTCTGTTTTATGACTGGGTGGAACCAAATGAGTAATTTCTTACTGGAATCCAGTAAGGGCTTATCTTCAGCTCTGGGAATCACCACAGCTGCCCTGGTGAAGCCGCTGCAGAATCCAAAGCCATGGAATAGGCAGCTGAAGAGCTGGAATTCAGGATATGGCTGTATGGACTGTCCAGGCATTGCTCTGTGCTCTCAGCCCCAGGATTCAGACATTCACTCCTTTAGCCATAAAATGGTGAAGTTGCTAATTTTTGGCTTTGTGTACCAGGTATAACAAAGTGTGTAAACTCTTAACTTCCCACTGACTTCAATAATTTGCCATGACCAAGTTTGTGTCTTCACATTTGTCATGAAACATGTCTTCTAGTCCAATGAGTAACTGTGTTTGGTCCCACACAACGTCCTTCTCTCTACATTGAGAGATATGGATTTGATGGGTGGTCTGTTTGGTGATGAGGACTTGGCTGGGTGGCCACATCCAGAGGGTAGTGGCCAATGGCTCAAGGTCCATATGGAGGTCAGGGACAAGTGGGGTCCCTCAGGGGTCCATATTGTGTCCAGTGCTGTTTAATACGTTTATCAGTGACATGGACAGTGGCATTGAGTGCACCCTCAGCAAGTCTGCAGGCAACACCCAGCTGAGTGGTGCAGTTGACACGATGGAGGGAAAGGATGGAATCCAGAGGGACCTGGAGGAGCTCAAGAAGTGGGCCCAAGGGAATCTCCTGAGGTTCAACCCAAGCTCCTGGACCTGGGCTGGGGCAACCCTGGTATCAACACAGGCTGGGGGATGAAGGGGTTAAGAGCAGCCCTGGGTGGAAAGCCTTGAGAGTGCTGGTGGATGAGAGGCTGGGCAGGACCCAGTGATGTGCACTGACAGCACAGAATGAAACCAGCTCTGTCCTGGGCTGCATCCTCAGCAGGGTGGGCAGCAGGTGAGGGAGGCGATTCTGTCCCCCAGTTCTGCCCTTGTGAGATCCCACCTGGAGTGCTGCATCCAGCTCTGGGGTCTGCAGCACGGGAGCAGGGCCAGAGGATGCCACAGAAATGATGAGAGGGCTGGAGCACCCCTGCTTTGGAGGCAGGCTGAGAGAGTTGGGATTGCTCAGCCTGGAGAAGAGAAGGCTCTGGGGTGACCTTGGAACCCTCCCAGTACTTAAAGGGGGCTTACAAGAAAGATGGAGACAAACTTTTTAGCAGGGCCTGTTGCAACAGGACAGGGGGTGATGGTTTTAAACTAAGAGAGCGTTGATTCAGACTAGATGTAAGGAATAATATTTTTACGATGAGGGTGGTGAGACACAGGCACAGGTTGCCCAGAGAGGTGGTGGATGCACTCAAGGTCATGTTGGATGGGGCTCTGAGCAAACTGATTTGGTTGAAGATGTCCTTGGTCATGGTAGAGGGTTGGACTAGATGAGCTTTAAAGGTTGCTTCCAACCCAAACCATTCTGAGATTCCACAAATGGACATTTTCTCATTTAGGTTTTCATAACTCAGATACAGTAGGCTGAGTTGCTGCCTGAAAGTGCCTTTCCTTCCATAAAATCTGGTAGGAGCTGAATGAATGGATCAGACTAGATAGCTGCATTTTAGATGGCTTAAGTTAGGTGAGGAGGGTCCTACCTGAGCTGCAAATGAGCATTTGAGAAGCTCCTGAGTGTATGAGAACAGAAAATAACTCCTTAGAGCCTTTGAGCTCAGGTCAATGCTGTACTTTGGGTTTTCCTAAGAGAAGATGACGCGAAGGAGTGATCTCCTGTCACTTGCTAGAGTAGGACATAGATACTCCCCTCCTTTGGGCACACCCTCAGTGTGAGATAGTCATTTCTCAACTTCCCAATCTTAAAGAGTGTGAAAGAGCTGTACCTTTTTTACAGATGTAAAAAGACTTTTAAGTCCAACACCACTTAAGCACTGTGCTACTTCTCTCTTTAGCACCCTGCTGATTAGTTGGGCAACCGGCACGTTCATTAATCAAAGAGCTGGTGTTAGAGAAGAGGCTCCTCACAGGACATGTGAAATGGCCATAGGAATGCACATATATGGGTCAAAGGCCAGAGTTTATTGACTGACTGAAAAGATGCTGGTAAAAGAAGGGAATATGTGACTTGCAAACTTGTTTTCTTTTTGGAGTCCCCAAGAGCGTGATAAAATCCCAATGTGCTGTGAGCTATGGAGTTGCCATCAGAGCACTGTAAATGCAGCTGAAGGGTTTTGTCATCGGGGTTGATATCTTTAAGGACAGACTGGCTGCTAAATGCTGTTAAGGACCTGAGCCCTGGTTTTCTGAAAGCCCAGGAGTGCTGCTGTTTGAGCCCACCTGAGGATCTGTCTTCCCTCAGAGCTGATGGAGATGGGTGTCAGCAGGGCTCTCATGGTCCCTGAGGTCCTGCTCCAAAATGCCCTGGCATTGGCTTTGTCCAGGACACTGCAGAGGACACAAGTCTGCATGAATTACATCTGCACTGGGTCCCTCCCAGCTAAGACAAGCTCAGGGACAGAATCTCACCCTTCCCACCCAGCTGGCAGCCAAATACACACAGAGAAGCTCCCCACTCCTTCTCCCAGGGAGGATGTTCACCTTGCCCAGAGACCCTCGTGGTCCTTAGGCAGCAACTCAGCGAGGTGAGTCAAAAAGTGGAGCCTCCACCCCGCTGGCTGAGCCGTGCTGAACTTGTCTCAGCTGGAAGTCACTGTTTGCACATTTTGCCATAGCTACTGGGATATGATTGATTCCAGGCTGAGGTGTGACATGCAGCTTCCTAGCTTGTATAAGCAAATTTGTCTAATGAATTTGGATTGCCTCCCAGCTGCTGAATTGTCCAAGGGAGACACACGTTTTTCTTCACCTTCTTGATGTGGTACTCCAGGCTTGGGGATGCACTAAGATCTCAGACATCCAGTATTTGGGGCTGAAGTAATCCTTTGGCTCAGCATTGACCCACCAGTCCAATGTAACTGGCTCCCTCCCCTCCCAGCCCGGGGTAGAGATTGTGTTAGGCACATGCCAGGAATTCTGCCATGCAACAGCATTCCCCAGATTCCTGGGTCATCAAACAGCTCCCAGAAGTTCCAAGGTTATTATCAATTATGCCAGTATCTAGGTTAGGCCCTGCTCTGTCATCTTATCAGTAACAGAGCCATAAAGTTGTCCTTTGTGATTCTTATCCATTCACTTTGATCAAATCCCCAAATCTTGATTGGGCACTAAGTGGATCTTGTCTGCCCTGTGTGGGTATCCAGGTCCAGGGAGCTGGCAGGAGCTTTGCATGGAGCTCAGGGTGCCAAAAGATGTCCAGGACCCTGATTTATTTCATCCCAAGCCCTCTGAGGACAACTCTTGCCAGGAAATACTTTCACTCAGAGCAGAACTGAAGTGATGCGCGTACAGTGAGGGGAACCTGCAAAATGCCTTTTGATTTCCCTTCTTCCGGAGCTGACTGTTCTCCCAAGGAACATCCTGACCATGTAATTCCTTACCTGTCTCTGTGGAAAAGAGGAGGGATAGCAGAAAAGGCAACCTGAAGACTGATACTCTCAAAAGTCAGAGCTTGCCCCAGTAGTTCCTTTCCATGTATCCTAAAAAGCAAACACAAACAGAGCTCCCAAGTGGTTTTAAAGGGGAGCTGTTAAAAGAAGACACTAAGATTGTACAGGCCACGTGCAACAGTTATTGATTCCAAAAGTTTAAAGTGAATATGAGGGCTCAGTGATTTTGTCTGAGCCATGTTTGCGTAATTTTCTTGAAAATCATGTCTGCTCAGGGCTTTTCCCTTCAGCTCTGAAAGTATTGAATCTTAGACAACCATGGGCTGTCTTCCCTGGGTCCATCTGAGCTTCCTGCTTGTGCTTGGCTGGCTGGATTTGTCCTGTTGGCCATCACTCCAGAAGATGCTGAAACAGAACAGGTGAAAACATGTTAAATATATAAACTGTGCAAAGTCACTTTTCCTAGCTCAGGATATTGTGTCATGCTGCTGTTTGGGGTCCTCTTCAAGGCACCTTCATCCAGCTGCAGAGTTTTTCTGGAGGTCTCTTTGCTGGAGACAAAAATGATGTGCCCATTTTTGTCTCCTGCTGCTAAAGCATCCCTGTAGATCTCTGTCAATTTAACTGATATGAATAAATAACACCCTCAGTAAACAAGTTTGGGATGAAATCCCCAAGTGGATAATTACGGTTGACAAAGTAGGGCTGAACGTGGATTTATTGGGAGTTTTACCTGAGAGGGGTTTTGTTTGTTTCGGTTTGGTTTTGTTTGTTTACTTACATTATTTCGTTGATATTTTCATGTTTTTAAATTACGGGAGTCTTAAAACACATAAACCAGCAATTTCTTCAGAGCAGGATCCAATGTCACAGCATCTAACACGGAAAAACCTGGGTCATGCGTGGGATTACTCACTTTCATTGCATTAAATCTAAGCCTTATGAAAACTTTGCTTGAGCCAAACACTTAACCACATGTTTAAGCACGTGGGATATCCTGTCCTTACCTCCTTGCTTGTGCCTCATTGATCCATCACTCAGCTGGGGCATTGGGTAAATCAGGAACAAATAGAATTGATCCAGGGGGGAGAAAAGGAAATTTCCAGCTTCTCACCAGCTGCCCCCTGTCCCTGTGTTCCTGTGCTTGGCATGAGCCTCAACTCACCACTGCAACGTGGCTCAGTCATTAATGATCCATCATCTGAGTGTTAACAGCCTTTATCTTTAATTCCTTAAGCACGTGGCTGTTTTGATGAGCGGGTATATTATTAATATATAATATTATTCCCACTTCATAGGTGGAAATTGAGGCAAACCAAAATGCCTCAAATCCACAGGGGATCTTCAGTGCAACGAGCCCACAGTCCAGAAGCTCATGCCTTAATAACTAATTCCCTCCTAATAACATCTTCTCTCCTAATTAAAGTTAGTTACTGAGATAATTGATCCTTGTGCACGCTGGGAGGATTATTATCTCCAATCTAATGTCAGCTCCAGTTAGGACAGTTCCATAACCCACCTAATCTGTCAATGCTGAAGGTTCTCCATCTCAAACAAGGAGGCTGGGAATTTTCATTAGTCAGCACCTGTGAAGTTCCTATGTGTGCTTAATCCAGAGCTGTGAGCCTGAAATCATCATTCTTAGGGCAAAACAAAACAAAACAAAACAAAAAAATCTGGATAAAATTTGCTGCAGTTCTGATTGGCAGTGTTTGATGATTAAAAACATGATTCATCCAAAAACAACCCACGCCTTTCAGTCTGTTCCCAGAGCTCTGGCGCCAACCAAATTCTGGGTACCCAAGAGACATTTCTGTCCTGTCACAGCAAGCAGCATAGGAATTGCAGCAAGGCAATTCCTCTCCTTGTGCTAGCACAGGGTGTCTTTCATAATGACCCCAAGTGAGGAGGGTATCACTTCCAGGCAGATTCTGGGGTGCAAAAACCTTTCGTGAGCCGGACAATGGAATGAAAGGACCACGACTGAGATGTTCCCAAAGTTGAAGACCTTTGCTGAGAAGTGATTAGATGCTCTAAAGAAAAAGGTGGTGCTGAAAGGATCAGCAAGGAAAGTCAGTGCTGAGTGGGAGCAATTTGCTGGTGAGAATCAACATCCTTATTCCTGTAAGGATGAAGAAGGCTGGTAATTTCAAGGCATAAATCCCTTTGAGGCTTGCCACATCCTGGTTTCAGCCAACGCTGGGATGGGTTAAAAGCAGGAGGGGCAGCATTGTAAAGCCATGATCTTATCCAGCTCTCATCCAACTAGCTATTTATATGGCTGTAGATATATTACATCCCATTGTCTAAGGCAGAACATGGTACTCAGCCCTTTGAGGGCTTGTGGTGAATGCTCCTCTGATCAGAGAATTTTACAGCACTTGGTGATAGGGAACTTTATGGCCCAAAGCCATGGACCATCCCGGGCCTGATCGTGTCAGATTCCTTCCCTAAAACAATAAGGAGGTTGAGTCACTACTTGGGTGGGAAACCTTCAAGGAAATCCTAGCAGGATTCTGTATCTTCAGGACCATTAGGACCGTGATGTCTGAGAGCTGCACCTGGTCAGGTCTTGTGTTTGAGTTAGAGCATTTGGAAAGCTGTTCCAGGTGGTGTTTCCTAAAATTCCTGTAGTTCTCATTCAGACCACTGTTCTTAGACCCTAGAGGAATTTATTAGAGCCTACTGTGACATCAGAGATCAAGAAAGCAATGAATAACTCAGGTCAAAACTAGTTCTGAGTCACGACAGAGAAGCTTTGGACATATTTAAAGCATCTCTGTATGTGATTTACTCCAATCCCACATCCACGACCTTCATGGTCTGTAAAGGGAGGGATGACACAGCAGGTATGGACTGCAGAGGGTATGAAGCAGTCATTCCCTTCAAATTTGGATGTCTCTCTGCTTCTCCAGGCCCTCTCCAGCTTTTCAGCATGTTTGGATGTGGCATTTTGGGTACTGTCTTAGGCGTAGGTATTATACCCTCCTCCTCTGTCCTCATTCTCCAGGCCTGCTGTGCTCAGCATTCACATCACGGGGCTCAGTCCCCAAATTCCGACATCCCCTTGGAGCCTTGACATGGTTTGTGTCCCTCCTACAAGCCTGGCTTGGAATCTGGGGCATGGAGGTGGCTTTAGGTGGTCACATCCCCATCCTCACTTTATGCTGCTGCCCTTTCTGCACCCTTCACTCTCACTCCTCTGGTGCTTCCACATCCTACAGACTTTTTCAGTCTTGATGTGATGGAGGTTTTTTTGGACCATTGGTAAGAAAGTTAAATAGCACTGAGATGATTTCAGGCAGAAACAGCCCCACCTGACGACAATGGCTCTGCAGAGTGATACTGGAGGACTGTCAGCTGTGCATCTCTTTCTTGTGTTCTATATGGATCCTATATATGACCATATATTGAATTCTTTAGTCACCTTCTTTTCTTTATATTCTGGCAAAGAAATGCTGTATCAACATCACTTTTATCACCTCTGTTTAACAACCTCATTTAAAAATTACGTGAAATTAGTTTTCCACAGAACTGTGGTTACTGCCACTAATTATAAAACGTTTCCATTCTCTGTGGGTTCAGCCTTGTGTCATCCATTTCCCTTTTGGGCCAGATAACAGATTTACAGTTATCCATTTGCTCTTCAACAGCACAGTGGATTCCTATCCTATTTGGCATTCTCTTGTTTTCCATCATCACTTGGAGATTTATTGCAAATGTTAACAGCAGTTATCCAGAAATATCCAAGATTCCCTTCACCCTTTATCTCCTTGTTTATCTACATAAGGTTAATACATTATTAGGGACTACAAATGAGTGTATGTGAATATCTCTGTATGCTCTTTAACAACACATTAAATAGTTATTTATTGGTCATTCTCCTGTTCTTAGCACAACTAATCATGGATTATTCACTGAGGGCTCAGGATTCCCTTCTCACTTACCTGCCTTATTGAGTCCTGATTTATATTCACAATGTCCTACTCTTCTCACAATGATTTTGAGGAGAAGTGGAGTGAGTTTGAGATTCATGGGCAGTGCTGGGACCCGATGGATGACTTAAACTATCCCATGGGATTTCACCTACATTGCTATTTATTTTGGGGGAGAGCAAAGGTAATTACATTCACTTTATTTAAACTTCTCATGCTATTCCACCTGGGCAGACTTTTCTCTTACCCTCCCTGACCCAGACTGCAGTTCAGTGCTCATGTACCACAGTCCAGGTAGAGGCATTAATTTCTTTAATTCACCATTTACCAAACCAGACAACTTGCAAAATAAGTTTAGAACCTTCCCAACCCCTCTCAATCGCTCTGTTGTCATTTTGCATCTCGCCTTTCAAGATCTTTCCAATTATTTATTATTATTCATTAGCAGTTGCCAGTTCCAAGGAAGTGGAAAGGTTCCTTGTCCTAAGCACCTCGTGTGCACATAGCAAGAGACAGTCCCTGCCCCGAAGCACTTCAAATCTAATCTAAAGAGACAGAAAAAAAGGTGGGTGAAATGAAGAATTATTAGTATGGCACGATGTTAGCAACTCCTTACCCCGGATCCCTGGCAGCTTTCCAGCCCCCAAAAGGACACGAGTGCAGGTATCTCTGCTCAAGGTAAGAGCACAGTGTAGGGGGTTTGTGGTGGAAAGCTCTCCACCCTGCTTTTGCCACAGAGACAGGGGGGCTTTTTGGGTCTTTGGCACATCTAAAGCAGGGCTGTGTCAGTGAGGAGGCAATGGCAGCGATCAGACCTGTGTGCAGCTGCTAAGGGCTCTCCTGCTGTGTCAAAATAAAAAAAAAAAAGTAAAAAAAAATCCACATTTCTGCAGCTGGGAAATTCAAGGGAGCATTCCCCTTCTCCCTGTCGAGATTTGACATGTGTGGACACAGGCAAGCAGCGGGGTTTGCTTAGGCAAGGCACCAGTGCTGACTCCTGTTATTCTGCTGACTGCTCTTCATTTTCTCCTTGCTGCTGCCTCTCATCCTACCTCATTCCTGGCCCCTTTTCTCTCGTTCTTTCACCCCTTCACGTCCTGCCTGAACGCAGAAAATGAGCTTTCTGCAGCAGGAATTGTCTCCTTGACATTTCTCCATCAGGCTCTTCGCACAATGGGAGCCCTAATCTCAGACTCAAGTTCAAGGCATAATAGTAATAATTATTGTTATTATCATTATAATAACAATGATGGAAAGATTTAGAGAAGCAGGAGGGGGAAAAAAAAGGTTGCTAACAGCAAGGGAAGATTATCCTGCTCCTGGAAAGAGGTGTGTATCAGCAACTTTTAATCACCAGATAGTCTTCCTCTTCCAGGGTGGGATGATAATGAGAGTCTGGGAGTTCTGGTGGTGCTCTGTGATGGAGCTGGATGGTTGGGCCAGTGAGGTGCAAGAAGCTGTTTTCCTAAATGCAGGTGCTCAGGAAGATGGGGAATGGGCTGCAGGGGATGGACATCCAGGTCCAGCTCCATCAGCAGATGACCAGCAGCCCAGACCTCCTGCAGGGAGAGGTCAGTGTTTGGCCACTTGTGGGGTTTGTAGGACGGGGTTAACAACCACCATGGGCATGTAGGGCTTTCTCCCTCTCTCCTAATTCTCCTGAGCACACCAGATAAATAGCTCGAGGTGAAGGCCTGCACATTCTTTATGAAGCAGAACGTGCTGTCGGTGTAAGGAGGCGAATGCGTGGCCCGGGGCACCATGTGCAATGTAATGTGTCTCGAGTCCCTTGCACGGGCTTGTTTGAAATATGTGTCAATAACACGAGCAGCAGCAGCAGCAGCAGCAGTTTGCTGCTCCCAAAGGAAAAGGAGGTGAGCGTGGTGGGGAGCTCAGGGGAAGCAGAGAGGGCTGGAAGGGGAGGCAGGTCCCTTAAACACCACAAACCTTCCCCTCCGCCCCTCCACCAACTCCCTCTTGAGCCGGTGAGATCACCCTTATTAAAGAGAATACCCAGCAGAAGCCCTTCCAGGAAAGAGCCAACACATTTGCTTACAAACTCATTTTTACAGCAGAGGGAATAAATGATCTCTGGTAGGGAGTGGGTGAAGCCTCTAATTACTGTTTTAAAGGGCACAAACCAAAGCCAGATCAAAAACTGTGGGGGACTGACTGTCTTCCTCTTCTTGCTTCCTATCCTAGATGGGATTCAGGTCTCCCTGACTTCAGTGGAGCCAAAATTAGCACCTGCAAGGCCCATGCCTGGAAAGCCACAGTCCTTTTGCACAAGTCTCTGCACTGTGGTGCCCAGTTGCCACCAGTGCCACAAGAGATTGGCTTCAGCAGCTCTAGCAGCAATTCCAGGGAAGATGGTTAGCACATCCCAGGGGAGCTGGTAGATTTCCCCATCTCTGGATAGCTCTGGATCAAGATGGGGCACCTTTCTGAAGGAGGAGAATCAGCAGTGGCCAGTGGAATAGAGGAGATGAGCTAATGGGTGGTCTGACATGGATAAGCATTGATGAATCAATAAGATTACAATGGTGTTGAAAGGGAACCAGGCAGAATTACTGGTCTTTTGGGATTGTCTCTCACCAATTCCTCTGCCCCAGTTGAGGAAAGTTGTGTCACAGGAAGCAAGTGAATGGAGCAGTGCTGAATCTGCAGTCCCAGTGAGAGTGTCCCTGTCCTGGATTGGTCTGTACTGGGAAATGCTGGATTAGGGTCTTTGCTCCTGTATTTGTTAAGATTCCCATGGAGGGGGTTTCTAACCCACTGTAACTCCCCTTCTCCTCTCAGCAAGTCTCTCTGGAGCTCCTCCAGAAGTAGATCTTTGGCCAAAGGGTTGGTACAGGTGAATACAAACTTGTTGCCTCCTGAGCAGAACATCCTGAGCTCGAGGTGGGATTCATCTCACTGAACTTCTGCACAGCCAATAACTCACACCTGAGATATCATAGAGTCATAGAATGGTTTGGGTTCGAAAGGACCTTAAAGCTCATCCTATTCCACCCCCTGCCATGGGCAGGGACACCTTCCACCAGCCCAGGTTGCTCCAAGCCCTGCCCAACCTGGCCTTGGA
>JAWWMP010000081.1:1502155-1522051 GCA_035047865.1 Dendrocincla tyrannina
CCATGGCAGGGGGTGGCACTGGATGGGCTTTAAGGTCCCTTCCAACCCAATCCATTCTATGACTGTGATTCTTCCTCTCTCACCCCGATTTCTTCCCCATTCACCAGCCTGACCAGCTCCAGCCTTTTTCAGGCAGGCCCTGGCTCTCCAGTCACACTGAGAAGTTACTGTGCTGGAGAACAGTGTTCCTCTGAGGAACATCAGGGCACCACATCTGCTGAGCCACTTGGAGAAGAAACGTTTTGAGAACACCAGGCTACAGAAAGTTTAGGGAGGGGAGCCTGAGAAGAAAGTTTGGTCCTTCTCTACAGGGTGCCGTAATTCTCCAGCTGTGCTGTTGGAATTTAGACCAGTTCTGTTGCTTGGTCACTCAAAAGACTGGAAGAACTTGTCAGTCAAATCACCTTTTTTCAACCAAGAGATATGGAGATGGGTGGCTTGTTATTTACTAGTTATAGAATGCTTTATGTTAGGAAGGACCTTAAAGCCCATCCAGTGCCACCCCTGCCATGGACAGGGACACCTCCCACTAGCCCAGGTTGCTTCAAGCCCTGTCCAGCTTGGCCTTGGACACTTGCAGGGATCCAGGGGCAACCACAGCTTCTCTGGGCACCCTGTGCCAGGGCCTGCCCACCCTCGCAGGGAAGAATTTCTTCCTAAGACCTAATTAAATATTTAGATATATAAATATATATGTATGTATGTATGTATGTGGCTTCCTATCTCAAAAACAGATTATAAACCCTTGACTTAACATTGCCGTAAATATATGAAATTTTGCTTAGCAACCCAAGGAAATTAAGCTGCATTATGGCTGAAATGTCCCTGCCTGTTCCCTCCACACCAGGATGAATTTCGGGCTGAAGGAGACCCAGTACATCCATTATCCATTTCCTAGACAGGAGGTGCCCACAAACAGTGGTAAAACCAGTGCTGTCAAGGAAGTTAAATCTTTCTCTCCTTTCCCTGCATCAAGTTTTATTGCTGTTGTTATTCTTTCAGTTGTGAGAGATGATCTCTGAGAGAGAGTTTTTCTCTCTCTCAAAGCGAATACAAATGCCAGGACATCCACTGGCATTTTTCCTGTACCTCTGAGCGACTCATCAGTCTGTACCTCCTTAATTTTACTGAGATCTAGCTGAAACATGTCAAGGAGCCATGAGGATTTTTTTCCCATGCAAAGCAGTTTCTTCGCAGGAAAAAAAAAAATCCATTTGTTCTGTTGCAGCAGAAATTGCTGTTTCATTTGGGGAAAAAATAATTTTATAAGCAGCAAAAAAAAAAAAAAAAAAAAGGCTGAGGTCTTGTCTCATGGCAGTCTTGTTGCTGTTTTAGTATTAAATAAGAGTTGATTTCCCTTTGGGCTGGGTTGTTCCTCATGACCTTCCTCCATGTGCATTCTTTGTTGTCTAATAACAGGTCATCTTTTGCTGCAGCCCTTCCCAAAGAGAGGGAAGGAGAAGATAAGGAGGTCTCTGCCCTCTGCTGCTTTTCATAGTTTTCTAAAGAGTGAAACAGAGACCTGAGAAGCTTCAATGTATTTTGGAGGGGAGGTTTTCTTTTTCCATAGATGTTTGGAGCAAGATCCAGAGGAATGTCCATCCTTAGTCCATCCTGTGTATAGAAATGGTCCTCCAAGAGGGTGTAAGATGAGTTTGTGTCTCTGGGTGACTCTGAAATAGCTGAATTGATCTGTCCTTGAGCCTTCCAGGGGGATTGAATGAGATGAGTGTTGTGACATTTCAGACCAAAGGAGGAGCAGATTCCAAGATGAATGAAAGATATGAAAGGAAGCACAACCATAATTTATTGCAAAGTGCTTAGAAGGTATTTTGATGGATAGTGCAACTAGATGAAAAGCCCTTTTTTTGGGCTTGGGATTTTTTTTTCCCCAGTTCATTAGTTCAAAGTGAAGCGGCTTTTTCATGGCAGGAAAATCAAGCATATGATCAGAAACCCTTTTTTCTGCAGTAATGAAAATATTTCACTTAAGTTTTGAGGTTCTATTTCACTTCAGTTTTGAGGTTCTATTTCACTTCAGTTTTGAGGTTCTATTTCACTTCAGTTTTGAGGTTCTGAGCACTTTAAGATAAACCTAAAAGATTTTTACACAAATGGTTTGCAAAACCATCTTCTGTAAAACTGTGTTTTTATAGTGGCCAGGAAAACTAAGCTTAAAAATTCAGTGCTTGGCAAATGTGGCAAACTACGTAGATATGGGAAAAATACTCAGAAGATTTCAGAGTGGGTTTTTTTGCAATGGAAAAAAATTGTGCCCAGTCTTAGTGGCAGTTTCAGAAGAGCAGATAGAGCAGTGTAGGAGTTTGCTGCTCCTTGGATGATCAGGGTTTGGACACAGTGACGACAAGAAATCCAAAATTCCTGATGCAACTGGAGCTGTGCTGTGGGTCTGCAAAGGAAACAATCCCTGGGATTGCTCCATCAAACCCTCTAATTTGGTATCGATAATTAAATAAAAAAGAGCACATACAAGTGTAACAGCAAGTCCCTTATTGACTGTCTGGGTGCAATAAAAGCCCTTAAACACATGCTCCGCTTTAAATATGTGCTTAAGTCCCATTGACTCCAGTGTTAAAGTGAAGCACCCACTGAAGGGCTTTTCTAAACCAAGGCTTCCTGCATTTTCCTTACCAGTATTTTATGGCCAGAACAAAAAGCACTTGTAGGATTCATTAGAGGGAAAAGAAAAAAAAAAAGAGAGAGAGAGTGCAAAAGGAAGGAAAAACAAAGAGGAGGAAACTTTATGGCTCCGTAAACAGCTGTAAGCGATGTCTCTGGTCGGGTCAGACCGGTCTGAGTTGACAAGGCAGTGTCTCCAATTATACAGCATGCTGTAGCCTGTAAAAATGAAATCAATTTGTTATTTTTCTGGGAGAACATTATAGCGTGAGTTCACACATTTGGGGAGCCTGATGACTCAGTGAAAGCCAGAGGAGGAACTCAGTGTGTGTGTGTGCACAACTGAGAGAGGGGATGTGTGTGTTAACACAACCAGATGTGTATTCAGAGCATGTGCTTGGGAGGAAAGGGGGGAAAATCTGATGAACTTGCTGTGTTAGAGCAGTGGGCACTGCAAAATGCTGCTGTTCCTACCTAAACACCACGACAGAGCTTTGCATCCGTGCCTCTCATTTCAAAACTGGCTTCATCACTGAGGAGTTTCAGGATAAAATTCCCCCGAGCACTTAAGCACTTAAGCAATTTAGAAGTCCAAATCCAATCTTTGCAGGGATCTGAGGTCTTTGAGCCCAGTCCTCCGAGGTATTTAGCACTGACATAGCCCAGACCAGACCTCAGTGCAGGGGGATGAGCCTTAATGAGAGGTTTGAAACCACAATATGTACTTTATATTGCTGATCATTTAAAAAAGGTTCAAGTTGGGATGCTTTAGGGGTGTGTGGGGGGGAGTTGGGAGCATTAAAACCAGCCACACTCCTAATTATTATTGAAATTCCTAGTAGGAGCCTAAATATCTTTACATTGTGTAGGCATTTTTCACTGCCTAATACGTTGCTTTATTCCTTCCCTCCGTTCCCCTAATTTAACACACCCGACCCAGAAAATGAGATCTATTTTCACCTAAACCTTCATTCCAATGCCCAAGTTACATAAGCTGGGCAGAAGGAGGCAGGTTCTTTTCCAGGCCAGCCAGTCATTGCCTCACAAACACACGTACGTACATATTTTCCATTTGTCATGAAACCCTGAGAGGGGTTAGGCTGGGAGAACTCAGAAGGAAGGCAGCAAACGTGTTTACATGAAACTTTAAATTACTCTCCTTTCATTTGCAAGTAACTGTTGTTCCTCAGCCCAGGTAAATTTATCCATCAGCAATATCATTAGATGAGTTCATTATAACCACGAGATTTACAGCGCTCATAAACTGCAGTGTAGGTGGCAGATTAAAATGTTAAGGCTTTTACATCTCTAATACCCTGCACTGCCATCCTGGCACATCTCACAAGATAAATGGAGCTGGCAGGAGGTGGATTCCACCAGGGAGACCTCCAGGGAGAAGCCCCAGATGTGGGATGTGGTATGGAAACAACATCAGGGTCACCGTGACCTGGATCCGGGCTTGAAAACATGGTTTGAGGGGCCATTATTCTGCTGGATGGGTTGTTTTTCAGATGACAGGTATAGCAAAGGAGTTAATTGCCTTAGGTAATTAAAGAGTTCCAAAGCCTTTTTTCCAAGGAACCGGGTTGTTAATACTTGTATTCTCTCCTCTTCTGTTCTGTTCTGCAGATCCTTAGGGAAGACAAAGTCTCTTGCACTTAGTGGAAGGTGCTGAGTGTTGCGGTCGGTGCCTTAGTTCCTGTGGGAACTCACTGTCCTGGCCAAACCTCAGCTCAGACAATTACATTTGGCTTTCTTACCATCCACTTGAAGTTGCCATTGAGTGCGTTATTTCTCAAATCCACTCTCAAACTACTATAAATGAGCTGCCGTGGTCCACCTTAGGGACAGCTGCCATCTATCTCTCAGCAAAGACTTCCCTTGGCCTCCTCTTACAGCTCTCCAGGGATTTCTGAGATTCAGCAAAAAAAAAAGGTGAAAATCCTGGTTTCTCCCTTTGGCTTGCACGAAAAAAAAAAGGTGTCCAGTTTGTGCTCCTCGTTTTTGCACAGCCAGTGGTGCCTCCTGGGCATCTCCAGTGATTCAGCCCACCTATCTGAGGCATCTCTCCTAGGATGGGCCGAGTTGCCCTCTGGAGATGCTGATCTTGCTCCACGGACTCCAGGAGACAGCGAACTTGGCCAGGATGCCCGACTTTTCAATGGTCAAAGTCGGGTGAGCTGAGTCCCACGCTCCGAGATCCTCTGATGAAAGGTGCTCGAGAAATCCAATTGCTGCATCATCATCACCACCAGCAGCATTATTATTATTAATACAGGGCAAGGGTGAGGGAATTATTATGGGAGAAAAAGTTACCTCCGTGCCTGTGTTGTGTTTGCAGGATCAGACCCAGCCACAAAATTAGGCACATACTTTCTGGGTTAGAAGAGAAAAAAGGATTTAAATATAGCCCTTGTGCCGCGCTTTAGGATGAACAAAGAGGTGTCTAACGAGAACAGTTAATCCATTAGGTTGCAGTCCTTTTGTTTTCCAGGCTGGAAGGGAAAAGTTCTGGAAGGGCAGCCACGTGCTCAGTGAATTTTATCTGTCTAACAGGCTTAGGTTCCTTAGCTCTCTTTGTGACCCTCTTAGGAATGGACTGTCAGTATTCAGGGAGATGCTCAGAGCACAAAAGCTGAAGACCTCACTGCAATCACTGTTGTAGATACTCATCATTTCTGAAATAAAATACGTCCCTTCTGTAATCAGGCTGGTTTAGGCCTAGGTTTGATTATTGCTGGGCACATAACCAAAAAAACAATCCTAAAACTCAGTTTTTTTCATGAGAATCAGTTACTTGATTCATGCTTTATAGAGCTACACCTATCATTTTGTTAATCTGTGCTGAGGTAGTTTTCAAGTTTTCAGCTAAAACATGAATTTAAAGTTTCATTATTTTCCACATTTTGTAGTTACTTGGGTATGGGATAGTTTTAATACCATGGAAGGAAATCACTTCCATTCAGGACAGACATTAGTTAGCTGAATGATTTTCTTCTCTTAAAATGATAGGGTGGGACAAGTTCCACTTCCTTTGTTTTCATTCTAAAATTTCTCTGAGTTTTGTTTTCATAGAAAAATCACAATATGTGCTTGGATATTGGTATTTCATTGTGAAAAATTATGGTATTTTATTGTAAATTATGCCATTAAGCGAAAGTAGATGTATTATATTTTTCTGCCTGAACACCCACCTGGCCCTGGACTGGGGGTTGAAGTCATAGAGTCACAGAATCACAGACTGGTTTGGGTTGGAAGGGACCTTAAAGCCCATCCAGTGCCACACCCTGCCATGGGCAGGGACACCTTCCTCTAACCCAGGTTGCTCCAAACCCTGTCCAACCTGGCCTTGGACACTTCCAGGGATGGAGCAGCCACAGCTTCTCTGGGGAGTCTGTGCCAATGTCTCCCCACCCTCACAGGGAAGGATTTCATCCTCAAATCCAATCCCAATCTACTCTCTTTGCATTTGAAGCCATTCCCTGTGCCCTGTCCCTCCATCCCTTGGAAACAGTCTCTCTCTATGTTTCTTGTAGCTCCTTCAGGTCCTGCAAGGCCACAGTCAGTTCCCCCCAAAGCTTCTCTTCTCCAGCTGAACAATCCCAGCTCTCCCAGCCTTTTCTCCCAGCAGATCTGCTCCAGCCCTTTGATCCTTGGTGTTCCTTCTCTGGACTCGTTCCAACAGGTCCATGTCCTTCCTGTGCCTCTACAGAAGAATTTCATGGAGACTTGATGTTTGCTACCCGAGTGTAGAACACACAGTAGGTTCAGCTACATGTCCTGTTGGTCTCTCCCTCCGGGATATCCTTCCCAGCTTCCAGTGGTCCATGTTAGGAGGGTACCAGAGTTCATCCGTGCTCTCTGTCAGCCCTCTGTGGTGAGGCTCTGTGGGAACAGAAACTATTCCAGGAGCCTCTTGACATTCAGGTGCCATTGGCCATTCGTGCCAGACTCCGTTCTTTGGAAACTTCTCTTCCTTCTGGGTGCTCAGTTTTCCCTAAAATGTGTTTTCAGGCAGTCTCAGATACACAAATTTCATGCTGGTAGACCTGAGCAGCCCATGGGCACCACAGAGGGTCTAACTGGGATGTTTTAAGATGGATTAAGGGCTGCCCAGTCATCACCTGCATCCCTGTGAGCCCCTCTGACCCAGTACCAGGAGATGTGAGACCACCCTTGATGGGTTTTCCTTGTAGCTTGTCCCAACCAATGGAGATTCCTCCATCCACCTTCTTCATTTCAATGTTTTAGGGTCATAACACGAAGGGGGTGTTGTGAAAATGCACCTTTTTACACAGGCCACTCTGTAAAACTCGTCCCCACTGTCATTGTGTGGCTGAGCTTCACCTTCCAAGGGATGTGGCACCACAGAGAGGCAGCCAAAATGAGTGAGAAGGGAACAGAGAGTGAGCTGAACCCCTGGAAAGCTCAATGGGCTACAAGAAAGGGTTTGGAGGAGGTGTGACATCCTGCTCTTAGGGGATCCTATACTAAGGAAGAAGCAGTAAAGGCACCTACAAGAGAATGTGGACATCCTTTGACTTAACTCCTTCAGCAGAGCTGGGTGCCACCTTGCATCTGTGTAAGACAAAAGGAGTAAAGTCACTGTGGTGCTCAGTTCCCAATATTTGGTGAGGATTTAAGGTCTCTCTGGCTCTTCTCCTGGGTCATTAGGCAAGTCCCACCCTTGCAACGTTAATAAATTGTAAATAATCCTACAAAATTAAGAGATGAAGTTGTTTTGCTTGTGCTGGGGAAGGACGTCCACTGACGTCCACTCAGCAGCGCTTGGAGCCAACAAAAGGTCTCTCCAAGATGAGCAAAACGGCTCCTACAGAGTTCAAGAACAGCAGAACTCAGGAAGAAGCAGGTGTAGGATGCCCTGCACGCTGCTCCTCATGTGTCAAGGACTTTTGACAGCCGTGCTGAGAAGGTGGTGACCTTTAGAAGTCGCTGGAGTGGTGCTGTACAGCAAGGTCACCCAGAACTGCAGGGTTGGTTTTTTTCTTTTTCTGAAAAAGCTCTGAGCAGGTATTTCCTGCATATTTCTCCCTCCTAACCTGGCTGGGGTATCCATTCCAGGAGGGAGGGTACATGTAATTTATGAAGAAGGTGGCCAGGTTCTTATTTACAACGGCTCTGCTGAAGGAGCAGATAGATCGAGATAAGAGAAATGAAGAGCTCTCTAGGTGTGTTGGCAAAGAAAAATGCACACTGGAGGTTGAATTAAACACTTCAGGGCATGCAAGGCTTTAAGATAAGCCAAGAACTTTGGCTGTGGACATACAAAATAGTGTTTTCATGGCTCCTCCTGGGCTAGTGGGAAGAAAAAGCCTAATTGGTTTGAAAGGAACAGCTCTTTGACCCTTTCCCTTGGTTCAGACCTGAGCAGTGCCTGTTCTGGGGATGAGTGTGTTTGTAAAATTCCTGCTTCAGGAATTCTCCAGTGGAAAAGAAGAGGTTGGTATCAATGCATCCAGGAAGTGCTGGTGCTTAAGGAACTTGAAGGTGATGCCTGCTTAGATCACAACTTGACCCATTTCTTGACACCACATTTTCAAAATTACACACATGCAGGGGATGGTTGAGAAGGAGAGTGGAAAAATGCAAATGACAGGTTTAATCACTGGAAACAGCGAGAAAAAAATGAATGATGGGAGCTACTAGAGAGTTGAGTAACACTGAAGTGAGATTCTGATCTTTACAGACTTTCCCAATCTTTTCTAAAGGTTTTGGTTGTTGGGTTGTTGTTGGGGTTTTTGTTTTTGGGTGGAGGAGAAGGTTGGAAGTTTCATAAGGTTCATACCTGATGATCAATAATAATGACAGGGAGCTGAAAGAGCCGGGTTCTCCAAAAGACAAATTGTCTTTAGCGAGGGAGAAAGTGTTTACACCTGGAAGCCAAGCAGAAACCAAGAGAGGGTGCTCGGAGAGATGTTATCACAGCCCAGAGCGTGCAGGTGAGCCAGGAGGAGGCCTGTGCTCTGCTCTGCTTCACAGCACAGCCACTGCTCATGGAGAGATGTTTTGAGATCCCACCCTGTGCCTTCAGCTGAAAGTCAAGTGACTGCAGACTCCTCCACCAAGTGCCAGAGTTGCGTCGCACCGTCTCGGGGCCTGATGACACCTTGAGAACAAGACTCTTGCTGGAGATTGTCTTTTGCAGATTAAACTTCCCAGACTGTAACACACATCAAAGCGAGGTGTGACTGTTTCCCTGCTGGACTCAGAAGGGAGCAGTGTGAAAAAGCAATTAGAGGTATTTCTACATGGTTTTATTTTTTTTTAATTTTAATCTTAGATGATCTTCCCAGCAACGGAAATGAATAGTTGAGGGCACCAACCTATAAGCTCCTGTTCCTATGACTGGTATTTTCATTTTACCAGTGAAATAACCACCAAAAAGAACCCCCTAGAGACAGGCATGAGTTTGGCTGTTCACATGATTAAAGTTTATGAGGCTGGAATCCTAAAACTTCAACCAGCTCCTACTGAAAGAGCTCAGAAAAGTCCTCCTGGCTTCACAGCAGGATGGATGGAGCCTGCAAGGGGTTGATTCTGTCTTGGTGGATACTTTATCTTTATTGGGAATTGGATAGGGAGCTTTTGAAAGCTTTGGGAAGGATGTTGGTGACTAGCTGATGTGGAAACAAGCTCTACAGATGTTTCCAGCCAAGTTAACTTAAGCCACTGGGAAGTGTCCACGTTTTGGACTCTGTAGTCAATGGACTGTTCTCTGAAGGATGAGTCAGAGCAACTAAATGAGTGACCTTCCCTGGAGAGTTCATTGAGGGCATCTCTCCACATTGTCTGCAGGGATAGGACCACCTACCTCCTGATGCTAAAGCTGGCACCTGGGAATACCTCCTGAGTCCCGGTCCTTTGTGGGGGTTCAGTGGAGTGACATTTGGGTATGTGGCACCCTAAAACTCCATTCCCAACAAGGCCACAGAGGAAACACATCGAGAAGTCCTCTGAAGCCTGAAACAGTGTTTTGGGAGGTGTCTTTAGTCCAGAAACTGCAGTCCAGTGTCTTGTATGAAAGAAAAAAATGTATGTGTGACATAGACTTCATTTCACAGAGGTTTACCTGCCAGTAGTTGTACCCTGAATTAATCTAAAATTCAAGAAAAACCCATATCAAGCCCCTTAGAGAGGGAAAATAAGTTTAATGAGTCCTTTCCTCGCTCTTCTCCTGTGGGTTCCTCCAGCCTCCTGCAAGAACTTTCCTCCTTCCTCCAGCTGAGCTCTTTGCATGGACTTCCACACAGCTTTCCTGGGTGGGACTTTTCCAAGGAGCTTGTCCATCCCAGTTCTTAGGCATCATGGCATGATTCACCTGGAGGCTTTCACAGTGCAGACATTCCCCACTCAGCCAGTCACCCAGGCTGTCCTGACAGTCTGGCCAACACGGCCAGTGGGGGCAAGGCCATGATTCACCCGAGCCCAGAGCAAACCTCTGCAATGGGCAGATGAACCAGACGTGGAAGTGTCTGTTTCTCTCCACTGGCTGATTGCAAAAGCAGGCTGGGGTGGGTAGATGAGCTGGAGAAGTCCTCGTCACAGACATCAGAAGGTGGGTGACCTGAACACCTGGGCAAGGTGAGCTGCCTTCCTCTCCTGGAAAGAGAGGGAAACTTCAAGAGGAAAGTTCATGCCATTTGTCTCCTTTCCCCTCCCTAGGCTAGGAAGAGTTGTCCTCTAATGTTGAGGTTAATCATCTCCCAGAAGTTCAGCAGAGGTGGAAAGAGGCATCTAAGCTTAGGAAATCAGCTGAAAATCCTTTGCTTCCCCAGGCACCTCCTACCTTGTCCACCTAAAGTCCATTTACTGGAGGGCACGTTCTTGACTGAGCTGATTATCTTGGGTTTAGCCTCTTACCTGGAGTCATTTGGGATCCAGAAATGGATGTCCTTCTGTCTCACTGGCCTGGAAAGGACTGATTAGTAAAGCTTTAGTCTCTAGTTAACAAAACCACTGAGATGTGGCACCTGACCACGTGAATGTCCACCTCCTTTTCACTTCTGCCCCCCCTTGACCAGGTCCCCACCAGGAAGGGATTTAAGTGCCTGCCAGGACCCTTCCCCCATGAAGAGGACAGACACTTCAAAACAATTTTTATCCCAGCCTAGGGAAGTGCTGAAGTCAAGCTAATTTTCACCTGATCTTCAGCAATGATAGAATTCTTGTGCTTTAGTTTAGTCAGAGCAAAAGAGAGGGAAGGCAGATTCCCTGATGGCCCTGATGATAATCCAAACTCACCAGGCTGCTCCCAAATGAAAACCACACGGCAAAAATGAATGTAAACAGAAATACACACTGCCCAGGCAGGTTCCTCTTTGTCATTAATTCAGGGCAGAAAAGACAATCAAGAGATTTAATTAGAAGAAAAGGAAATCATGATCTAAAAATCCCTTCAGTTTTAGTAAGCAAGGTTATTATTAGAAGCACCAGTAAAAACACTTTAAAAATCTATCTAATTAGCTATGTATCTGCTGATCTCTCTGCAGAACTGACTTGTTTGTCTCCAAGGCTTCACCAACCTCATGGTTCATGACACTCCTTCAAGACTTCCACTGGCCAGAGCAGAGAATTTGCTCATGTTTAATTGGGGGCAATTTTTTTGGTTGTTTTTGTTGTTGTTGTTTGGATTTGGCTTTAATTTCACCCTCCTCACTTTAACCAAAGCACCACAGAATGATGGTGTTTCCCTTCCTGGATTTTTGGTGTTCCCCATCCAAAGACTGGTGTCTTCTCCTGCTGGTGTTATGCCTTTGTGTATCTCTGAAAGTCACTGGCTGTTCCCTAGGCTTCCTCAGCTGCCAAAATTCCCTATAAAACATCCTGTATAGGTGTGCTTGGCTCTCAAAGAAAGCAGCTTGGGTTTGAGCCCCTGCTGGCAAGGAAAACTCTCTGTATGAGCTAAGCATCTTTGGGAAGAAGCAGCACAATGATGGCGTAAGGCTTTGAGAGGATGAAGAAAAGGGAAGGAAGATACGAAAAGCAGGGTTTCTTTCCTTGTTGGGCCTGTAGGAAATTTCAGGAGACGTGATGTTTTTAGGGGAGGGATGAGAGTGAAAATGACATTTTCCAGTGATTGGAAAACAGCGGAACTGAAGATTTTGATTTTTTTGTTCCCACTCTTGGGAATCAAGTAACAAGGTGAAAGCCAGCCTGACAGCATCTCTCCCCCCTTGTTTTTTCACCCAGGTCCTTGGCCATTGGTCACCAGTATTCATCCCTGGGCACTCAGCCCATCCTCTGCGGGAGCATCCCGGGCCTGGTGCCGAAGCAGCTGCGCTTCTGTCGGAACTACGTGGAGATCATGCCCAGCGTGGCAGAGGGTGTCAAGATCGGCATCCAGGAATGTCAGCACCAGTTTCGAGGCAGGAGGTGGAACTGCACGACTGTCAATGACAGCTTAGCCATCTTTGGGCCTGTGCTGGATAAAGGTGAGTGCCACGGGTTTGGGAATGGCAACATCCATGGGGGAGCAGCAGCAGAGACCTTGAGAGACCTGCTGGGAGCTCATTTCCTTCTGGAAAATGTCATGTAAAATGGGACTTGAGCTGGATAAAGGTGTGTTGATGCAGGCAGGGAAAATTTTGTTGCCCCAGGACCCCATCCAAGCATTCCAAACCTGACCCAGAAGGTCTTTTGTAGGGACAAGAGGGTGATTCTTGTAGGGATAGCAAATACCTGGGGGCCTCCCCATGTCAGCAGGGGGGTCACCCAACCCCTCCATTGTACAGCCAACACCCACTCACAGGTGACCAGTATTTCTACCTCAAACCTCTACTGGCACAGTACAGGTGACCCAGAGAGAGTAGGGGTCATCTCTGACCCTTCTTGGAGCAGGAGGTTGAATTAGAGACCTCCCAGTGTCCCTTTCAATGTGAGTGATCCTCTGATCCTCTGCCCCTTGGAAGGAACCCAAAGGATTGTTGTGTTGGCAGTGGCCAAGCTGGATATCTGGCATTTCGTGCTGTATTTTCAGCTCTCTAGAAGATGGTACAGGGGAAATGATGGGCTGTTGGGGGTTGTTGCTGGGGACTGGCTTATCAGAAAACATCAGGTTTGATACTGGAATGGAATACAGTGAGGGTCAAAGGCCTGGGGAAATCACCATCAGTCAATGGTTCTGCTCTCCTAGTTATGAATGTGGCAAATTAGGACAGGGTACAAATTCAGGCAACTATTTCTGCACCCATCGATAGAAGTGGGAACTCTTGGAAGTGTTTCACCCTGAGATGTTGAATGTGTGAGATTTTAGGCCCAGGCTAAGTCTGAGTATCTGGTCTTTTCCCTTATAAGTTTGTAGGAGCCTATTTTAGCCTGTAAAAACTGTTTTATCCTTCTTTGCCCTCGCTGTTTGTCTTCTAAAGTCCAGCCTGCTCCTGCTGGTCTCACTAAGTCTGGGTTAAGCTTTACCTTTCCCTTTAGCACAAAGGGGCCATTTCCCTCCCTCCCTCCCTCCCTCCCTCCCTCTCTTCCTTCTTCCTTCCTTCCTTTCTTCCTTTCCTCCTGTTCCTTCCAAGTTCCTTCCAATCCAAACCATTTTATTTATTGATTAATTCTGGTGTCATTATCTGGGTTTAGCGGGGAGAGACCATCCCAAAATAACTATCTGTAAGACCCCCAGGGTGGTGCACTCAACTCCATACGAAAGTCTCATACCACAACATTTTCCATGCAATTAAGGC
Source organism: Dendrocincla tyrannina (assembly GCA_035047865.1). Classification (NCBI taxonomy): domain Eukaryota; kingdom Metazoa; phylum Chordata; class Aves; order Passeriformes; family Dendrocolaptidae; genus Dendrocincla; species Dendrocincla tyrannina. The sequence goes on from JAWWMP010000081.1 coordinate 1,515,499, forward strand.
ACTGCTTCACTCCTGTAGTTGATTTAGGCCAGCACAGCCTAAATGGATGTTTTTCCCATGCACAGCATGACTTGTCCAAGAACATCCACTGGGCACAAGCAAGAAGTGAACCAGATAACCCACCATGCCTTGTCACACAGCTGGATGTCCTCAAGGACACACAGAATCACACACTGCTTTGGGTTGGAAGGGACCTTAAAGATCATCTCATTCCATCCCCTGCAGTGGGCAGGGACACTTTCCACCAGCCCAGGTTGCTCCAAGCCCCATCCCACCTGACCTTGGGCACTTCCAGGGATGTGGAGCCCATGACCTCTCTGGGCATGGTGGAGCCCTTCATGCCCCAGACAGTCTCAGGCCAGACACCCCACATGTCCTGTAGCATGAGGACAGAGGTCCTCACCTCCTTGCTGACCAAAGGAACCCCAATCCCACCAGCTGCCAAATGCTCTTATCACACAGCGGTGTCAACAGGAAGGGTCTGTCCCTGCCCGAGACTGGAGGATTTCAGTAGCCAGGCTCAGGGAGGGAAAGGAGACTGGGACTATTTCATAACTGAAGAATGTTGTTCCTTGAGGGAGAATCAAACCACCCTTCAGTTTTGCTTCACCTACAGCAGGAGGGGGGAGAAAAAAAAACAGCTCAGTCGCATTCTTGTGCGGCAGATCCCCCAGGGTAGGAACATATTTGAGCTCCTACCCAGAAAGGGAGAAGGAGAAAAGGAGAGAAAGAAAGCCAGCAAGGAAAACTCTATTTTGCAGCTCAGATTTTAAGTCACCCAAGACCATTTGAGTCAGTGGGGACCCCATCCTCCCTCAGCACAAATCCAAAGCTCCTACAGCATCTCCCCGTTGCCTCACACGACTATCTGCACTTCTTTCTTTGAAAAGCACCGATTTTAATGCCTTCAGGAAATCCTTTCTAGGCCCAAATCTCACCGAGGCTGCCTGGCTGGCTGGGCTGCCCTTGCTGCTGTGGTGTCTCATTGCTCATTCAGGGCTGGGCTCGAGCTGCGATTCAGCAGTGCCAAACTGTCATCAGGCTCTGGTCCTTTAAAAGCCATGTTCTGATATCTCATCTAAAACCAAACTCTTTCCCCTCATGATCCTTCTTTATGGCAAAAAAAATCCTACATGTTTTAGCTAAGACTGCGTTTATGTATTTTTATTTTTTCTTTTAGCCAGGTCTAATGAATCACATATTAAACAGGAATGGCACTGATGAGCTTGGCTCTGAGGGATCAGTGATGTTCAGGGGATCCTGATCTGCTGCTCTTCGAAGGCTGCACTTGGCAGGCTTGGCCCTATGTCCCTCAGGACATATAAAGAGAAGAAATCCCCCATCCCACCCAGATATTTGACTACTCTGTTTGCAGGTCCTTGGCTGTGGAATAAATGTTCCCTATTCAGGTTGCCCAGAGAGGTTGTAAATTCCCTGTTCCTGGAAGTGTTCCAGGCCAGGCTAGATGGAGTTTGAAGCAACCTGGGATAGTGAAATGTGTCCCTGCCCATGGCAGGGGGTTAGAACTAGATGATCTTTTTAAGATCCCTTCCAACGCAAACCATTCTGGGATTCTTTGATTCTGTGGTTCTATCCAAAGGGAACAGTCACCTTCCCTGCTGTGCTGCCTGCACAGGGAACGATTCAGGAATTAGCACAGGTGAAATTGCTGCAGGACTGATGAAAGAGGGTTTTTTTCCTCCTTTGTGATCTTGGGAGCATATGGGCAGCTGTGCAGCTTCATGGAGAAATGTTCAGATAGATGCCACTGCTGGGTCTTCCTTGCAAATCCCTAGGAATAGGTGTCTTGGGTAGATTAGAGTGTTGGGAATGCAAAGGACATTCCCAACAGGAATGTCCATGCCTGGACAGGGAAACAATTGATCCTAATTTTTTCCCTCTAACTAAACCTGGCCTCTGGCCCCCTTCTTATCTTCTTATCTACAAATGAAAGGTCCTTCACTTGAACTTTTCTAACAGTAATTCCAAAAGGGAAAAAAAAAATTGTTCTCATGTGCTTCTTCACCTGTATTGTCTGAAATGGAGAAAACCATGGCCACAGCCACATGACCTTAAATGATCACCTCAGACCTAGCTCAAGCTCAGCCACTTACCTGAGAGGTTTGGCAGTTTTTAGGCAGTTGTTGCCTCTTTCAGTTCACCAAGGCCAAGGGAAGATTTTTGAGTTGTCTGTTAAAATACCCAGGATAAAACTTTAGAGATGTAGGAGATGGACACGCTGTCACTGACAATAGAAAGGGAGCAGTGCATCCCAACGGGCATTTTCCACCTCCAGCTTCAGTGCCATATGTTGGGAATTGTGATTTTTCCTTTGTTTTAGCTTGTGTGGACTGAAGAGGCTGATGATAACTCGTGGTGAATTTTAGAGACTCTCAGCACTCTGGGAGCTCTCTTTGAAACTCCTCTGGGCAGAAATATGAACTCAAGAGAAGTAATACAATAAAAGCTTATCATGGCCCTGTCTCTTTAAAGGATCTCAGCACATAATTAAGTCAAAATAAAAGTTTCCTCCCTCTCCTCCCCCCCCATTCAATAAAAGTAAATTACCTCAAACTATTTAAGCCCCCAGTTCGTTTAAATTTAAAAAGGGAGCCCTTGTCTATCTATTTCTTTCACTCACTCCCACCTCCTTCTGCTAAAGACTAGCCGGGGCTTTAAACCTGCCAGCTGGGCTGAGAAATGGTTAATAGTTATTGTGGAGGAGCAGCTTTTAATGAACTATTGAAGAATGATACATTGATGGAGTAATGGGAGTTTAAGTTGCTCTGTAATGAAACAGGTTCTCAGCGCGGCCCCATTGTGGTGTAAATATGGCACGACTCTCCCACTGTTTGGTCAGGACTAAATAGCAGAGGCCAGAGGGGGGTCAGCTTATGGGGTCTCCGCTTTAGTTAATCAATCTGATTGGATTAGGGTCACTGCGATCCCTAATAATGTCAAAGGTTACGCCAAACTGGATTAAATGCTTTGTTGGGGAGGGCTCCGATTCTTTCAGCTTTGGCCGACGGGGCTTGTTTATTAGACTTTAACACTCGTGCTGCCTTGGGAAGCTGCTCTGGCCCTGGGGGTTTGTGTCCCCCAGTGCTCTGTCAAGTGTCTGCACCCATCGGATGTGCCCTCTGAGGACATAGATCAACCTCCCCACCGGACAAATGAGAGCCTGGTGGGTGATGCCGAGGCTCAGGGGCGTAAATTCCTTCCGGAAACAGCGGCGGCCCCGCTAGAAGGCAAATGTCGAGGGTCACAAAAGCGGCGTGGTGACCCACTGCTCGTGCCCCCCTGGGTTAATCCTGTCCCTGTCCAGCAAGGGGATGCTCTTTTTGGTGCAGCTCCTGTTTGTGCAGTGACCGGGATGAGCATGGAATGAAATACGGGGTATTCGACACCACTGGGTTTGTTATTAAACTGGGGTGATGTTTTGCCTTCCAGCACTTCCATCTCACATCAAGGTGGGGTAGAACGGGCTGGTATGTCCCTAAGATATTACCCAGAGAGACCATGAAGCCTAAAATTTGCTGTTATCCTCCCTCATGATGTCCCTGTAGATGACACTGTCTTATAAACGTGGCAGAGTGTCCTTCAGGAAATGACAGCAAATAATCCCTTTGAAGGTCACCTGCCAATGGAAAAGAGTGGCAGCAACAGTGTGTTATTGGGAGAGATCTGAGATCTCTGGATCTCAGCTGCCTCATTCCTTCCCACAGCAGAGCACATAATGAATGTTTATGGCCTGACAGGACTGTCAGATTATCCAAGCAGACTTCTTGCATGATGCAGACTGGAGAATTTCCCCTCAAGACTTCTGGACTGAAACCAAAATCTGAATTTGACTACAACATCTCTTCCCAAGGGACATCTTGCCTTGACATATCACCAAGAGATAGACAGCCTCCTCTTTTACAAGTCTCCTCCGCTGCTCTGGTGTTGACAACCAGGCACTCCGTTTTCCTTTGCTGGATTCAGAAAAGCTCTTCTAGAACTGACCATTTTCTTTGCTGCTCGGACTTTCTATAAAGTTAAAATTAAGGCCTGCAGAAGAGCAGTGGGTCAGCAAAAGTTTGGGTCCGTTCTGCCAGACAGCGAGACAGGTCGAAGGAGTTCCATGTCTTGCCGGGGTCCTCCAGGGCATGATTCATCTGCTGTATTCTAGACAGTTAGGATTAAATTATTCACACCCTGAAGTTTCTACATCTCTCCATCAATCACTGAGGGAATCCAGGGAGACCGGCTCTTGATGAGAAGACTCTTGCTCCCAGGGACTACATGAAGGGCAGAGCAGGCATTTGTCTGACTCCTGAGAGATGTGGCATTCAAATCACAGCCAGTTTCATGTGGAATGCTGGGCATTGTTACCTTTGAGGCCGGGTGGATTTGGGACTAGGCTTATTTTGAAGTTGGGCTTATTTTGGACTCTAGACTTTTTGGGGATAAGCCCCGGGTATTGTCTCTGTCAAGAAAGGCAAAACAAAGCTCTGTTCGAGGGTTGACTCTTTTGTCCCTGTTACCACTGTGGATGAGGTGGATCAGAAAACTCATCTTGTGTTTAGTGAAACCCACAAGAGTTTTTCCCCAGCAAAGAATGGAGCAAGACTTTAAAACTCAGTTATAATCCCTCGGAGACACAAGTCTCTTCCGTATTTTTTTCTTGCTGTGTCATAACAATATCTCTCCACAGGCTCTCTGATAGGCCTGATCTCATCTTCCAAAGTTAGATGTCAAAGTCTGAGCTAGTCACCCCAGGCTCCCTTTGTAGGCAGTGGAGAGCAATCGGCATCTCCAGGGAGCAATTCGTCTGACCTATCTTAGACACCTATCTCAGGATAACATGAATCATACCCAGATGTTTATTTCTCCCCATTGACTATAGAGGGAGCCTAGGGCTACAGGCTCAGGCTTCCATGTGTACTCCTCTGAGGCCCACTCAGGGGGCAAAGAGTTCCCATCCCTCATCTTTCTCCTGGTAGAAAGCAATCCTGACATCCAGCCGTGGTTGGAGAGGACATTTTAATCATGGAACAGCATGGCACTGAAAAGGACCTCCTGGACCACTGAATGCAGGCAGTCTCTTGCTATTTAAGGCATAATAACATCTCATAATGATTTAAAATTAATATATTTAGCAGACCTCATCATATTTTCCTGGTGGCATTCTGGCATCTGGGTTGTCTTCGTGCCAGATGTTCCCCCCTCCTTTCCCTGCTCTAGATCAGACTTCTCCACTTCTGCAATAAAGTAAGGCATGAGCAGAAAGCCACAAGATACTGATCCATCCAGGAGGTTAGTTACAAGTAGGAGGTACTCTCTGCTCTCTCATGAAACTCTTCCCAAGAGGATCTGATTTCCAACCACACCCCGTCTACCTCTCCGCTAATGGCAATTTGGGCAGCTGCCCTGGTATCAACAACGGAGATCTACAAACTCTACCCTGTAACTATGGGGAAGGAAACTGGAAGGATCAGGATTGAAAATGTGACTATGCAAGCTCCGCTCAGCCGTCAAGAGGCATAAATACTGCAGGCCAGAGGTTTGCCAGAGCTGCTGAGGAAAACACTGGCAGGTCCTGGCTCGGATGTGTTTGGTGTCCGTGGAAATGGAGCTTGGAGGGGGGATTACTGCAGGGGATGAGGCAGCACAGCAGCACTGCCTGAGTCTGTGTCCCAGCCCCTCTTCACCCACGTGCAGCGTTCCTGAGCTGGGGTTTGTGCACCTAACTCAGCACAGGCAGCAGTGTTGGAGGTGACAGCAGTTTGGGGAGGTCTAGGTGAGCTGTAGCCACGTCCCTGGTTTGCAGCCCACATCGTACTGGGAGAGCTGCAGCTTCCATGAAACCTTGGCAGGAGCTGCAGTGGCAAAGCAGCAAACAGAGATGCTGAGGAAACGTGCCAAGGTGTTAGCTTGGGGAGCAGGAGACCAGTGGGGTGGCCCAGAAGCTCCTTCTCTTAGTGCTGGAGCCAGGTAGGGCCAGGTGACCGTCAGAGGGGTCACTCCTGCCTCTTGTGACTTCAGAGGTGTTCAAGGACAAGCCCTGGGCGAGGGTGGCACCCACGAGACTGCAGCCAATATCACATGTGGCTGCATTTCCCTGTCCATCCCCGGTGCATGGCCTGGGTTCCGTGGGCTCCACTGTTTTGGGGGTTTCTTGGAGGCTCTGACCTCATCCCCTCCCTACCTGCAGTGTGATCCCGGGATAAGGATCTGGCTCCCGTGCCTCTGGAGCTGAGACATGTCTACAACGCATGTAAACAGCTGTAAACAGCTGTAAACAGCCAACACCCAGGCACGGGCTGCAAAGCCGTGATGGTGAAAAGGAAACGGCAGCACTTCCAGGGAGCCCATCCCGTTCCCTTCCTGCGCTCCCTCCACCTCCCACTGCACCAACACTCATCTGTCAACCCTGACATGCCTTTTTTTTCCTTTTTTCTTCTTTTTTTTTTCTTTTTCCTTTTTCTTTTTCTTTTTTTCTTTTTTCTTTCTTTCTTCTTTTTCCTTTTCCTTTTCCTTTTCCTTTTCCTTTTCCTTTTCCTTTTCCTTT
>JAWWMP010000081.1:1530026-1559769 GCA_035047865.1 Dendrocincla tyrannina
CTGGAAGTGTCCAAGGCCAGGTTGGACAGGGCTTGGAGCATCCTGGGCTGGTGGAAGGTGTCCCTGCCCATGGCAGGAGGTTGGAACTGGATGATCATCAAGTTCCCTTCCCACCCAAGCCATTCAATGATTCTATGATTTCATGAAACACTAACATATCCACTAAGCTCCTGAATGATGTTGCTCAGTAAAGAGACTTGTTGGGCCATGCAACATGCAAGCCCAAGAGTTTTTACTCCTCCCAGCAAACTTGGGAGAAGCATCTGTTTGGAGGGATGCGTTTTCCGGCCCGTAACCATCAGAAACTTTGTTGTGCCAGCACAAATCCCAATTTCAGTCCTGCAAGCCTTTTGCTGGCAAGTCTGGAACTGCACTGAAGACGTGAGCCATTTGCATGATTAAAGGTTGCAGGACCAAACTGATTAGAAAGATTCAGCAGATTCTCCAATCAGAGCATTAGCACAGATCCACTAGGCAAGGAGCTGGCTCTGGGCATGGAGTTGGCTTCTCCTCAAAATAACTTCCACTGGTTTCCACCGAGAGCTGGAAGTTCTCAGCTTCTCTCAGGATTGATCTCTGCACCTGCAGAGCGAATTCCTGTAAATATTGTTGTGGGTTGAGTGGCTTTTTCTTTATAATATCAAAACCCAATGCTTTGACTAGAAATGGGCAGAGCAGGGGGGAATCTGACAGTGTTTTCTGGCATTTAATCCCTAATTGAAATATTCCCTTCGGGTATTTGAAAAAAAAAAAAATAAATTGGCCCAGATATTTTTTTTTATGAATAACACTTTAATTAAATTTTTACATATTAAATGTACATCAATCGGAATAGTTACACAAATAGCACGAGTGTTAGTCATGCAGAAGCAAAGGGATGATTCAGTGGAAGGCTGCGTGTGTGTTACAGCAGCCTCTCCCTCTGAGGGCACATGTGAGGTGCTGAGAGGCAGAGGCAAATTAGCATGAGAGATGGGAGCGAGTGTGAGGAGGGAACACATTAAAAAAAAGGCCGGGAGAAAGGCGAGGTTCCCAGTGGAATTGGGAGGCAAGGACTCCCTTGCTTACGCAGGCACAAGTCGTGGAGCCGGGGGACCTGAGCTGCGTTCCCAGCTCTGCCTCCCATCTCTTACACAACAGCACTGCTTCCCTTCCCTCTTCCCTGCACTTCCACCCCCTCCTCGCCTTGGCCCGCATGGATTTGACAAGTTCTCCCCCGCGTCCACCTGGACCAGAACCAGGGCACTGGGAGTTTGGGAAGAGCGGTCTGATGGAGAGGGCAGTGAAGCGTGAGGATGGGGGAGAGCCCCGACCTGGGAGGTTTTGGAGGACAGGTTAGACAAACATCCTTCAGGGAGAGTTTAGGCAGAGTGGATGCCGCCTTTGGGCACAGGGGTGCGAGGTCCAAAGCTGGTATCTTATGATTTTAAGTGCTTCTGGAGCAGGGGCTGAGCCTGCCGGTGCATCTGGAGATCATGCAACATGACACGAAGTGAGGGGTCTCATTAAAAATGTGAGGCTTTTTGCAGGAAAATAAATATTTCAACACCTCTAATTACGCTGGCTCAACTTTTCTGCCACTTCCACTGAATCAGATATAAATTACTCTGATTTACACCAGGCCAAGAGGAGAATCAGGCCCTGTGTTGTTCTGCTGCTGGCCAAAATATATATTTTTACTTTCCTCGATTTATTCGCTGACTGATTTGCATAGACATTTCCAAAGGGTTCTTGGTTTCTTTTTTTCAGTTATTTTTTTGCACTTCACTTGTCATCTATCCCCCACTCATTACACAGGGCAGCAGCAGTGTTGCCACCAGGGGAGCTCACATTTAACAGCAAGAGAGGAATCTTTGGCAATTCCCAGTCCCAAGAGACTGTGGGATGCGGAGCTTTGATTTTGTTGCTGTAAGACAGGCAGGGATGAAAGCACTGTGCACTGGCAGGAAACCCTTAAGGTTCTGGGTTCCTCCAGCACTTGGGCAAATGCCTTTCCCTCCCACTAAAGTCACCAAGGACAGTGAAAGGAACAGGTCGTCACTCTTCCTCCCCTCCATGTGAATATTCTGGATAAGGAGGCAGGATTTGTTCCCACCAGCTCTGGAGAGCACACACCCATAGCCCTGGGCTGTGGATGCTCTTTAAGAAGCTGCAGCAGAACATCAGATGCAAAATCAGGAGTAACATCATGTCCAGTCCTCAAATATGAAGGCAGGGCTGGTACAAAAGCAAACAGGTGGATTAATAGCAGCAAGAATTAGAAGTATGAGCTGGAAGTTTTCTTGCAACCAGGTTGGCAAAGCTCTGGAAAAGCCTCACGATGTGCAAGAGAAGCAGCAAATACACTGTAATGACATATAGCCTGAGGAAGGGAATCTTCATCAAAGGAATGTTATCATTTGGCTTAAAGTGGGTGAACCCAGAGTCAGACATGGAAGCTGCACCAAAACCCCACAGCACCTGCCTCCTCTTCCCACTCACTCACGGCCCCTGTCTCTTCAGAGAGACTCCAATTCCTCCCTGGAGGTTATCCCCATTCTGTGTTTCCACTGCCTGGGAGGGTAAAGCCCATGTGCAGTTCAGGCTGGAAGAGATCTTCTCCATAGGAGAGAGCATCTCTGCCCAATTCCAGCTGGGAGAGAAAACAGCTTCTCTCTAATTAGGGAGGTGGGAGTTACCTGAGCTCAGGAAACCTGGGCAGAACAAGGTAATGATAAGATTTATGGAATTGGCTCGTCTTGTGAATCCAAACAATGACAAAGTTGTCTGGAGGTGCTCGCTATCCTCTGCTTCTACAGCAGGTTGTTTGATTTTGGGGGTTTCTTCTGAGGTCAAGTTGGTACCTCGTGCTGCCCCAACTGCGCTGCAGTTCTGGCCGTGGGAGGGATTGCAGCAGCAGCAGAACTGACTCTTCACAACATCCATCCACAGTCTTGAAGTTGTTTGGGGGTCACTGGTTCAAATATCTCCGTGGCTCAGTGAGGAACAGAAAACATTTCTGGGAGCTTATTGGTGGGCATCAAAACCCCAGACCGTTCTCCTAAACCAGGCTGGATGTTCCACTTGAAGCTCAATCCGTGAGCTCCTCATCCCTGCAGTAATAGCATGTGGCACTTGTCCACACCTCAGGATGACAACTACATGTCCCCAACCTCACCAGGTGGGCACGTGGGTGGACAGTTGTCTGTGATAAGTAGCTATTTTATTATTGATATTATGATTATTTAACTCCTGCCTATCATTTGACAGGGGAGCCAATGGAAAACTTCCACTGATCTCATTTCTGTGGCTTTATATTCACCAAGAACTCAATCTCCTTGTCGTCTTCTGGGTGTGTCAGACTGCCAGGTGGTCTCCCAGCCAAATATTCAGCTTGTGTGTTTCTGCTCAGCTTCTGAAATCAAACCAATGATATTTCCAGCCCAGCAGGATGACAGGCACTCTTTGTGGTGGCTGAAAGGCACCATGAGTAGGACATACTTTCAGTAGAGGGTGAGGTCTACTTTGAAAGCACTGCAGTGGAGATCCTTTCCTTCACTTTTGAAGCACCAGGAGTCATTTCTCCCCATCTGGGACCAATGCCAGGCTGATTGCCAGTTCACAAACTTATTTTAGTAATACTGTCAATGCACAATGGTGTATGGAGGAAAATATTTAGGTTTTTTTCACTTTTCCTGTTGTGATTATTCTGGTTGTGTCTTCTTAGGGTTGAAAGATTTAAGGGAATGCCTCTTAGAACATGACTGTTGGTCATAATACCAGCAGGGGGAATGGACAAGGGGGAATGACTTTAAACTGACAGAGGGAAGGTTTAGATGAGATACTGGGGAGAAATCCTTCCCTGGGAGGGTGGGCAGGCCCTGGCACAGGTTGCCCAGAGGAGCTGTGGCTGCCCCATCCCTGGAAGTGTCCAAGGGTAGGTTGGATGGGGTTTGGTCCAGTAGGAGGTGTTGCTGCCCATGACAGAGGCTGAAGCCAGATCTTTAAGGTCCCTTCCAACCCAAACCACCTCTGTTATTCTATGGTAAGTGTTCCTGCCAAAGCTTGACCATGAAAGGTCTATGCTGTGGGTCAGCAGCCCCTTGGCCAGCAGATGTGTTTAGGGAAGGTGTAGTTATTGCCTTGCAAAAAGGGTGTTGTAGTTCAGTTCTTGGGCTTACTTTTCTGGCTTTTTTAGTTTGCCCCCCTTCAGATGATGAGCTCCTTGAGAAGTGTCCTCACGTGCCCTCCCTCTGTGAGGGACAAGTTCACAACTCAAGACAACTTCAGACAAGTGTTCAATATATTTAGCTCCCTTTTCCACTTGAAAATTGTACAAGAGCTCCAACTATAATCAGAATATCTGTCATCCAGAGCTTATCTGCTGACTTATAATTGCTTGTAAATCATCCAGGCTGTGTGCGGGGCTTTGCAGTTTCCTCATCCCTCTGTGTCTAAATAGATCTGCAATCCCCCAGCAGTGTCCTCAAGTGTCTGGGATTAGAAAGTGGGAAGAAAACGATCCCTCTCCATCTCCCAGGTGGGCAATTGGGGCAGAGACAGGGCAGAGGAGCTGTTGGAGAGTCGTGTTCTGTAGGACTGAGCCCCTTCTCCCTCAGGAACCACAGATCCAGCCTCCAAGCCATGCTTCCTCTCACGAGCTATTTATAAAAAGTGGCTTTTATGCTTTGGTAGCTGCACAAAATTCTTCTTCTTCCCCAACTGGGTGAAACTGAAACCCACACTTAAAAAAAAGACAGATTGCCCAAGCCTGCTGCAGGGAGGTGAGCAGCTCCTCCAGCACCCAAACCCCCTCCCTTGCCCAGAGTGAGCCTGTAAAGCAAAAACTTCTGCAAGCCGAAAAATTGCTTAATTGCCTCAAATTCATTCCATGGTTTTATTAAGATATTTTCCCAGCTCCATTATGGTTAATTATTTGTATTACAGTAGACTCTGAGGCCCCAAGCAGAGATCAGGGCCCCATTGTGCTAAATAGTGTACAAGCACATAATAACAAAATCATTCCTTGCCCCAGATAGTTTGCAATTATGTGGAGAGCTGCAGTGGAAACACACCACAGCTCCTGTGAACACCCTTTAGGAGAGGTTTATGTGGATTTTTGAAAGCCAAAAGGGTCCCTTGTGAGAGTGGAGCTTCTCCCTGCAGCCCCACTCCACTTGCTGAGCTCCAGTGGGAAAAAAGCAAGGGAGAATATCGATGTACAGCCAGGAGGGGAACATCCCACCTGGCTCGAGGCTTCGTGATGGGAAGGGGGGGATGAAGAAGAGGAAGGAAAGGTGAGGAAAACTGAACAGGTTCCTGTGCTGCTTTCCCCTCCACCTTTGCTTTGTGCTTGGAAACTCAGCTGCAGGAGGTTCATGAGGGAGCTTGTTTCCCTGGGGATTTCCAGCCTCATCCTGCAGAGGCAAAGCTCTCCTCTCTTTAGGTAGATGTTCAGATGAGCATCAGCCTTGCAGAGCCCCTGCTTCCTTCCATCCTGAGTGAGGAAGTGGAGCAAAAATGCAGAAGGGGAACCCTACACTTCTCCTTCTCCCTCCTCCCACCCCACTCCACTGCCAAGTCTCTGTGGCTGCATCTCGCCCGTGCGTGGGAGATCTTGCTTGTCCAGGGGTCAGCACTGGGGGAGCTTTTCCACACCTGCAAGTGAGTGGGGGGAGTTTTGAGACCTCAAAGCCTTGCTGGATGTGATGCTCGGGGCAGGTTCTGGACGCACTGATTGCAGCAGGGGTGTTGTTTGTACGGTGGGAGCTGCTGAGCCCTGGGTGACCCTGGGGGATGCTCAGGAGGTGCCTTGCACATCTCTGCATTGCCCACCTCTGCCTTGAGCTCTCCCTGCATCACATCCCAGGGCTGAGAGGATGTGAAAGGCAGCAAACTGTAGCCCAAAACCAGGGGAAAAATCCAATTGTTTCCAAACAGTAAGCTCAGGACTCAAGCGGAGCAGGAACCTCTGGAGACAACGCGGTGTCTGTGTATGTGTGTGTGTGTGTGTGTGTGTCTGTGTGTAAAACGGCCCCGCAGAACCCCCCGGCTTTAGCAGGGCTTTGAAAAAGATCTGGGTGGTGATTCAAAATCCAGGTTATGACCTGTGACCTTTGGATGAGAAATTGTTGCCATTTAGGATGTGTTAGGAGGTCCATCCTTTTCATCAAATGCGTGTTTCTTCTTGCTGCGGGAGGCAATCACACCGGTATATCATTAACTCGCAGAAAAGGAGGCTGTAAAAGAAGTTGATGGGGGACCTTAGCCCACACCCTGCTGGGGTCTGCTCGGAGCACAATATCCCAGCGACCATGAGATTAAGCTAAAGAGAAAAGTGAAAATGCTTTTCACGATTCACACGCCCTTTAGATTGTTTTATTAAACCATTTGAATAGGGATTTCCCTTTCGGCCGACAACGGGGCCCGGCCAATGCATAGTTCTAGGTTGCTATGACTTAGTTGGTGCTGGCTAATCACAAGTGAGGGCAAATTTCATATAAAATATCTCGGGCCATTGTCAACCTAATGCAGCGTGACAGTGGCAGCACAAAGGGGGATTCATTCACCCCAGCAGGTAATAAGGACGATTTGCCATACCAACCAGGCAGTCTCGAGGGGGGCTGTCAAATACGATCAGAGCAGCGAAATGGAGCCTCACATTCCATTCTCAGGTGGGCGAAGGCGATCCTTTTGTTCGACCGTGTTGCTTCTGATAACAGAACACAATTATATTCTCTCTTTCTTTTTTTTTTTTGGCTTCCCTGTATCCTATTGACTGTTGGGGCTGTTTTGCATAGCAGTTTTTGGGGCTTGCCTTCTTTTTCTTGCCTGTTTTTGGGGGTTTATTTTCCGAAGCCAGAAGAAACCCCAGCGATCCTTTAACCTGGAACGCGCCCGGGAGAATTTCACCCCGGTCCTTCCCTGCTCCTTTTCCGCCTTCCCCTTTCATTAGGGACTCTGTCCTGCCACAATGAGCGCCCTGTATCTCTGCTAATAACCCCCAATTGGCACACAGCTTCCTTTTGTCTGCAGCCTCCCAGGGACGGCGGCTGTTGGGGAGACGAGGGGTTGGGGTAATTTGGGACAGTTCGAAGAGGACCGTGCCCGGTGGAGGACGATGAAATATTCAGGAGAAGGCATTTATGGGATAACAGGAGCATGGAGAGGAGGGATCAGACACCACTGAACGTTTCACACATGACCAAACCAACAGAAAGACAGATAAAACGTGCTTGCATTAAGCAGGGTAGGTAAGGAGACACACATGGTAATGATGAGATCAACAGAGAGATAGGGTGATGGAGAGAGAGATTGGGAGGGTTTGCTTTGCAGGCATCAGACCTGGGTTACTGATACCAGACTGTCCTGCTGATTTGCCTATCTTGGGGGTCTGGTTACCTGGGATCACCTGGGGTTGTTTTGACAGTAGCTAATTAGGGAAAACATTCCAGCCCTCAACCCACCCTCTGCTCAGACTCAGACGAGGGCTCAGACCTGCTCCCAGCACCGTGCACGGGACTTCCAGGCTGCTCTGGTGTCTGGCAACCTGGCTCTACCTGTTTCAGGTAGGGCCTGAAAGGTTTGGAAGTGTGAGAAAGGGTTGGAAGTGTGAGAAAGGGTTGGAAGTGCAAGAAAGGTTTGGAAATACAGGCACCACGCTGGAGGTTGCAGCCCCGTTGTGCTGAGTGCAGCAATAACCACAGTGCAGCCACAACCGTGAGCAACCAACAGAAAGAAAGCAAAAAGCAAAAAAAAAAAAAAAGAATAAGGAAAAACCCTCATCATTCAGATGTTTTAGGGAAACTTGGCCCTCAGGATTTTACAAGCTGTGTTAATCCAAGCTCCTTCAATCCAACTTTCCCTCTTATCTGTATCGCCTTCATGTTCCCTGGCAGGAATTGCCCATTTAATAATTTCCCTCCAATGAGCTGAATCACAGCTAATCTGATCAAATGTCTTTTTAGAGCCTTTCATCTTCCCAGGGATGTGTTGACACTAGCACAGCTGGTTCAGAGGAAACAAGAACTCAATCAGAACCCTGTTCAAAACACAGATGGGACCCAAACCTAACCTTTCCTTTAAGATATGCAAAAGTGTGGTTAACTCCTTGTTATTATGCATTTGCATACATCTTTGCATTTAGGGGCCTGATTTTTACATGGATAAAAAAGTCAAACAACCCCTGGAGCTGGGTTTTGGTGAGAAACTGTGCAGAATCAGCTGGGCATGGAGCTGGCATGGCTCCCTGAAGAAGGGGACAGGCTGTGGTGCCTGGCATGGATCCACAGGGCAGCTCCTGGTTGGCATCCTGGTGGTGTGGGTGCTGCTTTTATCCGAGAGTTTCATCTGCTCTTGGAGCTACCCTCATCCCATTTCAGGGCTAGACCTGAAAGCCCTGATTACCTCCAGCCCCCAAGGACTGCTGTTCTTGCAAAGTGGGCTTCCCTAGATTTGGAGAGAAACCCACTTGGGAATGCTGCTAAAGGCTGGGGGACGGGAGGTGAGTCCACACGCCAGGCAATGGCAGCAGTTGCTTGGGTTTCTTTGGTGGTGGGCTCCAAATCATTTTGGTCTGTCTGTAAATCTACACAGAGAATGTAGTTGTGGACTCCCCATCCCTGGAATTGTCCAAGGCCAGGTTGGATAGGGCTTGGAGCAACCTGGGATAGTGGAAGGTGTCCGTGCTCATGGCAGAGGGTTGGAATGAGATGATCTTAAGGTCCCCTCCAACCCAAACCATTCTGTGATTCTGTGATTTCAGTCTTACAAAAAGATCTTTGAGGAAAGGACTTGGTGAACCTTCTGCATCCAAGGGATCTCAGGCAGTCATTTAGGCTCTGCTCCTGCCCACAGGTTCCCATGGACTCAGGCTCTTCTGGACCAGATCGATGGGATTTATATAGCTCTAGACATGTCTTTGTGCAATTCAGAGCTGCTCTGGAATGTCCTGGTGCTACTGCAGGGACCTTTAATGACTCTAAGCCCAAATGAGGTGCTGATTAGAAAGTCTTCATGTGATAGAATAGTTTGGGTTTGAAGGAACCTTTGCAGGTCATTTTGTGCAACTTCCCTGCAGTGGGGTGGTGATCATTCAGCACCTGCACAGCATAAGCATCACTCCTAGGGCAATAAGGCATCAGGGATTACTGGGGGAGGAGAAAAGTTGTCCTTTTCCCCCCTCTCCTCTGTAATGCTGGAGGCTGAAAGGATGCCCAAAGCTCAGGCTAGGGAGTGCAAGTTGAGCTTTCTGTCCACTTCTTTAAAAATGGAGAAACTAAGGCAGAGTTTTGGGTCCAGAGAAGGACCTTGTGCGGCACATGTATCCCACTGGGAGAGGCAGCTCCCAGGCTCTGATCTTCCCAAAACCCCTGGAGTCTTCTCAGAGTAACCACAGGGACTTCCTGACTGATCCTGCTGTGGTCAAGCAGAAAATCAGGGTCAGGGCACTTGGCTGCTTGGTGGTTTAGTAGGCTTGGGAGTGACACCAAGGACAGAAGCAAAACCTTTAAAGAAGCACAGAGCCTCTTCCTAAAGACCTGATTTGGAAAATATTTTCCAATATAACAAGGATCAACACAGCACGTGCTGTAGAATTTGGGAAATGTGCTCCATGGAATGAATCTCCCTCCCAGCAGGAAGCCTGACTTGTCCCCTCCTTTTATAATCCTTGTGTTGAGCACATCCAAAGCTCCTCTCCACCTTTCCTAATGGATGGAAGGTGTATTTTTGAAAGCAAACAGCAAGTGTGGCACAAGTGCCCCCTTTTAAGGAGTTAAGGGGGTAACTGAGGAGGTGTCAGGTCAGGATGTGATGCTGCAGGAGACCAACAGGTTGTGATGTGAGGATGGGTCAGGGGAAACCCAAACCCTGGAAACAGGGGCCTCTCCAGAGAGAAGCAGAGGGAAGCTTGAGGCTGAGCCAGACAGCTTATGTAAAACCTTTCAGTGGGTTTATCTGATACGGGATCCTCTATTGCTACAATCCAGAGGAATGTGGGGAAACTGAAGCTCTGCTGCCGCCGAGCCTGCGAGAGCCAATATTTTGTTTCCAACGTTCCCAGTATTTTCCCCACGAGCAATGTCAGGCTCACAGGAGCCATGACACCTCTGTGATCCTCCTCCTCCTCCTCCTCCACGATGGGAACAACACTTGTTCCCCTCCAGCACTTGGGCACTGTCTCTGCAGTGTGGATGGATCTGTCAGCCGGCGTGTGCCAAGGATTTCCCTGTTCTCTGCCTTCCCCTGGTGCTGTGCCAATATTTAATAGTTCTGATTGGCAAACCATTTCCTTCTTTGTGATCATTTGGAAAAAAAAAGAAAAAAGGCATTTTAACTTTTTTTCCCTCCATCTTTACTCCTTTCCCTGGTGAGAAATATGTCCTATGCAGATGTGAACCTTCAATTCTCGGAACCACAGAATGGTTTGGGTTGGAAAAGACCTTTAAAGTTCATCTAGTCCAACTCCCCTGCAATGAGCAGGGACATCTTCCACTAGACCAAGTTGCTCAAAGCCCCATCCAGCCTCACCTTGAATGTTCCCAGGGATGGGACATTCACCATCCCTTTGGACAACCTGTCCCAGTGTTTCACCATACTTATCATAAATTTCTTCTTTATATCAAGTCTAAATCCACATTTTTTTTAATTTGAAACCATTACCCCTTGTCCTACCTCAACAGGCCCTACTAAAAAGTCTGTCCCCTTCTTTCTTCTAAGCCCCCAAAGAGCACCTTAAGGTGGGGGACATCATCCCCATATCCTGAACCCTCAGTTTTTGGCTTTGAGGGATCTGCTGGTCATCAAGCTTAGCAGAGACCAGCTGGGCTGAGGGACTGGAGGATCCTCTGCTGTTATCTGGGACAAGTAAGGCTGCACTGCTCCGTTCACAGAAGCCCTGAGTGTTTCCTGCAAACGCTTTTCCAAATCCTGGGAGCTCTGAGTCACCAGTCCCACTGGATTTCACTCCTGCTGCTCAGAAAGCAGCTGTCAGAGCCTAAAGAAACCTTCTTCTCCCAGGGGTCACCATCTACTTAACAACTAATGAGGCGCATTTGGTATTAATCTTTTCTGATATTCTCCTTTTTCATCCAAAGTGGTGCGACTCAACCTTTCATTCAAGACCTTCTGGGTTATCTTGCCCCATGGAAGTGTTTCTGGGTGACCCTCCCCATAAAGGAATGGGACAGCCCTCCTCCCACATGTAGGGAAGGTGTCTCCCTTGATGGGTTCAAGGAGGAAACCACCACAGCGTGCTGAGAGCAGCTGGGTTGTCCTCTTCATGCTACAGCCTAAACTGAAATTCACCTCACCTGAGCCAAAGACTGGGCTCCCAAAACTCTCAAAGTTCACTTCACAAGTTCCTCACCACCTTTCTCCACAGGAGAACCCCTTGCTCCCCTGAAATCCTCATGTCCAACCTGCAAGAACGACCCCAACCACAGTAATCAGGGGAAAGTGAGCTGTTAGGACAGGCTGAACATTTGTGCTGCCTCCAAATACCAGAAGCACCAGTCTCTCCCCACTTTTTATTTCCAGTTTCTTGGGGTTTGCTTACTTTATTTGGTTGGGTCTTTTAATCCAGAGTCAACGTAGTGTCAACTGCCGTGCAAATCCAAACTGACAGCTGTGAGTTTATATCCCCTCGAGCCAAGGAGGGAATTGAAACCCTTTCTCACACTCCCGAGGTACATGCCCTACCAGACAAGATTTTGCACCTTCCACCCTTCTAAGATGGGTTTCTGAAGTAGCTGATGCAACAGGTACCTTTCTGGTGTCCTTTAGCTTTGTAAAATAAAGCTCAGAGAAACCAGCAGGGATCCTCCCCTCAGTCCTGCTAAACAGATGTACTGTTTCCTCCATTTTATTCCATTTTTTGCCTCTCCTAAGAAGTCTGTGGTGTCAGAAATTACAGCCACACCATTGCAGGGTCCCTCCTGGTGTGGAACAGGGAACAGGATCCTTGTCCAAGAGCAGACTTGCTAATGATGGCTGGGAGGAGTGGCTGAGGTGTGGGAATTCTTTCCTTCATTGTCTGGGACAATTTTATTCTTTCCCATGTTGTTTATACATTATCCAGCCCAAAAAGGCATTCAGTCAGTGCTTCACTCCAGTCTGTATTTCAAAAGGGATGGTGACAAGGTCCTGGACAATAAAGAGTTGTTGGCGTGGAAGGCTGGTCTGCACAGAGCAGAGTCAGTAGGTGTCCTGCAAAGATCAATGTTCCTTTTGCAAAGGAGCTTCCACACCTTCAGCAGAACCACCTAGAGATGTGGCATGCTGAGTAGGAGACCTTTAGAGCAGGATCCAGGTGTGCTGTTTGCCTGTCTGTTCTGCTGCTGCTGAGCTCTGCTTCCTTCTGTGCAAGATGAACTGACTCCTTCCTTTCCATCCTGCCTTTCCTTCCTTCTGTTGCCACTGTGCAGGGAGGAAGGAAAGCTCTGTGGGGACAACAGAGCTCAGTGTTATGGTATAGGTGTGGTTCAAAGGGACTTTTAAGCTTTTTAAGAGCAAAATAAACAATTATATTCATCCTCCTATGTCACCACAGTCCTTCTTCCCACGTATCTGGGATATCTACCTGACCTGGGGTTAATCATTTAGTCATTCAGAGAAGGATTTGGGGAAAATAAGTCACTGTCTGGGCAGAAGAACACATGAGAGCAGGTTTCATATATTAGACAGCTGGGATATTTATACAGTTATTCATTTGCTTTCCTCACCCACAACCTGATGACCCTACACCTTCTGCCTACAGTTCTGAAGACATCACTGAATTCAGCATTGCAGGCACCTGAGGAAATAAGCAGGATTGTCCTTGGGCGTACAGATAAGGAAGCAGAGGCACAGATTGACTAAAGGATTTGCCTAAAGCCACATAAAACAGCCCTGGGGCAGCAGGAAAGCAAATCTTAGGTCACCTCATCCTCAGGCCTCTGAATTATCCTATTTATGCCACTCAGCTGTGGTGTTTCTGCACCTGGAGGTGTTTCTGCTGCTGAGACATGATGGTCAGAGATGTTCTGCACAGGATTTTCAGGGGACATTCAGGACCTCAGATTCACAGACTGGGCTCCTTAGGACACAATTCCCAGTAGTGACCAGTGGCTTGGAGACTTTTGCATTAAAGGGCAACTGCAAAGCATCCCTAAAGGCCCCTTTTCACTGAGATTCAATCCCTCCAAAAGGGTCCAGAACAGGGTACCTGGAAACACCCATCATCCATCTCCAGGCCCTGCAGGGAAACTCAGGAGCAGGCAGGGACTAAACAAGCTGAAGCCAGAGCTTTGGTGACCTTGTGCAAGTGGTTAAAATGCTCTTAAAGTCAACATCCCCGTGGGATATTAACCTTCTCTTTCCAGAAGCTCCCTCCTTGTCCTACCGATCTGCATTGTCTCTTGCTACCAGAACCACCCAGAGAGGAATGAGGCGACCTGACAAATATAAGGGCACTTCCCTGTTATCTCTGCTGAATCTCTCGCATTTTTATATGGCACCTTAATAACCCCTCATTTCCATTACAAGTGCATGCTTTCCTTCGGCTTATCTCCATCCCTACCCACTCCTTCTCCATTCTTGAAGCCTCACAGCCCCGGGCTACAGCCTGGGCAGGGTCAGCTGTGCCTGGACAGTGCCACAGCCCAGGAGGTGGCAGGACGTGATTCAGGCGGTGGCACCGCTCCATCTGCGTCAGTGATGAACTCCGTGCCTTACGTTTAGGGGCAAGGAGGCGCAAAACCCGGTGCCCTAATTCCGTGCAGTCATTAAGAGATCCGGGCTTGGCGACTTTCTCAAGAGACAAGCTCCTCACCTCGGTGCCCCCGGGGCCAGATCTCGGCTCCTTTGCCCTGCCTGCCTGCATTCCCCAGGTAGTTACGATCAGATACAACCTCTTTGCTTCCTGTTGTGTGCTGTTTGAGTGGTGGCTGCGCTCCACCCCAGGGGTGGCTGCATTTCAAAAGCAGGGCAGTGATTACATCGTGCACGGGCTGTAAAAGGCACCGGGCTCTTTCTGGGAAGAGAAGAGCTCGGTATAATTGGTGCTCCTTGAGGGAAATCCTATGGATACCCTCCTGGAACTGCAGGCTGAAAGCAGTGGGGAGTTTAGGTAATGGACCTGAGATTTAGGGTTTGGTATCTGCAGACAAAACTGTGTGTCCTGGAACTGCTTGTTCAGCTGTGACCAGGTCCTGGCAAACGCAGAAATCCTTCAGGCTGTGTTACCTGAAGCTCCCTGGGGTTTGGTGAGCTCTGCACCTGTGCAGATTCATGGAATCACAGGATCCTTAAGGCTGGAAAAGACCACTAAGGTCATCAAGTGTAAACATTAATCCAGCACTGCTACATCTACCAGTAAACCATGTCCCCAGGTGGCACATCTACATGTCCTTTAAATCCTTCCGGGGTGGTGGCTCCACCCTGTTCCAATGCCTGACCACCCTTCCAGTGAAGATTTTTTCTAATATCCAACCTAAACTTCTTCTGGTACAACTTGAGGCTGTTTCCTTTCATCTTGTCACTTGACACCTGGGAGAAGAGACCAACTCCCACCTGGATCCAACCTCCTTTCAGGTAATTGGAGAGAGCAATAAGGTCCCCCTTGAGCCTTCTTTTCTTCTGGCTGATCATCCCCAGCTCCCTCAGCCACTCCTCGTAAGACTTGTGCTCCAGACCCTTCCCCAACTTAGTTGTCCTTCTGTGGACGATGCTCCAGTCCCTCAATGTTTGTGCTAAGCTAACTCAGCTCCTTCTGAATCCAAAATCAGATCCATGACCCACAAACTCCTAAGCCAAAGCCACCCCTCCCATACCCGTGCAGGAGAAGGTTTGCTGCACAAACACTATGGCTGTAGACACTTCCTTTTCAAGGCACAGAGCGTGTCCATGACATTTTCAAACCTCAGTTCAGCACCTACAGCAGCTTCCTGATAAGCCAAATACCTGGATCAGGTCTCTCCTGAGCAGATGAAAGGGTGATTTCCAAGAAATGGGAGGTAACCTACCCAAGCAACGTGCTTTAGAGCACTAGAGATGTTAGGCAGGAGCACAACATCCTTGTCTTCTAACTGGAGATACCTGGATTTGATAGATGGGCCAGTTGGTGGATAAGGAATTGTCTGGATGGTTGAACTCAAAGGGATTCAGTCAACAGCTCAATGTCCACATGGAGACCAGTGGCTGGTGGTGTTTCTCAGGGGTCAGTTTTGGGACTGGCACTGTTTGTTGCTGACAAGGACAGTGGGAGGAGATGGACAGTGTGTCAGCCCTTCTCTGGTCAGGCCCTATGCATGCCCTTCCAGAGTGTAATGGCATTTAAACCACCAGTTTATCTGACTGGGTTCTGTGAGAAGCCTTTGCTTTTCAAAGACTCCAAGGCTAGTCATCATCAGTATCCTTGGAGCGATCATATGAAGCTTTCCACCCCCAAAATTTGGGTTCTGGATCTCACCTGCACTTAGGCAAGTGCAAGATACGAAGTCCTGAGTCCTGTTAGAACTGGACTCATCTGTTCATGCTCCAGGCTGAGCTTTCCCAGTCAAGAACTGCATGGTCATCATTTGCAGGATACTGAGATCCTCCAGGCTGGACAAGTGCTGAACAAGGGTTTTTCAAAATCCCATTGGAGACCTGAGGGTTCCTGCATTTTCCTTTTTTTTTTAGTTCTAGCCCTTGGTGACTTATTAACCTCCCCTTGTGCATTGACAAACATGTTCCAGGACATTGCTCATACCTTCAGCTTGTAAGTTCATGCACGTTCTTTGATTTGCATATTGTTGTATTTGGTAGTCTTCCCAAAGCAAAGCTTAAGTTCTTGCTTAAGCCTTCAATCCAGCCAGGACTGCTTTGCAGTCTTGATTGCTCCCCGAAAACATGTTGACTTTTTGGCTTGGTGTATTAAACTCTTTGCCTTAGTAAAGCCTGGGAGCATCTGGAGGGCAAAGATTAAGCCAAAATGCCCAGGGAAAGCTCAGATCAGCAAAATATGATGCAGAGAAGGTTTGGGTTGTTTTGAGTAGTCAGCTGATACAAAGCTCAGTAGAAGCTGGTGAAGATGCTTCAGCTGAAAATGTGACCTTGTGCCTTTTGGATCCGTTCATGTTTCAACACTGTTGTAGCAGAATCATCTGAAAGGTGGCAGAAACAACATGGTTTTTTGGATAACTGATCCAGAGATACAAGGTGAGCTCAGGTGGGGAATGGTATAAGAGGTTAAGGGAGGCCAGTTACCAGAATTGTTGTGTCTGCTTGGAATTCCCTCGAGGGATTGAGAACAGCCCTGTTTACGGTAAAAATACCATTTTACTGAAGCCAAAAAGCAGTGGTGTTTTCTGTTGTGTGGTGTTGAACTTCAAGGTCATTACTTGTGAGTGAAGAAACCAAAATTTGGGGGGGGGAGAAGGGGAATACAAACTGATCCCGTGGGATATTCCTCATTCTCAAAGTGGTTTGAAATGCTTGAGTTTCATTTTGGTACAGTGCAGAAAAAGCACTGGCATTCAGGAAAGCCAGGCCAAAGCTGAGCTCCCCTTCCCCACCCAGCTCCACCTGGCATGAAAGGCTGTGATGGAAGGTCTTCCCAAAGACTAAAATTCCTCATCCTTCAGCCATGACATCCTTTGGCTGATCCCACCCACCTGCCTGGGGCAATGGGCAGGAAAGGTTTGTTTCCTGTCCCCTTGGCAGGGACCTTCATTAGGCAAGTGGGGAAAACTTTGTGTAGGTGCAAGATGCCACATAGTGAACACTGTCACTGAGTGAGCTACGCAGCCTGGAGGGAAAAAAAAGGTGGCTTCAGGATGGAGGGTGGGGACAGTGTTTGGTTTACATAGTGAGGATTGAGGACTACCTGGCCATCCTGGCATTTTCCTCCCTTCCAGCCACCAGCAGCTCTCCCAGTCGAGGAGGAGGAGATGCTTTACCTGGTGCTGGTCCCACACTAAGGGTGAAGGCTGTTGTTAAATATAGACCTGCATTTTCCATGTTATGGGAATATTCTGAATTCTGTGCGTCTGAAGCCAAGACCACAGCTCAGGATACGGCTGTGTGGTGCACTGACTGCAAAGTACCATGTAGAATATTCCATATGCCCCCTGAAACCCAGTTTTGCCCAGCTTTTTGCTGTGCCATGGCCCTCTCTGAAGACCTTAAATTGACCTGAGTCAAAACTTCTTGGCTGACCTCAGTAGCCTTGAATCAAGCCTGGTCCTGCCTACACAGGAGCTTGTTTCCTAGTAAAAGAAAACGTCCTTGGAGTAGGTCCATGCCAGACCACAGGGAAGAGGAGAGTTTCCTGGCCTCCTACCATGCCCTCGAGAGAAGATGTTCACAAACCCATGTGTGGTCCCTCCACTGGCCATTATTCACTGATTTCTCTCTTCCACAGCCACCAGGGAATCAGCCTTCGTCCACGCCATCGCCTCGGCCGGAGTGGCGTTTGCCGTGACCAGGTCCTGCGCCGAGGGCTCCGCCACCATCTGTGGCTGTGACACTCGCCACAAGGGCTCTCCAGGGGAAGGCTGGAAGTGGGGGGGCTGCAGTGAGGACGTGGAGTTCGGGAGCATGGTGTCCAGGGAGTTTGCAGACGCCCGGGAGAACAGACCCGACGCTCGCTCGGCCATGAACAGGCACAACAACGAAGCCGGAAGGACCGTAAGGACATTTGGTTTCAACTTTCTCAATCTCCTGTTAAGGTTTTCTTACCTGCCACGATGGACAGTGGGAGGGGGTTGAGGGGGAGTGACCAGACCTAAATCTGGGCAGATTTACATCACAAAATGGCAACACCTGTCCTATGATAGTTCTTGTCAGGGAGGTGGTCGGTGTGACTGATCTATGAAAGCTCCAAGGAAATTCAGCCACCCCCATGTAAATGTCCACCTCGGGATCAGTTGTCCAGAGCTCTTTTACAGAGAATGGATCTAGATTTCATTCCAGCTTGGTGAGGACATCATCTCTGGAAGTGTCCAAGGCTTTGAGCAACCTGGTGTAGTGGAAGGTGTCCCTGCCCATGGTAGAGGGTTTGGAACTGAATGATTTTTAAGGTCCCTTCCAACCCAAATCATTCTGTGATTCCATGATTACAATTATTAACTCATTTATAAAGCCCTAACTGTGCCTGTTCCCACCCCTTGGCTGTAGGACATATGAAGCTGAGATGGACCCGGGTTTAGGGCGTGGATTCAGCTGCTTAAGAAAATGAATTTTAGTATAAACTGAGATATCTTGAGGTATCCAGCCTGTACTTGGGCTGCTCCTGGGCAAGACAGTGTGTCTCCTGCAGATCCTCTGCCATCCTGGGACTGATCACAGAAGGGATGACGTTGGAAGGAACCTCTGGGGATCATCTGGTCCAACCAGTGCTTTCTGATACCTTTGCCACTCAAAAATGCCATTACCACCATGTGTTTAGGCAACTGAATCCTAGTTTGAGTGCCATTGTCCTTTCCCATGGAATCTCCTCTCTGCTCTCGAGGCTTGAGGGAGAAGAGCAGGAGACCATTTCCCACCACCCTCTTCTGAACACCCGTCTATTTTCCAGGAAATACTTAAGGAAAATTAGAGGTAGTAGCCCTCTGGTACTTTCTGATTAAACTTGGACCATGCCCTAAAGCTGGTTTTCCTTCAAACAATCATGGAAAAAAAAGGGAAAAGAAAGCACAAAATCTTTCCCTTTTCACAATTGCATGCACAGTGAATCTTTTCCCTGGGTGGAATAATCCCAATAAGAGGATATCCTTTTTTTTTTCCCCTCAAGAACAGCCCATGAATTCCCTAAGAATGTAATCTGTGGGAAACAATTTGTGCAACTGAACCACAGAGTTCTTGCTGATGGAGACCATGATGCAGCTTCTCTGAGATATCAAAGAACAGGTTCATATGGTTTGTTCCCTCAGCAGAAGGTCCTGCACCTGTCTAGGAGGACATTTTAGCAAAGCCACCACAGTTTGTGCTGTGTCAGGAAACAGCAGTTCTCAGGCATATGAAGACTCTGGTGTGAGCTCCTCGGGTGGGCACCATCAGTCCCAGGGGAGTTATCCCACCTCACACCACAGCAGAGCTGTTGGAATACAACTTTGGAAAATTAAATACCACCAGAAACCCAAACTGTGTAGATGACCACAAGCAATAACGTGGTTTCCTCCAGCTCTGGCCTAAATTATCCCAGGTATCCCCAAGTGCATTGCTGGTGGAAGTTTCTGAGATGGATAATGGGACAAAGAGGACTGTGGAGGATCTCTATATAGTGGAAAGAAGGGGTTTGATTTAAAGTGAGAATCCTTGGGAAAAATTGGAAAATTGGGCTTTGGGCAAACTTCCCTGTGATCACAAACCTGCAGAGGTCTTTTTACTGTAAATCCTATTCCTTGACACTGAGTTCTGTTAGAACATTTTACAGGTGCCAAAGATTAGAGGGCGGATGTCACACCATGCCCTAAAATCCTACTGGTTCAGAGTGCACTTTTGTCCTCTCACCATGCCTGCACTCCTGGGGTAGCATTTCCAGGCCTCCATACCCAAGTGTTTCCAGCTAAACCCGAGCCATGGGCAATGTTTCACCTCGGTTCCCATAGGAGCTCCAACCCTACCGCTCCGCCAGCAGTTTTGATTAAGCTCAGCGCGATTATCCGAAGCAAACATGTTGTGGTTCCCTCTCCTCACTAATTACACCCTCCTTTGCGGCGGGCGATGCTCCGTAAATAACGCAGGAAAGCACCTGGTGAGCACCAAGGTGCTGATTCATGGCAAATCTCCTGGGCTCAGGCTGGCACGAGTCTGTTCACGTACCCAGAAATTTGCTGATCGGCCTGAAAAGGCAGATTATCGAGCCGGTTGCATAAGGCTGTCTCCCACCTCGGAGTCCTGGAGGGCAACACCTCTGGAAACGTTCAAATTGGTTTCATAAGAGGGATAAAAACAAATAGCAAACTTCTGGGGTCAGTAGTCACTTTTGCATTTACTCCAGGACAGTGTGTTGAAGTTTGAGCCTTTCAGAATCAGAAATTGGGCTCCTATTTTTTTTTTCCTTCTGAAATGGTTTTAGAAAAATCGTAAACCTGGCTTAAAAATAGCAATAAATTATATTTTGGTTTTTGAATGAAGCCACAGCAAGGTTAGAACCTCAGTTACTGAAATAATCAGTAAAAGGTAGGATTCTCTTCTAGGTAAAACATGGAATTCTGTTCTAGATGGTTAGGACATTTCACATTTCCTTAATTTCCAAGGGAATACCTGCATATTTTATTTATGAAAACATTGCCTGAGTAGTTTTGTGTGTTCTTCACTTCTCTGCCCAGATGTGTCTGAATTCTTGGGTGACAGCACTGCAACATTCCCACATGAACATTGATAAGGCAGAAGTTAATATGCTTGGAAATCTCTTCATGCCCTGGTAAAAGCTTTTGATAGATTCTTAAATTTAAGGTGAGAATCAGAACTAGCTGCAGAAGCTTTATCTGCCTTAGAGCAGGGTATGCACTGGATTTTTGTCCACAAGTGTGCAAATACACCCTTGAAAACATCCAAAATTCTTTAGAAAATCATGGATAAATAGCAGTGTTTTGATTGCAGGTTAATGCCTTCCCTTCTTCTTTGCCTTTCTCCTCTCTTCCAGTCTATCATCGAACTCATGCACCTCAAGTGCAAGTGCCACGGCCTCTCGGGCAGCTGCGAAGTGAAGACCTGCTGGTGGTCCCAGCCAGATTTCAGGGTCATCGGGGACTACCTCAAGGACAAGTACGACAGCGCCTCGGAGATGGTGGTGGAGAAGCACCGGGAGTCGCGCGGCTGGGTCGAGACCCTGCGGCCCAAGTACAACTTCTTCAAGGCGCCCACCGAGAAGGACCTGGTTTACTACGAGAACTCCCCGAACTTTTGCGAGCCCAACCCCGAGACAGGTTCCTTCGGGACCCGTGACAGGGTCTGCAATGTCACCTCCCACGGCATCGACGGCTGCGACCTCTTGTGCTGCGGCCGCGGCCACAACACGAGGACTGAGAAACGGAAGGAGAAGTGTCACTGCATCTTCCACTGGTGCTGCTACGTCCGCTGCCAGGAGTGCATACGAGTCTACGACGTCCACACGTGCAAATAAAGCAGGCAAAAGACCCTTTGCTGGGCTCCGAGTGGAGAAATGGATTCGAGCCTACTTCCTCTGAGGTTGCAGACGTGAGAGAAGTCTGCCCTTTTTTTTTTGATATAAAAAGAATAAAAACTGAAAAGACAAAAAAAAAATAAATAAAAAAGGCTAAAACTTGGTTGGATAGAATAGGTCTGAGGACTTCTGGGCTATCCTGAGGTACATCTGGCAGTCACACAAGTTATGCCTCCAGAGGGAGAGCAGCTTTTCAACCAGCCAACAACACAGAGCTGGGAAGAAGAGCGTTAGCAAAAGCATGGATTTGCTCTGCTCTTCCCCACCCGAAGTGACTCGTGTGATTAAGTGTCCTTTGAGAGACTCGCATCTTCCTAAGCATCTCTTTTTCCCTCAGCCAGGCAGGGGCTGTGTGGGACAGCAGCACTGAGCTTTCCAAGAGATCCATCTCCATACCCAAATGGCCAGACTCTGTGTGTAACGTGAGCAACAGCAGCAAAAGAAATAAAAGATGATAAATTAATGATTTTTTAAAAAAAACAAACAAACAAACAAAAAGAACATGACTTCTTTGCTTTTGCCCTGGGATTAGAGAAGTCTACAAATCGAGCTGGAGGTTGAGCAGGCCCTTTGTGTGAACTTTGTAGCATAGTAGCTTTGCCAGATTTGACATAGGATTCAGTGACATCTGTAGAAAGGGAAGGAAGGAAGGAGAAGAAAGGGAAAGAAAGAGAGAAAACTGCTGACGGCTTCCTGCCCATGCCCTGTTGGCACACAGGTGATGGAAAAGTTCAGTGCCTGGCATGTGAAGTGAAGAGGACTCGGGGTGTGTGTAGAGAAGGAGACAGTCCCACAAATGGGAATGTGGCTCAGCCAATGGGTCTTCTGTGGAAATATGTGGTGCAGAGTGAGTCTCCTGGGGTTGGATACTCACATCCATCTCCTCAGCATCCCAGCTTGTTCCAGGAGAGGAGGAAAGGGAAAGTGTTTGCCCTTCCCGCCTCGTTAGTGAATGCTGTCACCAACAGTGGAAAGTGCACTTAGTCCACCCACTCTCTGCACCTCATCCAGGCTCCCCCTGGGCACTTAGGAACAGCCTCATGCCACAAGTCTGTCGGGAATGTGACTCTGAAGGACTGATTGTCACCCATAAATTTACAGGCTGGCGAACCAACCCGCCCTCCCCACCATGCCCCAAAGCTGGAACAGTCTCAGACTCGAGCCAAATTTTGTTTCACTCCTGATTTCTACAGCCATTCCCACCTATAAAGGTGACACGGTTTAAAATGGACAAAACCCAGACTCTGAACCAGCCCAGAGTTTGGGTGAGTTTGGACACAGAGCCAAATCCCAGCTTTGCAGTGCTGGCCCATCTCTGCTGCTCACTCTGACCCCACATCTTTCCATGCTGCTCTACTTCTGATTCCAGATCAGGATCACCAGTTTACACAAACAGGTCTCACCTCCTCCGTGGACATCAGGATTTCCTTCAGCCACGTGGGGATCAGGCATGAACTCAGCCCCACGACCTTGGTATTTACAGGACTAAATCCCTGCTTGAGTGGTCAATATTGGCACAAATGAGTGGTGATTCAAGCGTGGGGTCACAGACTATTTAGCCTCAGATGCACTTGTCCTGTGTTCTCTTTGCCTTATCTATACTTTTGAGTTCCTATCCTGGAAAAAGGACGATGGATTGGTGTTTACTTGTTCTCTTCAGTACAGGAAAGGAAACAGGTCATGAGCCAACTCCCAGAGTCTTCTCCTGGCAGTGTGCTCATGGCTGGTTCACACCTGGATGTCTACCTAGAGAAGTCAGAGTGCTCTTCCCTCCCTGCATGTCAGCTCATTCCCGGGAACCAGAGGAGGGAGTATGCAGAAGAAGAAGGGAACAAACAGAGCTTAATCCCATCAGAGAGAAAAGAGGAGGAAATGATGCCTCCGAGGGCTGACTCTGAGTCACAGCGTCTCCTGGGACTACTCCTAGGCTGGTGCAGTTTATGCATCACCCTTTTGTCTCAGGGCTGTGCCCAAGGGCACAAGCAAGATTTGCTTATTGATGGAGGCACTTCTATCAGTGCTTTGCAATAAAAAAAAAAATAAAAGCTGCAACGAAATGGGAGCAAAGAAACAGAAGGGAGAGAAAGAGAGAGGAGGAGATCAATGGGGGCAAAGGAAAATATGAGGAGGAAATCAATCTATGAAATGCATACATGTAAATATTGCACCCACTGGATGGCCACACACCAGCTGGGACAAGGCAATAGGTCCATGAAAAAGGAGAGAAAGATGGACCACTTAGTGGATACGTGACCGATTTTTGTCTTGGAGAAATCATTATGGAAAACAGAGAAGGAAACCACTGCAAGGGGAAGTTGCCACAATAAGCAGCATCCAGACCCAAGCTGTCAAGAAAGCAAACGCTGAAGAAAACCACATATGGGGTGGAAGCCAATGATGAATTGGAAAAGATGGGATAAGGGAAGATACACCTGATTTACTTAATGTGATGCAGTGGAAGCAGCCATAGTGAGACATGTTAGACACGTCCTACCAGCTCCTTCTGTCAATAAATGGTGACCTGACAGCAAAAATGCAAAATACTGCAGGTCAAGGTCCCTTCAATCCATTGACTTCAGCAGGGTCGCACCCACAACTTCTTTCACCTAAGATTTTTGAGCAAAGTCGTTCCAAACTCCTTCTTTTCTATCACACCAGTGAAGAAATGGGTTGAAGGATTTTATTTCTGTGTGTGGGAGCTGGACTCTGCCCCAGCCCATCCACAGCCTGCTCACATCCAGTGCTTGCACCAGAACAAGCCCAACATCATCAGCTGGTGAAGCAATTTGGGAAGCATGGGGGGTGGAAAATTGAAATTAGGCATTTGCTGAGCAATTGCCTCTTAAGGTGAACAAACAGATTTTGACTACAACAGTGGAATTTATTTCACCTGGTCTATGCCATGGGTCTTGTTTTCTGCTGGGACCAATAGCGAGGAACAAACAAGTCCAGCAGGTGATTCATCATACCTGGGGTGGTACCTAAGCTGTGTTTGGTAAACTGCCCTCTGGGTGTACCTCTGTCTTTCCTCTGACTTCAGCTGGTGATGAGCTCTGGGGTGGGTACAGACTGATGATGTGAAGTCCACCATGAGTCAAGGAGGTGAAGCTGCAATCTGATCATCAGCTGAGCTGGGCTGGAAGCTGCGCTCCTTCACTCAGAGCTGGGGTCAGGCTTGAAACAGCCCAGTGGTTGGGGACTTCCACCCCATTCAAAGGGTTTTTAACAAAGCCTCTGCACACTTGTTTGGGTTTGTTGTGTAATTAGTCATCCACTGGGGTGATACAACACAAGGGGTTGGGCAGCTGCTACGAAAGTCAATGAAAAATTCCTGCGTGAATTCTGTTAATCACTCCGAGTGCATCCAGGGGTTGTGGTGCTGGGTCTAACTCTGCCCATCCATGAGGAGGGGAGAGAGCCTGCAGGGGGTCTGGGAGCATGCTGAGAGGACATGGTAGACCCCATGGCTTGGGAGAAAGGCCTTGGGTCGTTGCTTCCTACTAGGTGTGAATTCAGGAAGTGTCTTTGAAAACTAAGATCCCACTCCACTGCCTCCCTCAGGCATCTCGAGTCAGGGTTTCCACTGTGCTGGGGTGAAAGATTGAGACAATGCTGAGTGACGTGCCCTCCCTCCCTACACATCATCACATCTCCATCGAGGGCTATTTAGGAGATGGTCCAAACACAGCCCAGAGCCACCTTCTGCCTCAGTTTCTCCCCTTCTGTGGGAACAGTAGGGCCTTTCTTATGGAGGGGTCTTAGGATTTCCCTAAGTGCATAAGCATCTGGTGACATTTTAGGTGTCCTGCATTACCCTGTTGGCATCCAGATGTTGTTGGGATCACGCAAGTCTTAAACCTGGGCATCTGGGTGCCCAAAATGACACAAGATGTCTGTGTGGGCAGCTGGATTGTGCACTTCTCTGGAAAGGGTTTTCTGAGCTGGGTAATGCTCCAGTCCACAGTCAAAAGGAAAAGATCATTTATTTTCCACTAATTGGAGCTGGCCACTCACCGTCCACGATCCATGGTGTCCTTCAGTCTCCACTTCTGAGGAGGTTTGTCCTCAGGCAGATGGTTTCTATCAGGGATGTGTCTGGCAGTACCAGGGAAAAGGGAGACGATATTGTCCAGCCAAGCAACCCAGATGTGACAAATAAAAATAAAAAAGGAACATAATTCCATCCTCTTACCTGCTGCTATCCAACCTTTCCTTTAGCTGAACAGATGGGTTGGAAGGGCCCCATCAGTTCCACATCCAACCTCATTAAAGACAGTGGAGTTACCTGCAAGGGGTGAAAGTGGCCTCATCTCTTTTCTTTCTATGAAAGAAATGGAAAGTTTAGGAGTTTGTTCGGGGTTTTTGTTTTCTTGGTTTGGTTTAGTTTTAGAATTTGGGAGCTTCTCTTTCTC
The DNA here is from genome assembly GCA_035047865.1 of Dendrocincla tyrannina. Classification (NCBI taxonomy): domain Eukaryota; kingdom Metazoa; phylum Chordata; class Aves; order Passeriformes; family Dendrocolaptidae; genus Dendrocincla; species Dendrocincla tyrannina. Next base: position 1,555,569 of record JAWWMP010000081.1, read on the forward strand.
AGAGAAAATGCAACTGTGGGGAGGGAAATGACATTTTGTGTTCCTTGTCCCTTGATATATCTCTCTTGGCTCAGTGTCATGCCCAGCACTGACAGTCCTCTCCAAAGCATTTAGAAGTCTCCAGAATTATTCCCAATCGTTATGAGGGGCTTCATATAGAGAACTGAAGCAGTCAGGATTTGATTTTTGGAGGGGATTGCAGTGACAACCACACCACAAATTGCCATGTGGTACAGAAATCCCTGAGGCAGCAGCGAGCACATCAGCCTTGCAGGCAGAAGTGATGCCAGCATAGCTGAGCATTGCAGGATTTCTGTATCAGCAAACCTCAGAAAGCAATTTCTTCTGCCTCTCAATCCAAAATATTTTTGGTGTTTTCAGTGCATTCAGATATTTTGCCACAGAGGTGTCCCTGGTTTATGTTACATTTCTCATGTGTGTTCATATGCTTGTCATGGCCCCATCCCTAAGTTCATACACAAGAGAAAAACTCTGAGCTTTGGGTTACTTTTATTTCTTTTGGCTTCAGTGCTGAAAACTCTGAGTTTGATGTTCTTGGGGATATTCAGGGTTACAGCATGAGCACTGTGCAGGAGCCAGGAGTTGTGAATCCAGTCCTAGCTGGGATCTGCACTATGGAAATCACTGCAGCCTTCCCTTGATGCTCTAAGGAAATTGCTTTGGGAAGATAAAACAGGGCCATGAAAAGGCATCAAGTCAAGCTGCCCTGCAGATTTTGGCCACTGCACCTGGTTAAATAGGCTGCCCATAGGAAAACAGCTCCTGGCTCTTCCAGAGACCTGCTCCAAGGGCTTTGCTGTCACTGGTGGAGTGAGTGAATGAGTGGGGTGTTTGCTCAGATCTGTCATTCCTGTGCCCAAGCAGCTGTTGGGGGGAGAAGCTGCAGGGAGAGCATTAGATGGTGCAAGGGAATGTGGGCTGAGCAGGATGAGATCCCATCTCCTCTTCATACCTTTATGTCTCCTCTTTTCTACCTCTTTCCAAACTAAATCTTGGCTGTTTTAGTAGGGACTTCTTGTTAGGGGAGTATCCCTGTTCTAGATTTCCCCTCTCTCCCTGGGCAGCAGTGGTGGGATGTGGCTGGATTGGTTTATTCATGGCTCAACCCTTCCATCCTCATATTCCCTGCCCTCTCTCCTGGGCTCCAGGAAAAGCTGCAGGTCACCACCCCCTGACTCAGGCCTCTGTGTACAGCTGTGGGATGCAGATCCCCCAGTTTGATGGGAAATGGAGGCTCCTCTTGGCTTCATTCTGAAAAAAAAAGGGGAGTTTGGTTCCCATTCCTGACACTTCCAGTGTCTTCATGGATTTGCTCCCACTTTGCTGCAGTTCCCAGAGGTGTCTTTGGTGCATCCCTACCTTGGAGGAGGAGATTTTCCTCAGCACAAACGAGAGGCCAGGAGTCAATTCCCAGGCAGTGGTACCTAAAGTGGGATTTGGAATACAAAGTGAGATGCTTAAAGGCAGGAATCTTCACATGATCTGAACGCTTAATCTCCCATACAAGCCAAATTATGGGCTCCATTTGCCTAAACTTCACATCCAGGCCTGAACTAACTTATTGCAATCGGTGTCTAGAGCTATTTGGGAAGCTCCAGGGCACCCCACTGGCTCCCAGGAGCTACTCTGGAAGAGTATGGGTTTCCCTTAAATCTCATGGCATATCTGACAGGTGTTTCTCCCTCAGACATGGGGGTTTAAATGTCTAACTCACGTGCTTGTGGGCATCCATGTGTGAGCTGGACCCCACTCCAGACTCCTAACTTTGGAGGCTCTAAGATGGAAAACTGTGTGTGGTCTCACTTCTCCTCTCTTTTACACTGATATAAATCAGGTACGAGTGTGTCAAAGGGAGCAGAGGGTGGCCCTGTAAGAATGATTCTCTAAATCCACTTTACTGCCTGGTGTGTCACAGGTTTGACCCCAAAGGAGCATCTCTGTTCTTCCTGTTGGTGAGCACATGATGCAAAGGGACATGTCCCACCAAGTCACCCACAGGCCAAATCCTGCTGTTGTGTGAACTCCATCCAGACAGGGAAAACTCCTGGAGCTACAAGGGTCTTTTCCCATAAGGGTCTTCTCTCTCTGTAGGCCTTTTCTTACACACATTCTGTGGACCAGGGGAGGTCTTGGACAGCCCTGCATGGAAGTGGAGAGTGGGGAAAGTGTGAGGGGATGCTTTCCCTATTTTCCTTTCTTTTCCAAGTGTCTCCTTGTTATTTATTAGTATTTATTTATTTCTCACCATTCATTCCACTCCACCAAAACCCCTGAAGGCATGTCAGCTACAGACATGGGCTGAGAAGCAGCAGTGTCACCCATGCTCGTGAGGGGCAGCACCATCATGTCACAGCTCCTTCCCAACACTCACTCACCACCTGCTGCTGCCACTTGGAAAGCACAAGAGGCCTGAGCCCTTTCAAGTCAGACTCCCAAAAACTCCAAAATCCTCCTGTGCATGATCAAATCCCCTGGTTCCCACTGGTGTGGGTTCCTGCAGACCTGGCTGTCCCACTGCCCACCTGTCCCCAGGCTCAGCCTTACGCCTCTTAATCTCCGTGGAGACCCACTCGATCTGTCTCTTCTGGCATCACTTTCTGTCACTCCCAGGACAAAACCTGCCTGAACAAGACCTGTCATAGCTTTGGACTACCTGACAAGCCCACCAGCAGTGTGGAAGACATAAAACACAAACCTGTAGCACCCCAGGGGATTCCCCCATGGTACAAAACATGCTTGTCCGGCAGTCAAGGACAAGTATCTTCTTGTGAGTGGGTTTTTTCACTATTGCTTTCCCTTCCCACAGACTGTCTGCCTGATTACATCGCCTTCTTCAAAGCTACATCACTGTCTGTAACCCTTCCCCAGCCTGCCCCTGCCCTCACCCCACCCCAGCACCCCTCTGTACAGATTGCATGTATGATACAACCTGAAATTCCAAAGCTATTGTACAAAGTAGAGTTGTCACCTCTTTTTTTTTCCCCCCCTCCTCCTCAGTATTTTGTTAAGTCTGATGATTTTTTTATGATTATTTATTTTATGAATAAATGTATATATTAGTAAGAGTATATATAAATAACTCATTGGGACAGTGTTGTTGCTCTGCTGTTGTGCTTGTGACCTCATTGGCTTTTACCCTATTTTCTACTGACAGCACACTAGAGATGTCTTGTAACTGTTTTTTGTTACCAGTTAAGTTTGATAGATGTGTTAACTTTATAATGAAAATTAAAAAAAAAAAAAGGCATCAATTTTAACCTGTGTTTGGGTGTTTTTTTTCCTTCTCTCCCCCAGTTTGGATGGGATGGTATTTCGTATCATGGGCTGAAATACAGCTGGGGAAAAGTAGGGAAATAAAATGCCTTCCTCTTGCAGGACAGGAGTTGTGTGCTTTGGAAGAAGAGATGCCACCTGTGTTGGCACAATTTGTAGGTGACAACCCAGTTATGAGTAAAAGAAATAACACTTAAACAACATCACTGGAGCAGGGACCCAATTTCTTTTCCAGAGGAATAAAAGCCCAATGTGGGAAAGACGTGGCTTTTTATAATGTCCCTGGAAGGCTCTAAGAAATTTTGTGTTGGTTCTGCCAATTCCAATCATTTTCTTCCTCTTTTGGGAGGCTGCTGGACAGTCCTGCAACCTCCAAGGCTCCAATCAGGAACAGACTGCAGGGACCAAACATCAGGATATAATTAGGAGGAGACAATGGGAACAGGCAAGATGGGAAACGCGTGTTGTTCCTTTCACTGGGACACATCATGCATGTCCTTCCATTGCACCTGCCATGGGCTGTGTGCAGAGGAATAATCTTCCAAAAAGAGCCCTGTAACAGCTCTTCCTGGTCCTCTGTCCTGAGTGAGGACAGGCATGCAAAGGGTTCTTTGATTCAGAAAGCAGCACCGCTTCTCTTTGGAGTTTTTGGGTTGGCTGGGTTGGCTGCAGAGGTGGTGGGTTGGTTGTGGAGGTGGTGGGTTGGTTGTGGAGGTGGTGGGTTGGTTGTGGAGATGGTGGGTTGGTTGTGGAGGTGGTGGGTTGGTTGTAGAGGTGGTGGGTTGGTTGTGGAGATGGTGGGTTGGTTGTGGAGATGGTGGGTTGGTTGTAGAGGTGGTGGGTTGGTTGTGGAGGTGGTGGGTTGGTTGTGGAGGTGGTGGGTTGGTTGTGGAGATGGTGGGTTGGT
>JAWWMP010000081.1:1559869-1575250 GCA_035047865.1 Dendrocincla tyrannina
GGTGGTGGGTTGGTTGTGGAGGTGGTGGGTTGGTTGTGGAGGTGGTGGGTTGGTTGTGGAGGTGGTGGGTTGGTTGTAGAGGTGGTGGGTTGGTTGTGGAGATGATGGGTTGGTTGTGGAGGTGGTGGATTGGTTGTGGAGGTGGTGGGTTGGTTGTGGAGGTGGTGGGTTGGTTGTGGAGGTGGTGGGTTGGTTGTGGAGGTGGTGGATTGACAGACAGGGCAGCATTCCCGGGGTCTCTGTGCCTGATCACCTCCCACCCCACTCAAACAAACCGATCTTTTGGCTTTCACTTAGGAGAGTTTCAAGCCACCCAACTTTATCCCTCACAGACCAAGTATCTCCTCTAAGATCATTTTTGATGACTCCTTTAGAGCCAGTGAAGGGATTTGAGCACATCCAGAGATTTACCCCACTTATTTAAAACACAGACTTCAGCTTGTATAAATCACCTCTCAGAGAAATGTTTTCCCTCTGAATGAGCAGATCTAGAAATGACAAAAGCACCTTTCCTGTGGGAAGGGAGGGAAAAGCACACGGTGATGCCCCAGACGAAATATCCCCACCCCAAACACACACCCCATGCCTGGCTTGGACTGACACAGGTCAAACACCACGGAGAGCTTTCAGCATACCGGGCTCAGCATATTTTCCAGAAATAAATGATAAACATTCTTATTAAAGAGCACTTGAGATAAGCTTATTTGTCAAGCTGTGTTGCCTGCTTCACCAGCTTTGAGCAAGAGCCTTTTTTTTTTTTCTTTTTTAGTTTAATATGAAAAACTAAAAAATGAGTGGACATCTCAGTTGCTCTCACCTTACACATGCTGTTAACCCTTTAGGGCCCTTTTAGGAATGAAAGAAGATATGGGTTTGGTAACTTATTGTTGCCTCATGACCTGGATTTTTCATTGTTATGGAAACTGTTGAAGTCCCCCCCTTTTTTTTTCTTCTAGAAGAGTCTTTTCTATGGGAAAGCAGCAAAGACTGTGGTCACATTTAGCCATGGCAATGGCCTTTGTTTATGACAACCCACATCTCAGAAGTCACCTAAAACTGTTCCACTGAAAAGTGGCAGCTATTTGACACACAGAGCCAAGAGTGAACCCTCATTCCCAAGTATGATTTAAGGACTGATGTGCACACAGGTCTTGATGCAGAGAAACAAGGAGAAATAATGATCAGAAGAGCTGAGAGCTCCATGCTTCTCTGAGAAACAGTGTGCTGAACTTGATCAAAGGTTTGGTTCCCGCAAAAAATCATAGAATCACAGAATGATTTGGATGGAAGGGAACTTAAAGATCATCTCATTCCACTTCCTTTCCATGGGCAGGGACACCTTCCACCAGCCCAGGTTGCTCCAAGCCCTGTCCAACCTGGCCTTGGACCCTTCCAGGGATGGGGCAGCCACAGCTTCTCTGCCCAACCTGTGCCAGGGCCTGCCCACCCTCATAGGAAAGAATTTTTGGCATGTATCTAACCTAAATTTCCCCTCTTTCAGTTTGAAGACCTTCCCCCTTGTCCTATCACTCCATTTCCTGATACACAGTCCCTCTCTGGGTTCCCTGTAGTCCCTTCAGATACTGGAAGGTGCTGTGAGGTCTCCACACAACCTCCTCTTCTCCAGGCTGAACATCCCCAGCTTTCTCAGCCTGTCAAATCATCCCTGTCCACGCTACTCCTGAGCAAACCACGGCCAAGTTCAATTGCTGGTGGCACTTCATGCCCTCTCCTGACTGCTTTCCATGCACAGGCTTCCCAGGCATATACAAACTCAAATCAATCTGGGATGTGCCAGATCCACAGGACACCTGAAAGTTGGTCTGTGCATGCAGAGTGAGCCCAAGGCTGCTGAGAGTCCCCCGAGTCCTCGTGCACCAATGTGATGGGATCAAACCACCCACAATGAGACAAATCTCCACGTGAACAAGGGACCCAGAGCCTCCACAATCCCCCAGACTTGCCACTGATTTACAAGGAGTGGGATTGAGCTCCTGTGGGATTCACACACACCACCGGAGGTGCCCACAGAGCCACAAACTGGCATGTGAGTGCCCTCAGGGCACTTCCATCTGGAGTGTTCTACCTGTCCTCCAGGTGCTATTCCAGAACGACCACGAGTCTCCTGCAGGTCTGTGTCGTGTCTGGCAGCTCCAGGAAGATGTCTCAGATACCCCAAGACATGTCATCAGGCACAAGACTCTTTAGTCAAGTGACTTGAGCCCAATTTGCCTGATTCTGAGGTCTGATCTTCAAGTTCCTGTTGTTGTTAGTGAAGTCTAACGAGGGATTTATTTGCCTTTGGCCATCTGCAATATGATATGGACTGGGCACATACAGACCCTTTAGGAGGTCCGTGTCCTTCTGGATTGGGAGGAGGACACCTGGAGGAATTACACTGAGATACCACAGATGGCACTGGACACCTGTGTTTAGTCAAGCACATTGACAATCCCAGAGCTTAGAGCCTTCAAGCACACGGAGGCAGCACATTACATATTGCCACCCAAATTAAGGTGTCTTAACCTGCAAGTTGGATCCCGTTGGAGCAATCAGCCCAACACAACAGCCTTTGAAGCTGCAAAATCCAGCTGAAAGCAACTCCTGACCAGGCCAGCAAGAAATACGCTGTGACCCAATAAGATCTGAAAGGCTTTGCCATCTCGCTGCTACCCAGCCTGGCTTTGGAATTTGCTTACTGATCTCTTTTATTTGCAGGTGTGGAGGGTTTTTTTCCCCCCTCATGGAGTCATTTGGAGGCACATAGCCAGATTTGCATTCCACAGGGCTACAATCCGGTCTGGGATTTGCCTGCGAGTGTCAACAGGTGAAGTGTTAACTAATGAACTTGGTGGTGGTGTTAAGGTGAGGTCAGCTCGGTTTCTCTTCGAATTGGTTTCGTGCAAGGACAGCAGGAGAATTTAACAGGGATTTAAAATAGATCTGTGCTCTGGACCTGACCCTTTGATTCCCTTCTCCGTAGTTCTGCACATCCCAACACCCAAAATTTCATCTCCTCTTTTGTCAGAGAGGGGACACTGCAAGGCTGTGCTGAGAATGTCTCCCCAAGCCCTTGAGCTCTCAGAAATAAATTGGCTCTATAATGTTTTTTTTCCTGGAATATGTGAGATAATTCTCAGTTCTGTGTGTGGGAAACAGTGGTGACAGCGATGAGGTGCCAACAGGGAGAATTTCTTCCATGCAGGCATCCAAGGAGAGCCCTGAACCTGTTTGTTCTGTCCTAATCAATGCAGTTGGTTTATGCAGGAAGTGTCTTTCATCCTGGGAATGTCGAGGTCTTTATGGCAGCATATGGAAATCCAAGGACTTGCCCTTCCTATCAGACAGAGACTTGAACCTACAGCCAATATCCTGCCTGAGTCACCAGGTGACTGATAACTCCAGCCTGGTCTTGAGCAACCTCGCCGGAATTCTGATTTCAACAAAGTGCTGCTTTCCAGGGGAGAAATGCTTCCTTTGGAATTTCTGTCCCTCGCACTGCGCCCTCCAAGGCAATACGCCTGAATTCCAGGTGCTCTCAAAAATGAAGGAACTCGCTCTTTAGACCCAAGATCACAGCAGAGACCACACAGGAGCCTTTGTCTGGTTCATGGGAATGAATATGGGGGAATTTTTTGGACAAAGACTTACCTGTTTGCAGGCAGAATACGATGATGTACAATCCCTTCAAACACCTACGGATGGTTTTATCTTCCACTTTGCTGTCCCAGGCCAGGAAAGCAGGCAGGAATTTGCAGGGGATTTCTCTCTTCCATGCTCTCCACAGTGTCAGCTGGGACAGTACAGTGTCTCAGTGAAGTGGAGAGGGCAGGACAAGTAAATAGCCGTGAAGTGGGTAAGGGAAGGACTGTGGCTGACATGAACAGCTAAGTCAATAAGGAAACTTGCTCCTGGTTCAGCCATGGAGTGGGAACAGCACCCTCCAGGCACCACAGTCACCCAGGAGGAGTTTGGCACATGGAGGGCTGGCAAGGAGCTAACCCTTAGGCTTGTTAATGAGTGATAATTGAGTGGTCCTCAAGGGCTGTGAATAAGCTCCCCGGCTGGCCAGCTGCTGTCACAGGCTGGCAGGGACTGCTGGACACACCTCATCTTAGCAGCAGATGTTGTTCCTGCCAGGGAGAGGATGGTTGCACATTAAAAAGCAGCAGATGCTCCAAAAACGGAGTAAAATGAGACCAAAAGGGTGGCTGTGCAACCTGGGTGAATTATTTTCCCTCCCCTTTAATTAGGGTGTTTTGATATCTGGGGACCACAGTGAGATCCAGGTCTTGTTTCTGTTGGGATAGTCCTGATCCTAATGATAATCCTTGTCTTGGGATGGGCTCTTTGGGCCCATCACAGCTGGGGGCCATCCCCAGTGCGAGGTGATGCACAAATACAGGACCAGGTGGTGGACCCTGTCCTAAAGAACTTCCAGATCAATTGATCAAGTTTTATCTAACTCTGCTTCCATCCATAGTGATGCTGACAAATAAAACCAGCTCCTAAGAACTGCTTTGGGCTGCCTGAGCCAGTTGTCCTGTAAAACAACCATGCCCAAAGAGGCCACAAAGCCAAACACATCAAGCAGATGTCTTGCAAGTCATCTAAACACAGAATAAAACATCCAATTATTAACAGTAAAATTCTTGTGTTAAGCAGAAGAAAGTCAGGCCCACCTTTTAGCATCGTTTATCAAGCATGCAATGCCAAGGAAATTTCTTTTTTTTCCACTTGTGGCTTGCAATTAATACATGCCAATAAAAAGCTTAAGGTCCTGCTGGGTCATCAAGCGTGTGGTTAGACTTTGGTGGCCTGAGGAAGGTGGGAACAGCCCTGTAAGCACGGGCTGTATGGTGCAAGCTGGCACAATCTGCCAGAGAACCCCTTGGGGAACCCAGGCTTTGGGAGGCAAAGGGGCTGAGAGGTGAATATGGAGCAAATACCCACCTTTTCTCATAGTATTAAACATGGGAGACACCCACTGTAATTAGCAGGGTGAGAGCAACAAAAATAGGGGGTTTATTATGGGGTGTTGTTTGACAGGAGAAATCTCCACCGTGGGGAGGTGTGGATATTTGAATTTACCTGAGTTTCAAAAGCAGCTGGGCAATATTCACTAAAGAAAGACACAGGAGGAGTTTTTACACTGAAAGACACATTTTTTTCCATGAGAAATCCCGGCTGGAGGTTGTTGAGAATGGAAGTATCACCTTGGGTTTGTCCTGTTCTGCTCTTCCTCAGCCACCTACTCTTGGCCTCTGTCAGAGACAGGAGCTGGGGCCAACACAACCTTCTGCCTGATCCCACCCATCTATTCATCAGCATGTAAATCTCCATGCAATATTCCAGGCTAATATTCCTTCAGCACTTCAGGGAGGAATGACTTTCAGGAAAAGGTGGTTTATTCTCTCAGTCTGCCTTAAAAAAAAATGAAGAGAGTGGCCATTTCACCTCACTTTAAGAAGATTAAAAGTCTGACAAGCCTTTGCAGCTAAAAGAGAGTGGGACATGTCCAGCAAGTGATTTGCATGACCAACCCTGGGTGTCTGTTTTAGGGGATGAACCTCCCCCTGGGGATGACTCTCCTCTCCCCTGACCACAAAGCAAGCCTGGGCTGACTAACTTGGACCTGGGCACCCAACTTTTAAAGGTGCAAATTAGGGCTGATGAAACCTTCCCAAAATTGCAAGCCTCACCTCAGATTTGCAGGAATCTCAGTTGTGAGGCAGAACACAGAAAAAGTACCCAAAGAAAGGTGTTGAACACTAAGAAAAATGCACATTATTTCAGATTTTTTTGCATGGATTAATTCAATTTGGGTGCCACAAGTTTCTCTCAGATTTTCATGTCAGCTTTCAGCCCAAAAATAGTTCTCTCTGAGAAGTCTACAATGCTTTCCATAAGAAGGAAAACCTCTTGATAATCCCAGGACCTGGAAAGTAAAGGCCACTTCTAACTAGGGAAAAACTTGTAGCTGAAGACACCAAAACAAACTTCATTTTTGACCAAAAAATGGCCTCAATGCCTATCCAGACCATGAAACAATTTATTAATGGGATTAATCTCAACAGACTCAGCTGCTGAAGAAGCACAAAAGGTTTGAGTTGAGTCAGCTGGATTGTGACTCTGTGGCTGCAAGGAAGAGTCAAACCTTGAAGGTGTTCAAACCTGGTGCTCTCTGTTTGAGTCTTCCCGAGTATTCCAGTGGTGGGGAGTGGGCTCCTCTTTCAGATCCAAAGTCATCAGAGCTGTTGCCTTTCACTTTCTCAAGGCAGGGGCTTCCTGTGAGATTCAAGAGCTGGTTGTAAATCCAGATTGGGGGTGACTTTGAAGAGTGAATTTGAAGGGGCTGTAACTCCACAAGTGTCACAAACTCAGCTCGTGCTGCAGTTTTTAAAGAAAAATGTGGGTGTCCTGTGGGAAAGGAGAGAAAATTATTTGGGACTTTTAACTCCCAACCTGCTGTGGGTTGACCAACAAACAGAATAAAATGATCTGTCCCATCGGGAATTAAGTCATGACTTGTAAGGACAGAGGAAGTTGCACTTACTTGTTTCAATCCATGACCTCTTAGTCTCAGAAACGTGCAATTCCATGTGCAATTTCCCCTTTTCTCTGGAATATCCTGAAGTGTCAAGTTGACACAGTGGTCTGTAACTGTGAAATTCCCAAAATAAATAGAAGGCTAAAGTTGCTTCAAGCTTTTGAGTCTTGGGTGTCCAAAGGATGAAAAACTTTGGGAATCAACAGTTTGGAGGAATTAGTGGAGGTTGGAAATGGATCCTCTGTAGGAGTGTTCTCCGTGCCCTAAATTCATGGTTGGATGTTCTTTGGATATTCCACTCCATCTTAGACACTCTTCACTTTGAAACCCCTTCATTAAACACCATCTCCTCCATCCAACTCTGACCTCCAAAGGGACCTCCTTGGTGTTGATCTTTGACTGTGCTGCCATGTAAATCCATGGTCAGGCAAAACCCCTTGATTTAAAAAGCTCCAGGGAATATTTATTCCAGTGTTCTCACCCCATGGAGGTGCACCAAAATCCACCCCTGAGGCAGAGTGTCTCGTGAGATGGTGAAAACCCAACTCCACGCTCCTTGTTTAATAAAGACAAGAGTTAAAAGCTATAAATAAGCATTTTTCCACATGAGTGGAGTTCCAGGTTTAGCTTCCTTGTTCACCAGGGGAGCATGGAGGGACATCTGGTGGTTAAATACTTTTCTGCAAGGGAATTGCAGGAAACTCATATCTGGGAATGTGTTTTTGGAAGGGGGGGTGTCTCCAGAAGAAAGTGTCTCCCAGTAGCCTCAGAGCAGCAAAGATGTTCAGGGTAGTCAGTGCCAAGGAGCCCTTCTACCAGAATGGCCCCAAAAACATTCATTTTAATTTTTTATTTCTTTTATGGCACAACCACAACTGTGCATGGACATAATGATGGGCAATCTGTGCCCCATAGATGTCAAAAACAGATAGGAAAGATAAATAATATGAAATCTATTTGGAGGAGGATAAAAATATCTCAGAGGGAGGTTGTAGAAAAATGAGGAATACAAGCAAAATCTTATGAATTCTAGTCCTGGCTTCAAGCCTATATTTCTCATCCCAGCCCTCTTTCATTTCACCTCCAAGAACATCCAAAGGATAGTGACCAATCCAGTCTTGATTTCTCATTTTCTAAACAAAATATGGGCGAAAAAGGTTGCCTCCCATCAGGCTTCATAAGAAGCTCTTCTGCACTTGGCAGCAGAGGTCCAGGTGGGCCAGAGGGTTGTTTAATCCCTGCAGTCCTCCAAGGCAAAATCTGAGTCGAGACAAGAGTTAAACCCAGGATCTGGAATGTAATCCTGCACAGGCACTGTCAGGAACTCCTCCTAATTCTCCACTGCATGACTAGTGTGGAAACCTTCTCCAGATCTTTAGGTGTCTCCATCAAGACACACCTTTGCTGGTTGTAAGTCCCTCCAGACTCTAAATCTGAAGAGTCACCAGCACAGGAATTTGATCTGGAATTTTCTACTCTCAGGACAAAGTAAAAGACAAGGTTAAAAAAAGCCTCAAATGAGCTCCATTCTGCACTGTTGCCCCACATGATGTGGCTTCCCCCTGGTTCCTGACACCCCAAAACCAGAAGGACAGCACAGAGTTGGTCACTGTCACTATCCCTCTTTGGCTGTGGAATTTAAGGTACGTGGATCTGCAGTGGATGCTGCAGCCTGTAAAGTTCCCACCAGCCAAAGTACTTCCAGAGTGACATACACTCTTTGGACAAGGTTTTTAGGTCAGCACTTCAGGCAGCTCCGGCAGGCCAAGAGTGACAGCACAATGATGAGCAGACCTGCCCCTGAGGTCACGCTGAGCATCAACCAGTGACAACAGCGGTCCATGGTTTTCCACCACCACAAAAATTCCACAAGGGGATTTCACCTCAGGCAAGCTGGAGCACTTTTTCCTGGGCACCTTAAAGCCCATCCCATTCCACCCCCTGCCATGGGCAGGGACACCTTCCATTAGCCCAGGTTGCTCCAAACCCATCCAACTTGGCCTTGGACACTTCCAGGGATGGGACATGCATAGATTCATCTCTGTGACCAGAGCAGACCCACCACTTCAGAGTCTATAACACATCTCTATCCCCATCTCTGTGATGGAGCAGAGGGCACTTACCTTTTTTTACAAATGAGGAGCAGAAGCACAAAATAACCAGAAGATGAGGGGGTTTTTTCACCTGACTTCAGTGTCCTCAAATCAAGAGGCAGATGGACATGTCTCATTCTGCAAAGCCCACTGAAACGAGGATGAATTCCCACACCTTGAGCTTCCAACCTCGCTCTGCCCCTGACATGGGTAGGATAAAACACTCTGTAGACAATCAGAGCACTCTAATTCACTGGAGAAAGTGAAAGACTGCCTTGAATTAGATGTTGGGTTTTGACAGAAAATGTGAGATGGTCCAAAACGAAGAACTTCCCCAACGCTGCACTTTAACCATGGAGACTGAATCCTGCATCCCAAGGGCCAGGCTCTCCATCCAACCCTTGTGAGGTGCCTTTTGCTACCACACTGTGTAGAGAATGGGTCTTGCAACACACTGACCCGGCAGCCCTTGCTTTCCAGAGCTGTCCATGGGCATCCTTAGGAGTTGTCTCTCACAGAAGGCCAACCCAGAGGAATGATTGCAGCTGGAAAAGGCCCCTGAGGTTCATTCTGAGCATAGCTTGGTGAGATAAGGCTCAGCCTGCAAACCATTCCCCACCACAGGGCACAACCTGCTCCACCTACTTCATTTGTCCGCTCTCTCCAGATTTGGACTAATCTAGATGAGAGGAAGATCTCATGTCCCCAGGAGCACATTTCTCTGCTCCAATTCTATCAGATGGCCTAATAAGAGAGATTCCCCCTCCCCACAAACTCTGAGTGGCCTATGTTTATTGTAGCATTGATTTGCCCTTGAATTTATGGAGCATTTTTCACCACAAGATCAAGGGCTTGGCCACTTTTTCCCAACAACACTTGACCTTCTGACTTTCTTCTCCCCCCTAAAAACTAAGATTGCTTATTTCTCATCAAATTGGTAGAACCCATGCAGGCATCTCTCCCCTGGGGTAGTTGGTATGAAAGATTTGTTTCAAATCTAGATTAAGCTCTGAATTTTGGCTTCAGCAGGTTTATACAAAGGAATGTATCCACCCGAAGACAGCTGAGACCACCAGCCTTCTGGAGGATCCTCTCATCCCATTTATTAGAGAGAAAGGCAAGGTGGACACTTTAGGCAATATCATTTTAAGGAGGAATATTCTATTTTTGCTACCCTATGCTGCAGGTAGGAACATGCTCTGAGCACAACATTCATGTGTCCATGTCCCACCTGACCCTCCTCATACCAGATATCTCTCCGTGTTTCCATGTGCTGTTCTACACACACGTGTTTTAGTTGCAAAATAACAACTAAATTCCCCAACAGGGGAATTCAGCTGGAATAAAATCTCTTTCCTTCCTCTGGAATAGTGGCACCACAGAAAGCTAATTCCAAAATAGCTATTCTGGTCACATTTGCCATGAAGACAAGTCCTAAGGAGATGTAAAACTGGCACCACAGACCTCGGCGTCATGTCCCCTGTAGTGAGTTTCTCAAAGAATGTCTATTGTCTTGCTTGCCTCTCACTGAGAGATGATAAAACCAAGGAGCTGAGGGGAGCACAGAAAGGAAAAGCTCTGCTGTGCTGAATCTTGCACGTTGCATGGGAAATCTGGGCTCTTTTCTGGCAAATGTATTTTAATTACCTCCTTTTGTTTGCAGGACCGTTCGGTGTAACAGAGCCCAGCACTGCCCTTGCCAAGCAGCTCAACCTCTCTGGGCATTTCCACGCTCAAATTATCAGGTCTCTTGTAAAATCGTGGCATCTCAGAGGTAATTCATGCTGGATTCATTGTGATTTATGCTCTGGTGTGGATTTTACTCCAACCTGGTTCTGAGAGCTGAAAACCCAGTGAGGAGGTTTTGTTTCTGTTCACACTTTTATCCCAGGGCTGAGAATGCAAACACGAGGGAAAGTCCAGATATAAAAGGTCTGAAGTGTAATGATACTTTGCCATAGGCAAGAAAAAAATCAAGCAAAGAGTAACAATAATTCAACACCCAAAGACATATTAAAAAAATTAATGCAAGTCGTATTTGTTTATTCTGATGTCGATGTAGGTAGAGGAGGCATCTTTAATAATTTGTGACCAGAGAACTCTGCGAACAAACACATAGAATAGTCTTTAAGTGGAACTATTAAACTTTTTCTGAGGTTATACAAAGCCTTTTTACACATTGCAAAGAGAAATCTGTGAGCAAAACACGCTGTCAGTGAATCTCTACCAGCTCTTGCTTTTGTGATTATGCAGTAATGATGAGATTGAGATTTCTACCCAAGAGAAAAAATCATCTGTCAAGTTCTCTTCTGCAAATTGTCACCCTTAAGCAGCTCAGTGCAAGGAGCACGGGCTGGAGTTTAATTGATTCCAGCAAAATTCAGGAGCCATCCCAAATGGAAACCACGTTTGTGTGAATGAACAGATGAATAATTTCTATCCGGGACTTATTTGCCCACAAACTACTCACAAGTGGAAAAGGAAGGGGTAGATTTGGCAGGTTATTTCTGCTGTGCGGGGACTGCCAGGTGTTCCTTGTTGTCCTTGCAATTTTCCCATTATCCTTGTCGTTACATTCTGCTTATCCAGGATGGTCCATATGGATGGAGCAGTTCTGCTGAGTTTAGAAGAACCTTTCATGAGCAAGGATCACTTGTGGCAAGGCAGCCAGAAATAAAGGTCTGATCCTCCAGGTATCTCCAGGCAGGGACCTTTCATTTTTAAATTGCTAATAAAGGGACGTGTGCCCCACCAGCAACCACCACCCACCTATTTAACAAACCTAACTGTGAAATTGGAGCCTTCCCATTTAGCCTGGGTTTGCCTTTGATGCAGTTCCAGGGTTTAGGTTGCCTTGTTTGCCTTTAATTTCTAACCCAGGCATATAGCCAAGTTTAGGACACATTGTCTCCTGTATTACAATACCTTCAGCATGGGCTGTGGCTGTTATATGAGCATCCTCCAGCTCGAGAGGAGCTCTGGCTCAACCAAAAAATCAACCAAAAGCCCCCTGAGCTCCAAAACGTGGATAGTTAGGGATGACCACAAGAAAAAAGGGCACTTTGAGAAGGATCCCTTCCCCTGTGACCCTCCTTGTCTGACCTCCAAGCTTGAGGAAGGCTGAGAGTTACCGGGGTGAGACATGTCCTTGAGAAGGTTTTGCTCCAACAAACCCCATCAGTCATTTCATCCAGATGTTCCTCCTTCACCCTGACCTCAGATGCCCAGCACAGGGTGCCAAGGAGTGGCTGTGGGGTCTGGAGTGGGGAATCACAGCAGGGAAAGTCACGGAGCACCTGGTGGGCAGTGCAGGGTGTTCTCTCCTGAGTATCCCACGAGATGTGGCTGTGACACTTCTGCATGATGCCTGCAAATGGGCAGAGAAGGATCCAGGGCACCAGCCACTCCTCCTGGTAACGGTGTTGAGGTTTGACTAACCAGAAAATGGGTTTAAGGTCATGAGGTCATGTCTGAGGGATCTCTAGGATAGGATTCCTTAGGAGAAGAGAATCTTCTTATCATCTTCCCTGAAAGACCCAAGGATGTTTTCACACTTGGAAAGGGCCAGGGGCAACATTACACAGAGGTGGTGCAAGTGTTTTCCTGGGACATTCCCCCATGATCTCAGCTGGAAAGCATGATGATGCTCTGTCCTGGAGCAGGCAGCTGGAGAGGAAACATCCCAGGGAGGGATGAGGGATAAACATCTCCACAGGAAGACAATCAACGGCTTCTCTGTGCCTGGCTCATCACAAGACATTCGAGTGTCTTGGGCTGCAGTGTGATGATATCCACCTACACCACCAGTGACTCACTGGTGAAGATCCCTCACCACCAGCACCCTCAGCGCATCCTCCGTCCTTCTTCACCCATCGTTGTAGGTGATTCAAGCAAGCAGGGGTGGACTTGTCCTCTTGAGGAGTGCCAGGAGAACAACAACAGCTCTCACACACCTCCCTCCCGAGCCAGCATTATGCCAGGGATGGAGAGACAACTCTATCCCTGGGAGTGCACACAAAATAAAGGCCCAACTCGAGAAAACACCGAGATAATGCAATGCCTTCCTCCTCCTGGCTGGCAAACCAGAAAACCCACGCCTTCCCCTCAGCTGAAAACATCTCAGGCTTCCTGACTGAACTTGGCTGAGGTCTAACAACATGAATAAGCTTCCCCTGTCTGGAAGCCAGCTGGCGAGGAGGGCTTGGATGGGACCCTCCGTTTGTTACGGGGGAAAGTGGCTGGTCCAGCTCTCCTCGTTCGGCGTCGCGCTGCTGGTCGGGAAATAAAGGCTGGAGGTCTGTTTGGAGCACTGAACACTCAATCCCTTCCAGCCTCAAAGACACTGAGGTGGCACAGAATCTACCCTATTCACCAGGATGACCTAGTTCTGTTGTCAATAGGTTAGAGCGGAGCAAAGTTGAAGGAGAATATCCTGATCAGTGAGTACCCTTTTGTCCCTTAGTTTTCACCCCCAGACCCCAATACTGGGCTTGCCATGAACATTAGAACTGGGTGAGTCATGGGCTCTGCTGGCACCAAGTTTCCACCATGAGAAGATCCAGCATCACCCCATCCCTGGTGCTGGACACTGGCATGGAGGGCGTTTATTTTGACAGCTTTTTAGGGGTTTTTTAATCCCTTCTCCTTCTGCTCCATCCCTGAAAAAGCCTGGAAGAGGAGGCAGCACCTTTGTGGGTTCTCCTCCCCTCAGCAAAGATGGGATGCTCCACACTCCCCACCCCAATTTCTCTGCATCCTGAGAGACCTGAAGCCCAGCTGGGTTCAAGCTCCATGCTGTGTCTGATGCCCTTTCCTCCCATCTCTGAGACAATGCTGCTCCTCAACACATTTGGGATCGGTGCACGCAGAGGAAAAATAGCCAAGAAAAGAGACAGCTCACACATGAAAAGCTACTTAGTCCCTAAATAAAAGAGTGATTAAATTGCTTGTCTTTACCTACCCTGATGGATTGAGACACACAGACAGACATTTCCTTATTGCTCTTAAATGACATTGCAATCCCCCAATTAAATACTTTTCTCAATTTAAAATATATAGACATTAAAAAAACACGGCACATTGTACAGCCAGCCCACTGAACAACACACTAATGATTTATTAACAGCTTATAAATGTTAAAAATAGCTTGAAAGAAAACGTTTCCCTTTCCTCTTCCCCTTTCTGGTGGCAACTGTTAATAAAGGATTTAATCACCCATTTTACATCCTGTTCTAAAAAGAAGGGGCTTTCCTGATAACAGATGCCCCTCTGGCCAACTGGCAAGGGAAAGGGGAATGTATGAGGGATATAAATGTATTTCAGAGGACAGCCAACAAAAAGGGGGAGAGGGGGAGAGAGAAAGAGAGGGAGGGAGGGAGGAAGAGGAGGAGGAGGAGAAGGGGGGAAGGAGAAGGAAAAAAAAAAAAAAGAACCTGAAAGGATTAGAAATTAAAAAGAAGGTATTTTGTGCTGAGCTAAATATTATTTTGTTTCCATTGAAAGGGTTAAGAAAACAAAGACAGAGTTGACAATTTCTCCCGACTGGAAGCTGGGAATGGCCCACGGTGGCACAATGCTATTATTCTTGCATGGGCCCATTCTCACTGGATTTTCCACAAAATCTTTAATAATTTGATTCTTTTCAGCCTCAGCAGCCAGCTGAGCTCTTTAAGAAACAGTAACAAAAACCCAGAGAAAAACCCACTACTGAGAGGGGAGCTTTGGCGGAGAGAGGAGCTGAAGCCGATTAGTTTGGCCTGAATAGAACCAGCCGGGTCCTCGAGCTCTTGCTCAGCCTGGAGCCCTCTGGCTCATTCATTGCAGTACAATATCACCACCAGAGCCCGGGCCTAGACACTAAATTACACTATTATAAAACTAGATTGATACACAAACTTTCCCTCCCAGGCTGAGTAGGGGACTTTTTCAACAATGTTTTTTTTTTTTTCCTTCTTCTTCTTCTTCTTTTTCTTTTTGGGGGGTGGGGTTGGGGGAGCTCCGGGCTCTATTCAGGCGTTTTGAAGTATGGCCATTCATATCGAGCATATCAATTCTTAATGGTGCCACACACGGGAGCGGCGAGCACGGGCACACACACACACACACAGCCCTGCGGGTTCCCCGCGGGGAGGGCGGCAGCAGATTTGGTCGGGGTTATCTCCCCGAAGACCCAGCGGGACGGGAGCCTTTCAAGGGCTGGGAGGCGGCTCGCATTGTCTGCAGGAATTCCCGTCCGAGCCGTGCTGGCATTGATGGGGAAAGGTGGACGTTTGAGCCTCCTCTGAGCATCCCTGAGCATCACCTCTCCCCGGTCCGGTCCAAGCATCCCCCCTGTCCCTGATCCAAACATCCCCCTCTCCCTGATCCAAGCATCCCCCTGTACCTAATCCATGTATCCCCTTCTTCCTGATCCAAGCATTCCCCCTCTCCCTGATTCAAGCACCCCCTTCTCTCCCTGATCCAAGCATCCCCCTCTCGCTGATCCAAGCATTCCAGTCCCCCTGATGCAAGCATCCCACTCTCCCTGATCCAAACGTTCCCCCCCTCCCTGATCCAAACATCCCCCTGTCCCTGATCCAAGCATCCCCCTCTCCTCGATCCAAGCATCCCCCTCTCCCTGATCCAAGCATCCCCTTCTCCCTGATCCAAGTAGTCCCCCTCTCCCTGATCCAAGCATCCCCCTCTCCCTGAGCCAAGCATCCCCCCTCTCCCTGATCCAACCATTCCCCTCTCCCTGAT
>JAWWMP010000081.1:1583466-1595398 GCA_035047865.1 Dendrocincla tyrannina
AAACCTTCCCTTCCCAAACCTTCCCAAACCTTCCCAAACCTTCCCTTCCCAAACCTTCCCTTCCCAAACCTTCCCAACCCTTCCCTTCCCCAACCTTCCCTTCCCACACCTTCCCTTCCCTTCACCACCCTTCCCTTCCCAAACCTTCCCAAACCTTCCCTTCCCAAACCTTCCCTTCCCAAACCTTCCCTTTTAGCTTCTCCCAATATCCAAACAATTTCCAACCATTCTACCTCCCATTTCCTGCGGAAAGGGGGAACATAATTGAAGCCCAAGATTTCCTCCAGCCCCTGGTTCCAGGCTGTGCATCCCCCCAGCTCCACTGAGCCCTCCCCTCCCTGAAATCGGACACAAGAGCACAGCACAGAGAGGCAGGAGACACCAAAATGGTTCTGAGATGATTATTCAGGTGCAGGGTCTCAACCCAATGTTAGAAACTCTCCTCAGACCCACTCCAGATCCCCAAACACCTCTTTTCCTATAAGTTCCATGTTTGCCCCTCCTTTCCCTTTCCCTGGATGCTTCAGCTCTGGAACTGTAAAGAAATTAATCTGCACAATCACATCCTTTAACTTTCAAATCCCTTGGGTTTGTTTCTATAGATTCTCTGCAAGCAACAGGAAATTTAGAGGAGAAAAACAACAGCAACAAAAAAAAAGAGAAACAATGAAAGCAACCAAAAATGAAAAAGGCCAGCTCATGTCTCCAGTCACAACATGCAGGAAACATCCACTGGGGCTCTGATTTCAAAAGAAAGAGGTGCTGCTCTCGAAGTCATTCCTACACTCTGCCACGACAGCCTTAGCAGTTATTTAAGCAACATCAGGATATTCCCCACGATAAATCACACCCTCCTGCTTTCCTGGCCACCTCAATCATTCTGCCTTCCCCCAAAAAACCACAGAAGGCTCTGGAGCTTCAGGGAGCTCCCTGCAGGGGGAACACTGTCTTCATGCAGTGACCTGAGCGAGGGGATTCCTTGCTGGCTCCAAACCCCTGCATAGCCCTTCCACCCTCCCTGCCTGAGCCTTAACAGCCTCACGTGGTCATCATTCAGCCTTTCTGAGCTGGGGAAGCAGTGCCAGATCCAGCTTTTAAACCCAACTGATGGCAAATGACTCGGCCAAGGTCTTCCAAAAATCCTGTGCTGCAAGAACCTCTTCCCTTCTCTCACCCACTTGCAGTGGCCCAACCTCAGAGCCATCCTTTACCTGCCTTTCTCAGCAATTAATTGGCTGCTGTTTGGCATTTTGAAGCATTAATTGTTTCAAATTGCTGTGGAAGGACCTAGAAAAGGAACTCTCCACGTGGCTAAGGGGCAATTGGTACTGAGATGTCGTGGGTCTTTGAAGAAAAGTGAAACATGGAAAAGCATCTGTCATGAAGCTTTTTAAAAAGGCCAGTTTATCACAGAAATCAGGGGACTCTCCCAAATTCCCAAGAGAAGCCACACTTTTCCCACTTAATCCTTCTGCAAGAAGCTGAAGTTCCCACACCTGAATTCCAAATTCTGAGTTCCCACTGCCCAGAAAGACACATTCCAGCCAGCCTGCTGGAAGGAAGAATCCCCATAATCATGGCAGAACAAAACCTTGCTGAGATGGAGACCTGCATCTCCCCATGGGAGAGGTGCAGAAGTCAGTACTGAGGCTGAAACACCCAGCTCTGGTTTTATTCCTGTTCCAACAGTCCTGATGCCTCATCCAAGACCAGATTGTTCAAGGCACACACCAACTCCTGCTTTGCATGGAGTTATTTTGCTGTTGGTGGGTGCAGAGGAGGGCTCAGCATGGACTGATGGGTTAGAGAAAGGAAAATGCAGTTCAGAAGGGCTGTGACAAACATTTAATCTGCTTTCCAGCACAGCACGAGCCAAAAGATTCCCCTTCCAACAGGCTGTGACCTCAGGTTTTGCTTCAGCATCTTCTGCCTCCCTGTTTTAGTGGCATCCCAAAGGTCACCCGTTTAAATTTTGGGCATTTATCAGAGCCAACAAGGCTTTCCTGGGCTGCTGAAGTCAAACTTCTGGGTTGAGCCTTATTTCTAGGGTATTTATCCATATTTTCATCTGCCACCCCTTGTTTTTTGGGCTCTGCTCCAGCAGATTGGAGAGCCTTTGAGCAGGCAGCGCTCACTCCCCAGGGAGAATCCTGTGAAGGAACTTTGTACACCATCCTTTGGAAAATCCATGGGTGTTCTGCCAGGGAAAGATGAAGAAAGGAGGTGGTTTTGGGGATGGAACCATCACCCCCAAGGACAATGGACACAACACTGGCAATGCTGCTCAGCTTTGCGAGACAGAAGGACCAACCTCCTCCCTGCTGAGCCCAACCAAATGAAGCTGTCCAAGCTGCTGCCTCCAGCTGTCATTTCCTGGGCACAGTTTCCCATTTCTGACCCCCAAAAAAGCCCACCTAGTAACAGGACTTGCTGTTTCCCTCCTGTTTTGCAGCTCCTTATCAGACAGATCCACAATTGGTCAGAGCAAAAGTCAATCGATGGATCTTCCACAAGGACAGGGAAAAAAAAGTCCCCAGCCCATAAATAAATAAAGAAGGAAGTATAAAAGGCAAGGTCTTCTCAAAGCAATGGCTTGCAGCTAAGTGTTTTCAGTCACCTCTAGTGACCAGACAGGTTATTCAGAGTAATTCCAGCCCTGGAGATGACATTTGACATGACATGAACATGAGATGTATCATTTAGGTCACTGTGCTGAAGCACAAGACACCCCCCCCTCTTCCTCCTCCTCCTCCCCTCCTTCGTGCCCCTCAGGGAATCTAAAAGTTCAGGGTCTTTAAAGCTGAATTCCCCACACAAGAGTTCAGCACCTTTCAACCTTTCCAGACCTATTACAGGAAGAAAGCAGGGTGGAAGGAGTGTGGAGGGCAGGAGGGAGGGGCAGGGGGTTGTTTCAAGGCAGGTTATTTACAGGCAGGTTTGGAAGCTGAAGAGAAAAGAGGCTTTTTGCTTTGGGAAGGGAGATGAAAGTCACTAGATGGGTTCATCTCCAGGGCCAGTGGCAGAGCACAAGTTCCTTCTAAAAGCCTTATGAATGTACCTTTAATTCTGCAATAATCCCTGCATAATGAAGAGATAAAGGCAGCAAAGTGGGATGTACCATCACAGGATACCAGAGCACAGGTTTAAAACCAAAACCAAAGAGAGCAGGGATAAAAAGCAGCACAACCTACCGGGCCATGATCAGCTGAGTCACTCTTTTAGTTGTTTTGGGGGTTAATTTGGGCTGGTCTGGCACTGAACAGCAGGTTGGGATGGGCAGGGGGTAGTCAAGTCCCAAACAAAGCCATGGGAATGGTCAGAGCCTGCCATAGGAGGATCATCCATCCATCCATGAGCTTCAGTTCCCCAATGAAAATCCTTTGCTATTCGTATTTTTCACTATTTTCATTCCCTGCACACTTTTATATTGTTCTTTAACCCCCCTCAGCCCAGAGAAATGTATAAAATTATCAGTATATGAAGGATATGGTCCTGAGTGGGCTCAAATCACAAAACCACCTTTCCCACACAGGGAAACAGTGGAATCACCATCCCTGGAAATGTTCAAAAAATGTGTGGATGTGGCACTTGGGGACATGGTTTAGTGGTGGCTTTGGCAGGGCTGGATTAACAATTGGGCTTGATGATCTTAGAGACTTTTTTAATAATAATGATTCTATGATTCTCTGAAATAAGCACAGTGATCAGAAGCTGCAGATGGGACATTATGATGGGCAAACATTCCCTTGTACCACCAGGAAAAGTTTTCCAGCCCTATCTGTGGTTATATTTGCAAGGAGCACAGTCAAAATGATGGGGGCTGGAGCTGGAAGGGAGGCGAAGATGTTGCTCAGTCTATTGTCCATGTGGTGTTTGTGTCACCTCCATGGCATGGAATGTCTGCCTGGGACTGATCTGGAGCCAGGAGAGGTGACAGTGATGGATTGGCCAAGAGCAGGGACCAGGATAGACCTCTTGGGTGGTGTGTCCACCTGTACTGGGGGGAAAACAAGTCAGGGTCTTCAAAAACCAGTTCAAGCATGGCTCCATCCTACAGTATTGGAGGTGGAGCCAGGAGGGGCTCCATGGTGGGCTTGTTGCTCCCCACCACGCAGAAACAATGCTCCTGGGATGTCCCTTCTGGCTATGAGTTAATCCTAAAGTTCCCTCTTCCTTGGCTGAGACCAGAAGAAAAGAACAGGCACGCAATGTATTTCTGGAAAGTTGGATACTCTTGATCCAACCAGTCCAGGGTGAGGTTTCCAAGATGTCCCTTCACCTTCTCAGAGGTCTGGGCAGGTGGTGGTGGTAGAGGTGGTCCATACACATGTACATTGCACCTCAGAGAGGTTCGCACTCAAGGGACAGGTGTCTCCATCAGTGTCCTTCTTCACAGGGTTTGTCCAGCTCCACAGGGCTTAAAGCAGAAAATATGATCCTGTTATCCCTGTGGTTAACTCATCCTGCTGGGTTCAATCCTCCCAAGAGCCAGCTGTAGGACACAGCTCTCCAATAACTGATTCCCAGGATCTCCAAGCTGCAGCTCCCTTAAAATCCAGAACATGCCCTAATCCAGGGTATTATGTGTCCTCTAGTTTGGCTACACAAGCTGCTTTCACACCTGCCCTGCACGTGTGTCCAGTGTCACAAAAACCAATATTCAGAGCTCCTTCCCTAAAGCTTCAGGTCTTGTTTGGGCTATTTGGATCCCAAGCTCCTTGTTCCCATCAGGTTGCTGGTTTTAGCACTCCAAATTGCTGAATTACTTCACATTTCAGCCCATCAAACTCCATCTTATGCTGTATCCTCCAGCCCTGAGTGCTCTCAGGAGCAGCCTAGACTGTTGCAATCAACCTTGAGCCTGGAGAGAGACTCAGATCCTGCGTACTCAAATCATGGACCACGACTGGAGGCCACCTCATGACCTTACAGCTCCATAGCAGCATCAGTGGACATCTTGGAATGTTAACCACCGCCAGCAATGGACAGCATGTTTTGGAGGGGATCATCTCCAAGTGTGTCAAAAGTTGGCAATTAATTAAAATAATCTGTGGTTGTTCAGCTGTGGTTTAGGATTTAGTAGTGACAAGTGGTCACATTGGCCTCATTCACAGGCTATTAAGAAGAATTAATCAAAGTGTATCATCCCATCTGAAGGTCAGGGAAGCATCCTTAGTGATGTCTCCTAACAATTGGATACAAAAGGAGGGGAAGGAATCTCATTTAGCATGAAATGTTTTGACATCTAAAGACAATTAAAATTATTCAGTAGCAAAATTTTTGGGACAGCAAGTCTCTCTTGCAAGACATTTCTTAGTTTGGGGCTTAACCCAAAATTTTCCTTCTCTGTCCTAGATGTATCCTCACCCTCTGCCTTTTTCTGTCCCCACTGTTTCCAGCACCCATCGGAGCAAAGTACAGAGTGATTCCCCTCCTTAATTCCAGAAAGCCTTGGAAAAAAAAGGAGTTCTCAAGGTTAGGTGGGAAAAACCACAAAAAATATACATATATAACAAATAAGCCTGATCTTTCGGTGATGTTCTTCTCATGCTCTGTGTTAGGAACAGACTCAGCATCCTTTGGATATCATTCCTTGTGTACCAAAAATTTGTGTTTTCTCATAATCACTTCACCTGCACATTCTACATAAAGGACAGAAACCTGATGCTGGTCATGTCACCTTCACATCTCACATTTCATATCTCTTCTCTCTGCTCCCTTTGAGACCATGGACAGTTTTCCTCCACGACCTCCCACACCAGTGTTTATTCCAGTCTCGTTTTCCAAAGCCCACTCAGACCCTTGGGAGGCCTTTTGCTGACCACTGGGCTTTGCAGCCCACCAGGGACACCTGTGTGGAGTTTAAAAAGCAAAAAGAAAATAAAAAAGAAATAATGAAGCATTTCTCTCCCAGCCCCCCAGCCCACCTTGTCCCAACCCATCTGCTGGATATAAAAGAGCATTCGTAATCTAATTAATCTCCCCATTGCCTGTCACGGCTGGAAGGCAATTTTGAAAGACTATCGCCTTGTGTTTTACCTCCTCTCAAAAGTTAATCTCCTCAAAGCAAAGGGACTTCCCACTCCCCCCGAGCCCCACAGCCCTTAATCTTCCTTCTTAACCAGTTGCTGGTGAATGTGGCCCGGTGGCTGGGTGGAAGAATGTGTCAGAGGGAGGTGTCCCCTCCTCCTCTGCCCTACAAAACACAGACTCGTGAGAGGAGATGCTGCCCAACCAGCACTTCTCCCACCACAGAAGGACCTCAGCTCCCCAGCCTCACTCTGTGGTCAACCAATTACCCCATCTCTTCCATCATCCAGATGCTTTGCCATCTCCTTTTTTTTTTTTTTAATTTTTTTTGGGGGTGAAGATAAAAGATGTCACGTGCTTGGAGAGAAGAAAGAGCCTCCAGTCCATCTCCACCTTGTCAATTATAACCAAGGGGCTGGGGTGGGTTGCACACTGTTATTGACCTGAACACTTTGGAAAGGTCATCTTCAAGGTCTGAGCCTTCCCTTTGCCACTCCAAGCTCACCTGGGCTCATTAAGGAGGAATTCCTGGTCCGTCCTGTGTTTCATTTCGGGCCCACTGGCACTTCTGAGGGCTCAGAGACAAGGTGGGGAGGGAGGAGGTGGGATGGGGGCATGGAGGGGAAAATGAAGACAGGTGAGGGGAAAGAGAAGTCATTGAGAGACTTCAAAGCAGAACAAAGACCCACCCAGATGTGAATAATTGCTAGGTCAGCACGTTAATCACAGGCAAGGGCTACGCTGCAAGACATCCCTGGTCCCTCCACGGGGGCAAGAAGGGGAGGAGGGACTGGACAAAGAGAGAGACATATAGAAACAAGGCTTTGATACAGCAGAGAACAAGCCTGAGAAATACATTTCCAGGTGATTATGTGAATAATGAGCCAACCCCTGTTTTATTAAGGGCACAGGGAGCCTGTAATTGCAGCTGGGAGGGCAGCGATGGAGGCACCGGGCTCTCCACAGCCCAACCAAAGCCCCATCTCACCACCTGACAGAGCATTTCCTGCCGTGTCCACCACAATATCTGGGCTTTCAGATCTTAGCGTGGTGGGAGGGAACCATTAGGGTTTTGTTCTTGTGCCTTTGATTGAATTATGACTCCAACAGCCTCTAACCAAAGGTTGAGAAGATGCTGGCTTGTCATCTTTGCCTTCTTTTCCCCCCAGTCTCGTGCTCCTGTGCCACAACACCAGCTGTGTTTATCTCTTTCTTCTAAATCAGGCCACAGGGTTTCACTAACTACAGACAACACACCTTCCCACGTGGCTTTTTGCTGGATAAATAAACATGCAGCATCTAAATAGCTTGGGGTGATGCCCTCTTGCTGACATCTGCATGTTCAATTAATATAAAAGATGTTTCTTATGCAATTGCAGTATCATTTCAGGGCAGCAGCTGGTCTCTCCGCCGTCCTGTGCTCATTTTTAAACGGATGTTTCTTGGGAAAAAGTCCTATTTTTATCAAATATTCTTATCGTGGTATCCAGCCCCTTTCCCAAATTAGATGATGTGGTTTATGCAGGGTGTGTGCTTTCCTCCACAGATGTGCTTGGTGGGGTATTTTGGTTTCTAGGGTTGTGTCCCTGCTGGTTTTCGTGGAGGTGCTGCACAGGGTCAGTGCTAGGGAGGACACAGGAGGGAAGGAGTGGCTCTGCCTGCGGAGCAGGTGACACTCCTGTCTGCAGCAGGATCTCCATCCAGGCTCCTGCAACCTTCTCCTGATGGCAGAGCATCCCCTCGGGGGGTGAAATGCCATTTGTTCATCCTCCCCATCAATCCCCTTCCAGCCACCATCTCCAGCTCCTCTGCCAGGATCTACCATTCCTAATTTTGGGAAGTTTGGACACGGTCATTCCATTATCAGATCCTTCTTGGAAGTTCTCTGCTCTTCCTGGGACCTCAAACCTAGCAGAAAAACTTACAGAGAAACCACAGTGCAGACCTCAGACCTCTGATCCACAAACCCAGTCAAGTCAGGTGTTTGGGTTGGTAAAGGAAGAGCAAAGACTCCTCTTGAAGTGATTCTTTAATGTAACTTGTGAGATAATCTGAGATACTGGTAGGGAATGAAAACACTGGGGAGCCACAAAATCTGGAGTGAAGAATAACTAGAAAAGAGAGGAGTTCCTTCTCTAAAAGTTCTTTCTTAAGAAAAATGTAAGTGATCAGAGCTAATGTTTTATTTTTGGACACCCAATTTTCAGTAGGATGTAGACAAGCTGGGAAAAGGTAGAGAGAGGAAAATTCTAAGGTACTTGGGAAAGATTTATGAGGAAGCTCAGAAGATATTTGCTGCTCTGGAAAAGAGGAGGCTGGAAATGAGAAACAAAGACCCTCACTCAGCAGAGCTTTCAAGAACAAGTGTCTGTCCAAAACACTTCCACTTTTGATGGAAGGCAGCCATGGATAAACAATTTTTTCACCCATAAAGTGAAAGACTGATGCTTCTCAGTCATGTCTTTTCCATGTCCAAGAGCTTTGTAGGATCTCCACAGGACCATGAATAACATGATGCCTGCGCAGATGAACAGCCCAAATATCATGTCATACCTAAAAATAAGTGTTGGAAGAGTAGAAGGCCTCAAACTACACAAAGAGAAGAGCTCAGGGGTCAGTGGGAGGAAGGTCTGAAACAACATTGCAGCTCCTACACGAGTCCAAACCATAAGGACAATCAAAAAGCTGTGATTTCAGGCTGAGCAGAATAATGAGGAAAGGACACCATGGGCACTGAGTCTCCACAGGGTTCAGCACCATGATCTTCTCACATGAGGCTTCTTCTCTTCTTTGCAAAGAGTCCCTTGCTGAGCTGTCAGAACCAGGGTGGGTTCATGTCTTCCCCTTCCATTGCAGCTCTTGGTTAACTGGGAAGAGTTCTCCATCCCAGAGAATGCAGTAACCTCGCTCTGTGGCTGAGCCTGCAGAGATGGTGCCGTGCCAGTCGTGGCTCAGAGGTGCAATTTGGCTTTGGCACTGCCACTGCCTCATAAACACCTCTTTGCCCTCTGTCTCATCAGCATCTCATAAACAACTCTTTGGCTTGGTGTGGGTCTCCAAATTAGTGTTTATAGCCATGCAGAGAGCAAGTTGTTTGCATAAGTAATCCTAGAGCAAAACTTGTCTTCTCAGCCAAAAAAAATAAAGGAAAATCACTCCACTGGGTCTGCTGGTTTGCTGCACAAGCACAAGGGACATCAGGGCCACCAGCTCTCCCATGGCATATCCCAAGGGAGAATCCACTGCTCCCATCAACTGGACTCTGATTTCTGGAGTTAAGGAAGATATTTCATCTTCCAGGATGGTGATGTGTGGATTCCAGGTGCCTGGGAATAATGTAATCATAGAGAGCTGACCAAGTTTGATGTTCAAGCTCGCACAAGCAGCAGGGATGGGATCCCACTCAGCTCCCTTCAGATGGGAGCTGCTCACCCAGAAATCCTCCCAGGGTCAACAGGGAGGAATCAGCTCCATTAGAGAATAAATGATCTCATTTATTTTATCTGGGCAGATAAATCCTCACCAGAGAACTATGGAACCAGAAATCCAGGAACGTGGAAGTGCTGATTGCAACGATCAGGGGACAGAGTGACAAAATTTGGGATCCACTGATCTGTAGCAGAGCTGTTCAAGCAAAAGTCTTGCACTAAGACTTGTGTTCACGTCTTCCTTGAGCAGGTCTCAGCTCCCTGAGTCCTGTGAAGATGACAACTTCACTGATTACAGCCAAGCTGCTGCCCTTTGTTGGTTGAAGTGTCATTTTGGGAGCAATGAGACCCCAAGGAAAGTGCAATTTTGCCCCAAAATAGGCTGTTCCTTTCTAATTTTCTTTATTTCCCCCTGCACGGAGTGGACAATGTTGCCATTTGCAAGTGTGAAAAGAGTTCCCTGGCAATTCATGGGATGTCTCCATGTCCCTGGTCCTGCTGCACTGGAGGGTAATGCTGTGTCCTTCCTGCCCCACCCTTCATCATCTTCACCAGAAGCTCTCCATGGGAAGAACTGCGCCTCTTCAGCTCCAAAATTAGCCATACAAAAAGAAAGACATGGATTTGAGGCTAACTCACGTTCGGATGAATTTTCGGAATGGCCCCTGGCACTGCTCAGCCCTGCACAGTGGCTGGCTCAGCTCAGGAGGGTGGTTTGGATTCAGCTACACCATTTTCAGGGGAAAGGCAGTTTTGGTGCCAGCCAGGTTGTGCCAGCTGGCCACAGGGCTGAAGATCAGCCCTTGGCACAAAGGCAGAGTTTATGCTCCTGCACGAAACCAAGCACAAGGGAGACTTCGTTTCATTAAGGACTATAAACCAAACGTTTCAAATGGTAACACAAATATTTACCCTCTCAGCTTCCAGTCCCCTGTGGCTCATGGGCCTCTCAGCCAGTGCTGGTACCTTTGTCCACCATCTGCTTGCTCAGTTGTGTTCCAATATCAACACAGCATTTCTCAGGGATATTTCTCATTTTGGGGGTTTCAGGAGGTTGGCAGAAGGGAGCACCAGATGGGGAAACCAAGCATGGGACTATAAAAGCCCCCACTGCCCCCCATGTATCTCTTTCAGGGCTCACCCACTCAGGTTGGTGAACCTTGAGTGAAATGAAGGCTTTGGCTGGACAAAAGGATGTCACTAATGGAGCAGATACCAAATTGAGTGCTGGGATTATGTTTGGTGAGCTGGAAGTAAATGTCCCACTATGAGAGAAAAAAAAAACAAACAACAAACTCTTTCTGCCTTCAATGAGAGAGTTGCTTGTTCAGCTCCAGTGGTTTGTTCTGAGCATGGAGGTCCCAACATAGGAGTGTTCTGTGGCTCCTCTTCTCAGGAAGGATTGTTATGGGCCAGATGGCACAGAAAACCATCCCAGTCTTGCACCTTGCAAACCAGAGCAGGCTGGACATAGAAGACTCCATTTCATGTGAATAAAAGGTTGGGAATCGTTACCAGCAGGAGAAATTATGGATTAAGGGAGGAGAGTTCACTGGTAAAGGCCAGTCAAGGCAAAGAGGTAACTCAACCCAACTTGTGTGTTTATTTATTCTTGTCCTGAAGGGAAGTCAAGGGGAATCTCAGGAAAGCTGTGGAATGAGATAATATTGAGAGTGTTTCTGAGTTTGGGTGTGATTCAGGACAAGGTGGAAATGCTGCTTTTTTCTGATTGAGTTTTGATGCTCTCCCAGCTTTTCCTGCAGCAAGCCACCGTTTCATTAAACCAAGTCCGTGAACACCTTTGCACATTTTTCTTTGCCATCCAAATGAAATATCCAGCAGTGTGGGCTGCAGTGTCATAGAATCACGGAATATCCTAAACGGGAAGAGTAATAATCCACAGATACTATAGGATTACTTTGTTTTTATTTTTCCTGGAGCTCTAAATGTTTCTAGAGACACTGACAGTCCTGCTCAGAGGAACTTGGAGAAATCTACTCCATCTCTATGCCCTAAGCAAAATTAACTCTATCTTAAATACAACATCCCTTCCAGGATGTCCCTAATTGGCTTGCTCTTATCACAGTCATTCAGCTGCTGAAGTACAGCTTGAATAGGGGTTTTTTTGCTGTCAGAGAGGAGATATGATTCACCACGATGAATTATAGATTTGTGCAATTAATTACCCTCTCAGAAACTTCTCATTTCTGTGACTTCACTTTGTCTACTCATCACATCCTTCCTTGGAGAACGTAGAGCTGCATCCCAATCTCTAAGAACCTTCAGTACATAAATGGGAAGAAGGGAATTGCAGAAGGATATGAGCTTTTTCTTTCCAAATGGGATGAAATGAAGATTCTGTAGTTTTCCATCTGTCCTGGAGACGTTTTAGTTTTATTAAAGCCTGACAGTTCACAACCCATAAAACCCATCCAATACAGATGCCAGTAATTCTTGTCTTCAATTTTTACATG
>JAWWMP010000081.1:1595498-1613093 GCA_035047865.1 Dendrocincla tyrannina
CACGATGAATTATAGATTTGTGCAATTAATTACCCTCTCAGAAACTTCTCATTTCTGTGACTTCACTTTGTCTACTCGTCACATCCTTCCTTGGAGAACGTAGAGCTGCATCCCAACCTCTAAGAACCTTCAGTTCATAAATGGGAAGAAGGGAATTGCAGAAGGATATGAGCTTTTTCTTTCCAAATGGGATGAAATGAAGATTCTGTGACTGTAGTTTTCCATCTGTCCTGGAGATGCTTTAGTTTTAAAGCCTGACAGTTCACAACCCATAAAACCCATCCAATACAGATGCCAGTAATTCTTGTCTTCAATTTTTACATGTGGGGTTGAAGTTTAGTTAAATTGCCCCTTTCTTTGCTCACGGGTTGGGCAGAATTCCATAAAAAACCCTGCTTGGAGGCATCATTTCCATGGGATGTATTTCTTGAGGTGTGAGAGAGAAAGATCTGACCCTTGGTGGGTCCCAAGATGGGACGAGAATTAATTCCTGCAGAAAGCTGCCAGACCCACTCAGACCAGGCTGGCACAAGGTGAGGTCTGGGTACAAAATGAACAGAAATTTATTGCTCCTTTTCTATCAAAGAGCATTTTGCCTGGGGGGATAAAAGAAAAATTAGAAAGGACAGATTTGGGGTGTTAGAAAGAGAGAGAGAAAATTCACTCTTGACTTAACAGATTGTTTAAAACAGAGAAAATAGAGCTGATAATAAGCTGTCTGCTCTGCCCCAGGTTTTCCTCCATCAGTTTTCAGAGGTCCTTCCCAGTGACATTTGCCAATTACAATTTTCTACCTAAAACCAAGTTTGACCATCTCAAAGCCTCTCAAGCATATTTTCCTTCCCATTGCTTCGGTCCCTCCTTCTTGAGTTTGAATATTTATCACAGTAAACAATTTTCCCTGTTTATTGTGAAATTTAAGTGTTGGTCCCACAATGCCAGGGAGAGTTTTGATCGGGTCATATTCAAAAAATTCCCATCTTTGGTCATAAATTCATAGAACAACTGAGGTTGGAAGAGACAGAGTTGGCCATTTGACATATCCTGCTGATCTAAGAGGTGGAGACACTCACTCAGTTGAGAAATACATTTCAAATCTTCCCCTGGAGCCAGCATGGATGGGAGAGAAGATCAAGATAAGGACATTTATCTCTCCAGACCGAGACTGAAGCTGTCAGTGATCACACAGCACAGATATTTAGCTGGTGGTGTGCTTTGCAGGAGGAATTTGCATTTCCACAGCCTCTTTCCCTCGAGGTTCTCAGAGCACCAGGTTAACCCTGAGCAGAGGTTTCCAGCAGCATCTGGGGTGAAAGCAGGGATCTTCACTGTGCAGAAGAAAAGATGGTGCCAAGGTGGCACTCAATGTCTTCAAACACAACTCATTCCTCATGAGAGCAATTCCAGTCTTGATTAACAAGACCTCCGATCTTCTCATACCTTTTCACGTCCCCTTCTACCTACACTTCAAGGAAAGGTACCCTTGTCCTTGAGGGGAAAATACCCTGCATCCTACAGTCCTGCTCTTAGGATTGGGAGCTGGGTTTGGGATTCACCTGCTTTACCAAAATGTTCAGTCTTATCTGGTCATCCAGGGCTCAGCTCACCTGAGATGCCTTTGGGTCCTTCCTGGCATCCAGCAGGTTCAGCAGTGGGGGGGTCTCTAATACAAATTCCATGGCTGCCAACATTTCTGGCTGTTGTCAAGACTCCAAGACATCTCAAAGGGCTGTAAATGCTCATTTTGGACAAATTAATCTGACCCCAGACCCTGTGATCAGGGAGAAATTATTCCTACACCTATAGAGGATGAAGTGAATTGTTGAATCATAGAATGGGTTGGGTTGGAAGGGACCTTTAAAGGTCATCTTGTCCAATCCCCTTGTCATGAGCAGGGACATCTTCAACAGATCAGGCTGCTCAGATCCCCATCTAACCTGACCTTGAATGTTTTCAGAATGGAGAATCCCTCATCTCTCTGGGCAATAAAAACCTTCTTCCTTACACCCAAAATCCCCTTCTGGAGGTACTGCCTTGTCTCCATTGACTGTGGACCTGGCTGGAATGACCAGCCTTGCCAAAAAACCCCTAATTTTCCAGGGTGCTAAACTCACTTCCACCTTCCAAGGATACCCACCTCCAGGAGTGGCATCTGGGTTAGGACTGGAACCACAAGCCTCTCGTTGCTGCTGCTGCTCTGCAAACCTGCTTTGGGGTATCTTCATGTCCCTTCATGTTCCCCTTTCCCCGAGGGGCACCAACACCTCCTTTGTTGTCTCCTGTGCCTATTTGGCCCTGGAGCTCTGCAGGGGCTCTCCTTGGGTGCAGAGCTGCTCACCCTGAGGGACTGGCATCCCAGTGGAGCCTCTGACTCCAGAGAGTAAATAATAATAACATGCATTAGCTGCTAAGTAGGGGAATTAGGGGCTGGCTTATGTGTAAGCGCCGTGCGGGGTGTAATGATATCCTCGTGCTTAATGCAACTGGATCCTTCCATTATTAAAGCAGCAGGAGAACTGATGTTTGATCTACAGGGCTAATTCTAGTTTTTGGAGACATCAAACAGCTGCTTTTTTTTTTTTTAACTTGCCTTTTTTTTTCTTTATTCCCTTGGCAAATGCACATGCTATAAGCAAATCTGAAATTGCCTGGTTCACAAGTTGAGTTTCATGCAGAGAAATGTTTACTTTGATGCCAGAGAACCTGGCTCCTTTCCATTTACAGTAAATGAGGAAGAAAATTGATTTGCAGCAGCAGGAGGGGTGTCAAACCTTTATTGCTGCTCAGGACATGTATGCACTGCTAACCAGGAAGATAATTAACCTAAATTAACCTACTGCCTTGAGATGAGTCATAGTTTGGGGAGGGGGGAAGGTGGGAAGCGGGGGTGGAGAGGGTGTAGGGAGGAGTGTAGTGCTGTAGAGCTGTATGGACACGTCCTGTGCATCTCCAAGCAAAAATAATGGGCCCGTGTAGCAACTGATTAAGATTGAAATGGAAATTCTCAATGGGCATTTTTACCTCGTGAAGGAAGGAATAAAAAACAAAACCCAAAACACCTTGTTGTTTAAATCAGGGCTGGACTGAGAATTGCATAAGTTGTGCCTGTAAAGTGAGGCAGAAAGGGGCCTTTCCAGGTGCTGCTGAGCCAGGAAAAAGCAAGTTCATGTCTTTGACCAGCCATTAACAACTTCAACAAGGATGGAAAGCTGTGACTGCTGCTTGAGAAGGGGTTTGGTGCTTTGGTTGCCCAGCTGTGTTCATCTTTGGATGCAAAGGTTGTCCATTTCCCCCAGCAATGGTGTCTCTGGGACGTGTTTTGGGCATCCCTAAGAGCTCTTGTTGGAGGTCACAGCAGACCTTCCAGGGGTGGGACTCTCCTCCAGACTGGGTGGGTGAGGTGGTTCCCAGGTGGATGTCGAGGCTGCTGTTATCCACCTGCCCAATTAATGCCTTTTGGATTTCATTATTAACTCAAAATAAATATCCATGCAACCATTGTGAGGAGTCATCAGGCAGTTATGGGTGGTGGAGAGAGAAAACTGGCTCTGTTTCAGATTGGAGTGAAGTAGTGATCAGGGAAAATTCATCATAAAGAGCCAAAAATCCAGGTCCTTCTTTTAGTGATGTTTGAATGTTCTAGATTCACAAGGTCCAGAAGCCAAGTGCTCTATTTCTGAGGAAATTAATCACCAAAAGTGACCTCTTATCACAGAATCATTGGAAAAGACCTCTGAGATGCCCAAAACCTGCTCCATGATCACTCCAAACTCTTCCAGGATGAGCAGGTGGGTCTGAAACCTCCCATCCCATGTCCCCAGGTGCCACATCCACAGGTCTTAAATCCCTTCAGGGATGGGGACTCCTCATGGGAAACCATGAGGTGCTACTCAAAGCCAAATTGGATTTCTGTTATTTAGGGGCTTTCTTTGTTGGGATCCTCAGGGATTCAGATGCCCAAATGCCTTTGACAGAGGAAATCTGTAGGAAATCAGAATCCCAGGCTGGAGGCAGAAAACCCTTCATTGTGGCCCAAGCAGAGTCACTCAGCCAAAGAAGATTGTCCTGGCTCCACAAGGATGGGTGTCCTGCTGATGTCCCATGGGGACAGCTCTGGATCTGTGCTCACCCCAAAACACACACCCCTAAAGACTCCCCACATCCACCAGGGTCCATCTCAACTCCCCCTCTCCCAGCTGGGAGTGCAAACTTCATTTCAATAAAGCTCATCACATGTTAAACCTCATTCCCCAAGGGCATTTCACATCCCAAGAAAATTCCTCTCCCTTAGTGGCAAAGTCCAGAGTACTGGGGAGAAAACACCCATTTCTGGGAAATAAAAACCACGCCAAAGACATACAAGATGAGAGAGGAGCAGGCAAAGCTGGTCTAAGGGCCTTTCTGCTCAGTCTGAACCTCACAGGAG
Source organism: Dendrocincla tyrannina (assembly GCA_035047865.1). Taxonomy (NCBI): domain Eukaryota; kingdom Metazoa; phylum Chordata; class Aves; order Passeriformes; family Dendrocolaptidae; genus Dendrocincla; species Dendrocincla tyrannina. Next base: position 1,599,925 of record JAWWMP010000081.1, read on the forward strand.
GTCTCAGCTCCCACCTGAAGGACAAGTGACCTGTGTGGATCCTGTGTGTGACCATCCCATCCTTCCAGCAGTGGAGACCATCCATCCCTCCATCCATCCCTCCCTCCATCCATCCATCCCTCCATCCCTCCCTCCATCCATCCATCCCTCCATCCCTCCATCCCTCCCTCCATCCATCCATCCCTCCATCCCTCCCTCCATCCATCCATCCCTCCATCCCTCCCTCCCTCCCTCCCTCCCTCCATCCATCCATCCATCCATCCATCCATCCATCCCTCCTTCATGAGGAAGGGCTGAGGATGCAGACACTGTGGTGGTGAGGAGTGGGTCAGTATTTCAACATGAGGAGCAGCCAAGCCCCCACTTCTCTGGTGGCTTTGAGCCACCATGTGTGAAGGGGGAGAAGTTATCAGTGAGGCAACACAGTCTTGAATCATCCCAGGTGGTCTTGTGGCAGAATTTATGCTGATTTAAACAAAAGCTCCTTGGGGAAGCGGGAGAACATCTGAAAAAGTCAAGCCTTGTTGTTTGGGGTTCTTTTCAGTAGGTGTTTCTTGCCTTTAAAAATCATTAAATATTAAGTCGTTAAAGTCATCCAAGGAGAGCTCAGAAGCAAAAAGAGTGGCTCATTTTGGAGCCAAACACAGCATTCCACTCATCCCGAAGCAAAACGGTTTTGACGTTTTTTGGTTCTCTGAACAATCTGGGGAGCCAGTGAAGCAAAAGAGCAGCAGTTGTGTGCACCACCCTCCACCTGCCCAGCACAAACCCCGAGAGCTGAGAAACCTGAGGTTGCAGCAAGAACATCCTGCACCTCTGGCTCTCTCTGCCTGGCCAGCTGCATCCGAGCATGTTTGGCTCTCAGCAGGGATTTTAAACCACATAACCCACCCCTCCTTTCCATCATTGAAGTTTTAGGCCACTTTTGGCTAAATCCAGCAACAATTGAACAGTGCTGTTGCTGTAAGTCCATCCACATCCTGGTGGACCTGTGCAGGATCTGGAAGAAACGTGCTGCACTCTGAGCCCAAAACAGGGTCCCCCCTCCTCCAAAGACAAACAGGATTTCTTTTGAAGTCTGAATGTCTGTTCCTGGGCCAATAAAGTGCTTCATTTTCCCAGCAAGAAGGTAAAGGTGGTGAAAGGTGTTAGCAAGCACCTCCTTGTGAAGTGCAATTAGCAGCTGGGTGAAGGGGGAAGTGTTGGCAGAACAAGGGGAGGCGATGGCTGTGTCACCTCACTTGGGATGGGCCAGATGGGCCAGGCATGATCCCAAACATCAGGGCTGGAGACAGTCTGGCATCCCAGCCCCGGGCCACTGGAGCCCTAAAGGGAGGCAGAAGGGTTTCCTTACACCATATCTCATCCTGCTGGTGACAGGGCTGGATGGCTGAAAGGGAAGAGTTCAGCAAAGGAGATATTTGGTCTGGCTTAGAAAATTTGGGCCATGATAACCTTCTGCACTGTCATGAGCTGGTTTGTTTGGCCCATCTCACCCAATCTCCAGCTTCTGGCTAGGAAAAGACATCCCTCATAAGCAGTAAGACCTGTTGTTTCGGGTCTTTTTTGCCTCCTCTGTTGTCTCCAAAGGATGTGGCTGTGGAGGGAAACAGCTCAGCTTCAGAAATACAGGGCATGAGTTACCTATAAAGGGGGAAAGTGTGGCTACTGTGAGAAAAAGGACATGGAAAAGTTGTTCTGCCAAAGATATTCCAGTTTTCCCCAGGTAGCCCATGGTTTTCCACAAAGAAAAGGGAAGGAGAGGGAAATGGAAGGGTCATGAAACTCCCTATCATAGTTTCTGGTGCCTAATCCTCCAAAAATAATCCCCACTTGGTTCTCACAGGAGTTTGTGGAAGTTGCCTGGTGGCAGACCCTGAGCAACAGACCCTTTTAGGACTGGCCCAGTTGCCTCCATCTGATCCCACCTTTGATGAAGCCACTGTCAAGCAAACAGGAGAAGCCAAGGACATCCATAGGACCAAACTTTAATCCCACCTTAAACCCACTGCAGAGGCATCTCAGCTCAGCCCACTGCCCCACACACCATCACAGCTCTACAGTAACCCTTTTATCAGGCTGTTGGCTGGGGAGTAAATGTCTTTTGGGGGGACTCAGGTGGATCAAACACCCAAGAAATTTGGGGTTTGCACATCTGGTTTTATCAACAGACAGTTCGCTTGTACAAACACATCCAGTCCAAGGGCAAGGCAAACCCTTTCCAATATGAAGCCACTAAAAGACAGGGGAATAGGTTAAGGACTGGCTCACAGCCAGTGAGGTTTGCAAAACAGTGGAATCTAATAAAAATAATTGAAATATTTAAAGGCAGTTGCTTCACTTTATAAAGAAGCACCTGCAATGATTACCTAAAACATTTGCAGGTGGAAAAAGGGCTGAGCACGTCATTGGTGTTAATATCATTTATGCTCAGAGGGCAAATTAGGCATTGTAATTGTGAGGAATCACTGGAGCTCTTTCAATAATGGGATGAGTCTGATAATGAGGGATGATTCCTTCAGATCGCCCTCAGTGTGGAACACTGCAAAGCCAAGGCTTGGCTGTGTTAACAACCTGCCATCCAGGTGAAAGGTGTTCTCTGCAGCCAGGCACTGTGTACCCAGGATCCTTTCCCTGTTGCTGCCTTGAGAAAAGAGAGGCTAATCCCCCCCAAAACCCCTGCAGCCGATCCCTCAGCTGATACAGCTCAGCCCATTTCCACTGGCTCCGCTAGGGAGATGCTATTTCACGCCAGCTGAGCATTTGGCCTTTTGGATCTGGGTTTGGGTGCTGATTCATCACCTCCTAATGCCTGGCTGGGTCCCAGAGCACTGAGGTGTCACTTCAAAGCACAGCAAACAAAGGATGGAAATGCACAGGGGAAGGGTGATGTGCTTCCAGATCTTCATCTCCAAAAGGAGCCACACGAGCATTCGGGCCCCAGGCTCGGCATCAGCCTCTCACCAAACATTTCAGAAGCAGAATCACAAGCTCTCTTTTGAAAATAAGTGTACTTAAAAACACACACCCCATCATTCCTGTCCTGCATTCCCAGTGGGATGTAGCCAACCTTCTGCACCTGATCCATAGCCCACTCATCTCAATGGAAAACACTCTATTGTCCATAAAATTTGCACTGAGCACTATTAAAAATTATTTCAAGATTTGGCAAGTAGGAGGAATCATCCTCTGACTTTTCCTCAGAGTAGCATTGAGCAGTTTCTTGGCACGAGGAAAAAATGCACCAAAGGGCTTGGGACACAGAAAATTTTAAGTTCAGTTTGTGGCATCCCAGAGCCAAACAACTTAGAAAAGAAAATATGGAAGACAGAAGTCAGATGTTGTTCAGTATCTTGCTATCATTTTTTTAAATCCTGTTCTACACAACATGCCTTGGGTATTTTCCATCCCAGGGGAAAGATGAGTGGATGGGAATATTCCTTCCCCACAGGAGAACTTCAGCCTTAATAGAGGATTCATGAATTTAGAAAACACTTTTCCTATAGAAAGTGGAGAAGATGTCATACAGGCATCATGTGGGCAAGTGCAAACATGAAGTAAAACCATCTGGCTTTTTTCTGGAAGTCCTCATGGACTCCTTTGGTGGACCATGAAGATCTGGGGAGTACCAGCAGTGGAGTCCAACTCATCTCACCATAAAGCAAAAAAACCCTGGACCTCATCCTTAGTTCCTGCTGTCTCTGAGCATCTGAAAACTAGATCATCCTGGAAATACATGGTCTACAAGGTCCCTTCCAATCCAAGCCTTCCCACAACCTTTGGAGGGGTAAATTGTCCTACAGGGAGCACAACAAACATGAGTTCCAACTTATTTTGACAACGTTGGACCCAAAACTTGAAGATTTCTTCCCAGTTCTGGCAGTGGCTGATAGTCCTCCTCTACTGAAAAAGCAAATCACAAGCTGCAACTTTCTTTGCAAGGAAGATGTTTCTGAGTCTTTTCAGTCCTTTAAGGCTTACCACGATGGCAAGTGAGTCAAGAGCAGACGTGTCTAGCAGCAGATGTGTCCTTAATTTATTGGGTTTTCTCATGGTGTGACTTTTGTGGTTGTCCTGTGCAGGAATTGGACTCGAGGACCTTCCACCTCTGGGTTTTCCATGATTCCAACAAACAGAACTGAGCATTGCAGGATCCAAGAGCTGAAAGATAAAGCTCCCAGGCTGGATTACTTTCACAGGACTAAATGTGGGGGGTGTTGGTCTGAGCAAACCTCACCCTTCTGCCTTTATGGTCAGAGTGGATCTTGCAAACAAAGTCTTAGGAACTATAGGATGCATTCCCTCCATCCCAAAGCAGATATCTAAAATTAAACAGGTGACTCTCTAGATCAGCTGGGGATAGAAATAAAGCGTAAACTTTCAACCTGGAGTAGAATTCATTTATTAGCTAATGAGATAAACTCATTAAATCATAGAATGACAGAATGGTTTGAGTTGGAAGAGACCTTAAAGATTATCCAGTCCCACCCCCACCATGGGCAGGGACACCTTCCACCAGCCCAGGCTGCTCCAAGCCCTGCCCAACCTGGCCTTGGACACTTCCAGGGATCCAGGGGCAGCCACAGCTTCTCTGCCCAACCTGTGCCAGGGCCTCCCCACCCTCCCAGGGAAGAATTTCTTCCCAATATCCCATCTAAACCTACTCTTTTTCAGTTTGAAGCTATTCCTGTCTGTTCATACCCTTGTAAAACCGAGGCTGTCCCATGTTCCTTCAAACAGATTTTGGATTGGTATTTAAATCTTGCCCCTGGAATCACCACGTGGAGTTCTCTGTCTCATATGATGCCAGGGATGAGACCAGTTGATCATTTGTGCTGTTGCCCCCCGATCTCAGGAATATAAGAATTTATTGTTTTATTCTTGAATCTTACAGCTCAGAGTCTGTAATAGCCCAAAAAGTGCAATTTTGGTGGTGTTGGATTTGCAAAGATCAGCTGAGAACAAACCCCCCGTAAGGTTTCTTCTCCAAATTTATGCCCTTATGTTCTGGATATGAGAGGAGACAGATGGGCCCAGTTCCTGCAGAAAATAAGTTTTCCATCAGGGTTTTCCAGCCCTAGAGAAGCCCGTTCTCAGGAGGCACTTCCCTAACTGCACAGTCAGCAAGCTGAGGCCTTTGGAGGAGTTTTGGATACCATCCCATGGCTCTCACCTTGCACAGCCATGCCCAGTGCCCTCCAAAGCCTGCTGAAGCCTCCTGCTCCTGCAGCACCAAGGGCTGTTGGACCAGGTTCACAAACCTGAGCACCATTAAGGGAAAATACTCCCAATATCAGCATTCTCCTCTCACTTACACCCACTTTGCATCTTAAACACCGGTAAATGACTGCCCAGGGGAGCAGAGAATCAGACCCATCAATGTGGGTATGTTTCAGCAATCCAGACCCCAGGAATTTTGGAAGTTTACCAGCATTAAGCATTATTAACGCATATTGAAAAATAGCTGGAAATCTCCCCAGCATTGTTAAAGAATCATTTAATTATTATTAACTGAGTCACAGGCAGGTTTATGAAACCGATACACTGAGTAACCGTAGACTCCAGACGACGAGATCCCTTTCTGCCAACATTTGTAATTAAACTGTGGCCCAAGGACAGGAGCCTGATGCATTCAGCAAGTGCCCTCTGCTGGACTCTGATCCCAGCTGGAATCCTCCCCATCCCTTCCACAAACTTCTCTGCCAGGCAGGATGCACCAGGACATCCTTCCAGCCAGCTGCCCTTTGCAGCCATCGCCTCCCCTGAGATTTCTCAGGAAGAGCAATTATTCAGAGGGGGAAAAAACCCCAGCAACTAATAAGTTATACCCCAAGTCACCACAGCCTGGTTAGACTTGAATTGTGGGCGCAGCTCTGAGGCGGTTGCCCTTTCCTACCCCATTCCCAGCAGCCCTCCTTGGTGACTGGGAAATGTCCATCCTCACCAGTTAGCTCACGATGACTAAAGCAGGTGGGGCACGGTGAGCAGATAGGATGTGAGAGAAACGAGAGCAATTAAATAACAGAGCTTTCAACACCCAGCTCCCAGGGCCTTTTTTAGCTAATTAAGAAAGCTGTGTCTTCCCCTGAGGTGTTTCCAGCACTCTGAAGGTCAAATTTGCTGCTGACCATTCATAATGGTCCGTGCTGACCATTCATAATTCACAGTGCCAAGCCACAAGAGCTGGCTTAGAGAGTGTTAGTCTTGCCTAACTGGGATGTATAACAGTCCCAGACCTCTAACAGGTCACCAGGGGTCCATTATTCTGCTGGTCACTGCCAAGTGACCCCGTGCTTTTTGCCCCATTCACATTTTCCAGCTCTGTCACCTGTTTTGGCCACCAGGTACTCGAGACAGGCACCATCTCTCCACCATCTCTCCTTAGGTTAACGTGTAGGACTTAGCACAGCAAGGCCTCTAGGCAAGCTTATAATGCAAACAGAGAGATTAGATCAAGTCTGGCCTCTCTCTCAACGCTGTAGGCAGCAGAAGAGTGTAGTGTTTGCCTCTTATCTGGAGTCTTGGGGCATTGGCCCAACATATTGACATAAACTCCTGCCAATGTCAGTTTACACTAACGAAAGCGGGTTATAAAATGTGTTGGCTCAGGAGCAAGATCAGAGTCCTGGTAAGGACAGAGCCAAAGCCAGGAACCTCCCATGGAGAGGAAGGGACCATCCAAGCCAGTCACAGCTTTGGGACCCCCAAATGACCCTGGTGCCTGGGCAGGGTCTATAACTCAACAAGGATTCAAGGCAAAGATGTTCAGAGTGGGCTTGGGGTCCTGCAGACACCTGCAGAGCTCTTCAGAGACATAAAAAAGGCAATTTCAGAAAGTCTTGTGGGGAATTCAACACTTGGGGCGGGGGGAAAGACAAATGTCAAAGCAATCTCGACCGAAAAGCTGCATTTTCACATTAAGAAACGTGACAAGAAAATGAGAGTGCAAGAAGGGTTTCAGTAGGTCAGAGCAGCAGGGAATGCAGCTCAGCAACCTGCCTGTGGCCAGGAGATGTTCTCCAGGGAGCCCACTTTGTGCAGTCCTTGCCCTCCTGTTGCCCCAGCACCCACAGCCATGGCACAGGGATGCTGGAGGGTGAAACCTCTGCCTGCCCTTCCATCCATGGCTGAACCTGCTGTCCACGAGCTTGTCCAGCCCTTTTTTGGACCTGGTGATGCTGAGGGCTTCAAGGACCTTTGGTAACATCAGGTTTCAGGAGTTCACCCCTGCTCTTTTAATTTTTAAGGGTTAGAATTCAAGAGGGTAACCCCCAGACTCAGCCCCCCTGTGCAGGCTGTGCCCAAGGGTGGTGGGTGTCAGGGCTCCCACTGCAACCCACGGTGCCAAATTAGGTGCCCTCAGGCACTGAATCATGGAATATCTTGAGTTGGAAGGGACCCACAAGGATCACCATTCCAACTCCTGGCCCTGCACAGACACCCCAAACAATCCCACCCTGTCCTTGTCCCATTGTCCAAACCCTCCTGCAGCTCTGGCAGCCTTGGGGCTGTGCCCACTGCCCTGGGGAGCCTGGGCAGTGCCCACCACCCCCTGAGGGAAGGACCTTTCCCTAATTATGGCTGCAAAGGGCACTGGACTCCCCCAAGGTCTTGTGCCATATGCTAGTCCTGCTCAGGGATCTGCAATCCCACACGTATCCACCCTGTGAGCAGCTCAGCAGCACATCCCAGAGATCCCAGTGCAGCTCACCCACCTTTTCAGGTTGGCCAGGTTGCTCTGTGGGCTCCAGTGACCAGATCTCTCAGTTATCATGAGATCCCAGGCACGAGGTGAGATGGTATAGACATCTAAATGTAGGTGTCTAAGTTTGGTGCTCAAATCTACCAGGAAATGTATTTTAATCAGGAAATGTATGTTTAAAACGAAGCCAAAACTGAAATTTTGGGGTTTTGGACACTGCTTTCTAAGTGAGAAGACTAAGCAAAGAACAGAGCACAATTCAGCTTGGAAGGGACTTCATCTCTCCTCCAACACCCTGCTCAAAGCAAGGCTGGCTGTGGGGTCAGACCTGGCTGCTTTAATGAATTAAACAGGAAATCTTGAACTAGAAAATCAAAAAACAAGGTCCAGGGCTAAGGAGCTTGCTTTGATTGCCAAAGTCCTGGCAAATATTTCATCCAGATGTGAGGGAAAGCTCTGGATGTGCACGCTGTAGCAACAGCAGATAACTATCTACAACCACAATGACAATTGTCCAGAGGTGAGACGTGGAATGAAGGAGTCAGGAAACCTTCATAACCACACAAGAAGGAAGAGCAGGAGTTGGTGGCAATTAATAACAGCCAGGTTCCAATGAAGAGCAAGACAACCATGTGCTCAAGCACCTTTCTGCTCTGTGAGGGACAGTGGACACACACACGTGGAAGCTGCTGCTTGAGTGATGCAAATTGGGCCACAAACCAGAGAAAGACCTTTAACACCTCTGAAAATTAAGGGTGGTAAGGATACGTTGTGTCCCAGGGAGAAGAATTCCATACAACCCTCCTTCTACAACAAAGAAGGAATGGATCCAAATGGTCAAATAGCAGGAGCTTCAATGGGAGAGACTTTCCATGAGTCAATATGTGAACTATTCAAGAGTGTTTCTACTCACTGATTTAAAATCTACAACCCTTATCAACAAGGAGAGAGACCATAGTGGCTTTTCTTTAAACCAGATTAAGAAGGAAAGTAAAAGTAGGTATTTAAGATAAGGAATAAAACAAACGAGTTGTTGTATTAAAATAAAACCAGTGTAATGCTTGGAGAAAGAAAGACATTTTTGTCCTAACTGGAGCTCAGGAGTGGGGAAACCAATAAGGGAAATAAAGGACTTGAAGAAATATTTATAGTCAGCAGAGTGAAGGTTGAAGAGAAGGCACTTTTCTTGTGCAAGCAACAAAAGAAACCCTGACGAGAGCATTAATTTGTTACTCCAGGGGAATGGTGGAACCACGGATAATAACCAAGAAAAGCCCTGCATGTTCAATAAAGGCTTCAGTTCTGCATGTTGGGAAAAAGCTGCACAAGCTGCTTCTACCACACACTGCTGATGATCACACTTAGGGCTCTAACCATAAGCAAGGGAGATGGTAATCAGCATCTCCCACAGCTAGCCATTAATAAATCTGCAGATTCAGATCATTTACACCCAGGAGCTTTTAAAGAGTTGGCCAAGAAGGGATTGGAGCCTCTTCAAAACTCTCTGAACCCCAGGGAAGTTCTAGAGGACCAGAAGAAAATGAATGTTCTGTCGGTGTTTTAAAAGAGGGGAGGGGACAACATTGGTTCTAGAGTGTCATTAATCCCAGCAAAAAAAAAAATATAATGGAATAGCTCATATGAGATTTGTTTATTATGGAATCAAAGGAAGGTAATATAATTGCTGCCAATCAACTTGGGTTTATGAAAAATAGATCTTGTCAAATTAATTTGATGTATTTTCCGATAACAGCACAAGCGTGGTTAATAAGGGGAAGAGTGCTGATGTAATTTTTACTTAGATTTTCCTCAAGGCAACTGCCTGGGTACTGCATGATATTTTGATTAAGAAACTGGAGTCCCAAACATGGCACACATTAAAGGGATTAAAAAGCAGCTAACGTAGGTCTCGGAGCGTTCCTCTAAACAAGGGATCGTCGCCAGATGGGTGTGTTCCCAGCCAGGTCCCACAGGGAACCGTTCCTCCGTGCACTTTTTAACATTTTCTTTATGTCCTGGGAAAAAAAAAAATAAAAATAATTAAAATCTGCTGAGGACAATGCTGGGTCTACTAGGTCAGTGCGTAGGAAAGAGTCTGAGGTCAATGGTGTGGAGCAAAAGGACTCACTTGTTGAGGTGGGTGAAGGCAGGTGAGGGACAGATGTGAAGGCAGAGGTGCTAAAGAGAATAACGTGGTCATATTCCCACTCCTGGGAAACAGCAGTGCTGGAAGAGATTTGGGCATCCCAGCAGGAGCCACACGAGGAGCAGCTTAGGTCATTTGGCTTGTTCAGCTGAGAGAAGGCTGAGGGGAGACTCATCAAGGGCTGAGCTTCTTCATGAGGGGCAATGGAAGGGCAGCACCAACCTCTGCTCTGTGTGAGCAGGGACAGCACCCAGGAAAGGGCTGGAGCTGTGTCAGGGCAGGGTCAGGTGGGATCTCAGGGAAGATCCTTCCCCCAGAGGGTGGTGGGCACTGCCCAGGCTCCCCAGGGCAGTGGGCACGGCCCCGAGGCTGCCAAAGCTCCAGGAGGGGTTGGATGTTGCTCTCAGGGACTGAATGGGATTGCTGGGGATGGTCCTGTGCAGGGCCAGGAGTTAGACTTGGTGATCCTTGTGGGTCTCTTTGAACTCAGGGTATTCTATGATTCCATGATTCAGCCCAGTCTGTTTGCAGATGGGGTTTATTGCAGGGATGTCCAGTGCTCTCAGATGCTAGAAAGGAGGAAATGTTGAATTCATGGCATGTCCCCATGACCCCACCCTCCTGGGGGAGCCAGCTGATTCCCCTGGGTGGCTTCTGCAGGCAGTGGAGGAGATGCTTTTGCTGGGAAGGATCCAAAGCAGGTCATCAGAGATGGTGAAGGAGATGCTGAATGGTCCCATTCTCTCCACCGTGGGAGCAAAGGGACACGAACCTTCTAAGTCCTTGCAGACTGGGCACTTCTGAAACAGAAGGAATGACAATCCCAATGGGATGTTGTTAAATCAGAGAGGAGTCGGAGAAGAATCCTGGGAACAGAGGCAAAGTTGGAAACCCTTAGAGGAATTCAGTCCACCAAGTCCATGGACAGATGGATGAGAGTTCATGAGCCCATGAATGGACTTGCAGTAACAGAGAGCTCTTCAGCCTGTCACACACAGGGACAAGGAAAAAATGCAAAAAACCAAAGTTAGTTCTAATCAAACACCTATTTGAACACTGAAGTTCACTGTCTGATAGAAAAATTTAGCAGAGAGGACAACAATTCACAACACACAGATTTTAGAAGAAGGGCCAAACGTTTTTTCTAACTCTAGTTTCCAGTTCTAGCAGGAATTCATGCAGTGTCCTCCTCTGGCTTTTTTTACACAAGAGAGGAACTTCAGCCCCTCTCTGGCCATTCAAACTCTTTCTCTAAACTGAGGCAGAGGATTAGGGGAACGCTGTCCTCTGAGAACCATGGAAGCATCGTTACCTGAGTCACTCCCTGTCCAATTAGACTTCCACACACACACCATCAGATGGGAATTCGTCACGAGTTGCCTGGAGAAAGAATTACACCTGTGAAGACCACAATTCTCAGAAATCCTCTCATCTTTCCTGGCAAAGGAGGGTTTTCTTTGCATTCTTCCCGTTTTCTTTCCTTCTCCTTTCCATATGTGAATGCACATAAACTCACTCCATTGCACCTCTCCTATGAGGACAAGCTGAGGGAGCTGGGGCTGTTCAGCCTGGAGAAGGGAAGGCTCCAGGGAGAGCTGAGAGCCCCTTCCAGTGCCTAAAGGGGCTCCAGGAGAGCTGGAGAAGGACCTGGGACAAGGGATGGAGGGACAGGACAAGGGGGAATGGTTTAAAACTTCAAAAAGGCAGGGCTAGATTGGATATTAGGAAGGAATTGTTCCCTGTGAGGGTTGAGAGGCCCTGGCACAGGTTCCCAGAGAAGCTGTGGCTGCCCCTGGAAGTGTCCAAGGCCAGGTTGGACAGGGCTTGGAGCAACCTGAGCTAGTGGAAGGTGTCCCTGCCCATGGCAGGGGGTGGAATGAGATGATCTTTCAGGTCTCTTGCAGTCCAAACCATTCCAGGATTCTGTGACTATGAAAGAGCAACATCATCTTAAAACACCATTCCCAGGGGCAGATTTGGTCATCAGTCTTTGTGGACAATGAGGTCTCCACTCATTTTGCTTCCCATTTCATCAGCCTCATTTTTGGACTCAGAGAGTAGAGAAGCCTCAACCCAAACCCTTCAATGTTAACTGGTTTAAGGAATATTTTGTTTTCCCACTGCTTTATTTAGTAACTTTCTCACATTTATACATAGCACATAAATATCCAGAAGCTCCACAGGAATTGAGCTCTGGGACCAAACTTCTCACCAAAATCAGGTAAGTCTCCTGTCTCTGGAGCAGAGAGTGGCCCCCATCTTAACCTCTTCCTACCCCTTGCCCATGGAGCTTGTCTTCTTTGTGGTTTGCTTGTAGAGGACCTTGCACAGACAGCCCTTTTCCCATCAGGACCTGGACCCTTTCATGGCATCAACAATGTGAGACGATGTCAATCCCAACAGCCACCCCCTTCCAGGGAGAACAAAGGGTGTGATGATGGACACCTAAAGCAAGAAGAGCCTGTGATGCTTCATGCTGGGTACTGGGAACACCAGCGGGATCACGCCCTTCAACCACAGGACAGGATGGCTCCGTGTCAGGGAACAGCATCACCCCACGGCCATCCCTCACCCCACGACCCCACACACCAGGTACAACCGGTCCACGGGGTGATGTGGAGCCCCCAAGGCAGCTGTCCCGGGACAAGGTGGTGGCTGCTCCTTCAGCAGGTCCCGGTGCTGACTGAGGGATGCCTAATGAAACCTGCCCGGGAAAGCTTTTTTCTAAAGATATTTATCATGCAGATACCACTCAGGATAATTAGATCCTAAGCCAACCCCACAATCTCCCCACATGTCAGAGCAGTGCACGGGTTGTTGCAGGGAGAGGCCGGGGAAGGGGAGAGCAGAGCCAAGCCCAGCTCTCGGCCGTGGCAGCGGCGGAGAAGCCACAGAGGGCTCGGCGAAGCCAATTCCAGCCCAGAAGAGCCTGGAAATCAGTCCCAAATCAAATAAAGCAGAAAGCATGGCTCAGCCCCTGCGGTTTCTACCACCCACTGCTGTGAGGATCACAGCCCCGTGGGATTCACACAGAGACCTGAGGGTGCCAGGCATGGCATCCACTTGGGAGCTTTGCTAAGGGCACCCTTGGGGGTGCAGGGAGATGTCTCTGCTCCTCTGCAATCAGGAATCAGACCCACTGCAGAACTTTGCCCCTCATGCTTCACTCCACTCTGATTCCAGGTCATTTATCGGGTGGAAAAGCTGATTAAAGCCTTTTTATATGGAGTGAGTTTGTCCTTGATATTTCTATTTCTATTTCTATTTCTATTTCTATTTCTATTTCTATTTCTATTTCTATTTCTATTTCTATTTCTATTT
>JAWWMP010000081.1:1614200-1634092 GCA_035047865.1 Dendrocincla tyrannina
CTTCTATTTCTATTTCTATTTCTATTTCTATTTCTATTTCTATTTCTATTTCTATTTCTATTTCTATTTCTATTTCTTTCCGTGTCTATTTCTATCTATATTTCTATTTAGCTATATTTATATCCATATTTACATCTATATTTATTTCTCCTTATTTACATTTATACTTAATTTATATAAATATATTAGAGCATGGTGCAATAACACCAAGGTCATGGGTTTGATCCCTGTATGGGCAATTCTCTAAACAGCTGAAATGGGTGATCCTTGTGGGTCCCTTCCAACTCAGATTATTGTGTGATTTGGCACAGCCAGTCTTCTTCTCCTGGAAGTATTTCTTTGCTCCTTGCACTATTTAAAGACATCTATATACACAGACTTTAGACAGACACACATAAACCATATATATATAATATATATTATAATATAATTGGGGTGTCTCTATAACTGTGTCCCTTTGGAGGGAGTGAGGTCAGTCCTACCCAGGGTAGGTAACACATCAGCCCTCTCTGGCTGGGAACTGCAGTTTATTGTGGTCATAAAAGGAATAAACAGGGAAATGGAGCCAGCAAGAACAGTAATTACAGAACCAATGTCAACAACTGGGTGCAGATATTTAAGATAAAGGTTTATTTTTGAAAAGCATCTCCTTATCAGCACCTGGGACTGTATTTCCAAAGGTGACAAGGCTCACATGGCAGGCAGACTCAAGGATCTGCCTCTCACAGACCTTGTGTTCCTGCTCGGGAGCCTTTGGGAACATTCACCCAAAATCCACAGGGGGGAGAAATACTTGGGAAGAAATTCTTTGTCCCAAATGCTTTAATCACTGCAAAGGCACCATCTTCCTGGACAGGAACTGGACATTATCCTCAGCCTTGGCTCTAAAGAGATGCATTTACACAAGGAAGAGTTTCTGTAAGAGAGGCCAAACCCTTTGCAAGGCATTCAATGTGTGTATTAAATGTGGGGGTGTTTTCAAAGCAGGCAGAAGGGGTTTGAGTTATTTACAGCTGGCAACTGAGCCTTGCGAAAAAGCAGTGGAGGCTGGGGAGCCAAGGGAGGTGGAGAAGGGCCAGGTACACATAGAATTTTCTGTAGGGTCTTCATTTCAAGGGCCAGGCAGAGCAGGTGATGGCTGGTGAGAAGCAGGATGGGAAGGTGCCTTTGGTTAGGGAAGGCCAGAAGGATTCTGGTTTTGATTAGGGAAACAACACACCTGTCAAGGGACTGCAAAATACAGGATTGAGATGGGCCATCATGGTCTCACCCCACCAAAACCTCCACCCAGAAACAATGCCACACCATCCCACAGAGCAAATTTGTCCCTTCGGACCCAACCCAGCCACGAGGGAGGGCGTGGGGTGTTCTGCAACACCTGCAGCCCGGCTGTGCTCAAGGCACAACCTGTTTTTCTCCAGCTGTTCCCAGCACAGCTTCTCCCTTGTGGCACCACCTCCCTGGGCCACTCTGGGCCAGCATCCCTGCTCCCCTCACAGCTGACAGCCCTTTGAAGGGGCTGAGCCCCAGCTTTATCTCTGGGATTTTTCTAATGAGCTCTTAAACCTTCTCTCAATGACACATTCCATCAGTGGATCAAGGCACCTAAATAAAATTGACATAAGGCAAGGCCTTTTAATTATCCAATTATTTTGTTTCAAGCAGCAGCTGGTAAAAAGTAAAAAGCCTTAGTGTTCTTCTTTCGTCTCCGTTGACATAAAATCAAGGATCAAAGCGCCTTAATTTTTGGCCTCTGATTTTTCTTTCCTTGATTTAAACACGCCTGTTATGAGTTCAGTGGCCTTCCTGCCCCTTTGCTTATTTGGCAGTGATTAGTGAGTGGTGAGGCTGCAGAGCCTGGGAGTTTGCTGTCTGAGATGAAGCCCCCGTGCCACTGGGAGCTGATGTTGTGCAGGACAGGCTGTCACCAAAACAGGTTTCAGCCTCCAGAGTGAGACAGGGAGCATCCACAGAGGGGGAATTAACATGGAAGTGCTTGGGAGACACAAGCACCTTGTGCAGGTCACATGGCCAGGGACCTACTGGGGTGATGGTTTGAACTCCCACGTGTGTTGGATCTCCAGTGTCAAAGCAGAGTGGAGATTTTAAACCCTGCTTGTTAATATTTCCCACCAGAGCAACCCACAGATCCAGCTTGAATATCCCCTGGGGTTGTTCCTTGCTAAGACCAGATACTCTGTGGATACACGTGGTCAGAGTGATTTTACACCAGGCTTCACCTGCAGCTGTGGGAAGAGAGACAAACCTCATCCCAATGGGCAACTGGGGTCACCCCAGATCCAAGGTGCCACTGGAGAGGTCTGTCCCTCTCCAAGGGATTGGTGATTCCAGGTTGCAGGAAGGAAGGAGAGATGTGTCCATAAGCCCCAGTGCAGCACAATAAATCCAATTCAGCCTCCTAATTTCTCCTTCCAGCCTGCAGGTGGGGTGGGCTGAGAGTCCCTAACACGGGACACAGGGTCCGTATCCATGTGCATGCATGGCCATGGACACTCATGCATGGATGGACGGCTGTGAGGGGGAAGAGAGAGCCCAAGAGAGGGTTTCCAGTGGTCTGACTGGAGAGCAGAGAGGTGGTGGCAGAGCTGGATGCAGAAGGACAGGTGCCTGCACACACCAGAGCGTGTCGGTGTGGGATCCTCCACTCCCAGCCTGCACCCAAAGGCAGGTGGGATGAACACCATCCCTACTGGACCTGCTGGACTTTAGTCCAAGCCAAGGGGGCTGAGATTTCTCCGTGTGTTTTCTGAGTTGGTTCCACTGGTGGGTTCAGGTTTCCTGTGATATCCAAGGAGCCATTTAGCAGGGAAATGACCACAGGAACATGGAAACACCAGGAACTCTGGGGTCGGGGTTTGAGCATGAAAAACCCTGGATGTGGCATCACCTGAGGGTTTGAGGAAGCCTGAAAAGCACAGGGATGCTGGGAAAACTTCAAGTCTTAATTTCTTAGGATGGAGACTTGATCTTGGACTACGAGGAGCAAGAGTGTTTGGGGAAAAGAAACCCAGAGCTGGGCTTTGAGTGTTCCCTCAAACCACATTTGGAGTTCTGGTAGACTACATGACGGAGGTCAGCTCAGGTTAAAGTTGTATGAGAAGCTCAGGCAGAATTTGGGGTGTCAATGACCTTCCAGCTGCCTCCCCCACCTCAAAAGCTAGAACCTAATCCTATTAATAATCCCAGCTTATTCTGTCCAAAATTCAAGAAGAATTCCAAGGCAGAGGCTGGCACTGGGTCTCCCTCACAGGAGTGACAAACCAGAATGAACATCTGGGGGCACCAGGAGAGGACCTGGAGAGGCAGCTCCTCCTATGGCAAATTAAATATCAGTTTGGTCAGAGGATCATTAAAAATAGGCTTTCACCTGCTCCTAATTATTTTCCCCACTACAATAGCTGTTTGTTCCCACTCACAGGAAGATGGGCCTGCGAGACAAAGTCTCAGCGGGTGGAATTTGCCTCTCTGAAGCAGCTCTGACCTGCTCACACTCAGGGCTTCTTGAGGGCAAATAAAGGTGCTTTTTACTCCCCTGTGAAGCTCAGAGCACCTGAAAAACTGCCTGTATGAAAGTGCTGAGCCCGTGGATGCTGCTGGCTGGAGGTGGCTGCAATCCAGCTGCAAATCCAGCCCTTCCCCTGTGTCCTTCTGCATATGCTCCTGAGCTTATGCAAATCCACCAGCAGAGTGGTTTTAATGCATTTAAATGTCAGCACAAAAATAAAAATTAAAAAAAAAAAAAGGAAGAAAGAAAGAGAGAGAAAATCCCCACATTTTTTTAAGCCTTCCAAACAAACCTTCTTTTCAACCCACTGGCAATTACGGAGAGGTCCTGATCCTTTCTGCATGTTACTGTCAAACAAGTTTTCAGTAGGATTCAATAAAGTGATCTGACATTTCTTTGGAGATCTTTACACACAGTAGCTCAAGCCAGGAAAGAACTTCACTTCTGGCAGCTATGTGAATATTTTATTTTGCCCAAAGCTAGACAGGTGTGATCAAGAAGAGCAGGGGGGGGGAAATATATTAGCAAAAGGCCTTTCAGTGGCAATACAGGTGTTTGCAGGAGTGCAGTTGGTTTGGGTTGTGTGTGTGTGTGTGTGTGTTTTTAAAGAAGAAAATCCTAGCAGGGCAAGATTAAAGGCACAGTACATTTATTTCTCATAGGCTGAAAGGTAGGAAAGCATGTTAAAAAAGAGAGGTCACAGTGCTGGATGGGGGTGTTGCTAATTCTGGATTTTTAAGCTAAAGCTGTCAGGGTTTGCCATCGAAAATGGGTATTTTGAGCCAGATTTGAAATGAGGATTAAGCTCCTCATTCCCATAAGCTCAAAGACTTTGGCACATTAGATATTCCCTGGATCCAAGCCTTTCTCATCAAGCACTGGGGAGTCACTGAAGAGTTAATGCAGTTTATAATTCACAGGACAAGTCAATACACTCACTCAAACAGTTACAGAAAGGTCACGGGCTGAGATGCCTGAAACCTGCTTAAGCAACAATTTTTTGCTCCCAGGGTAAGGCAAAACACAGGACACATTTCCTGGAAGAGGCTGGAGATGTTGCTAAAGCCCCAGCACTGGGGGAAGGAGCTGCTTTGGCGTGTTTGAGATCTGGGAGACCAAATCCCAACCCAGGGGCTCGGGGAGTTGTTTGGGGATGAAGAGGAGGGTTGAGACCATGCAGGATGTCAACCAGACCCCTTAACATGACATAAGAGGGCCCTCAGTACCTGAGCTCATGGCATTTAGTGGGAAAAATCCATCTTTCTGGAGCAAAATTTTCATGGTCTGTTTTATTCTTGCACTGATGTGCTCAGGTTTTCAGGCTCTTGCCCACAGAGGGACAAGAGAGCAAGTGAGTCTTTCAGGAGAGTGAAGGAGAGTGACCCTGTGAAGGAAAGGAAGGGAAATAAAGATAAAAAAAAAACAAAAAGAAGAAGGAAAAAGTAAAAGAAAGAAGGAAAAAGAAGGAAAGGAAACAAAAAATAAAAGAAAAAGGAAAAAGAAGGAAAGAAAAAAAAGAAAAGAAGAAAGGGAAAGGGAAAGGGAAAGGGAAGGGGAAAAGGGAAAAGGGAAAGGGGAAAGGGGAAAGGGGAAAGGGAAAGGGGAAAGGGGAAGAAAAAGGAAAAGGAAAAAGAAAAGGAAAAGGGGAAAAGCCATTTCAGCTATATCTGGAAGGGACCTTGAGGGCATCCCCCAGCCAGTGTGGTCATTGTTAGAGGGTTGTTTGCCATTCCTTGGTGCCCTGAACTGCCCCAGCCAGTGGAGACTGAAGTGCTGTGCCCAAAAACATAAAAATAATTTGAATAACTCCCGTGCAACCTCTAGTTTGATTTTGCCTTCTTTAACAGAGCAAAATGCAAGAACTAAATGCACCCGAGGGCCAGGAGAGCCCACAGCTCTCCTAACCTTAAAATACTCAAGCATTAAGGGAGAATTAAAATGATAAATGTGAAAACTGCTCTCTCCAACGTGTCACAGCAACACCTCCTGGACAGGACATTTCTTGGAGGTCCACCATCCATCAAGGAATGGAAAAGAGGAGGAAGAGGATCAGGATGGACACTTTTGGCTTGGGTAGGTCAGTTGGCTGAATTCCTAAAACTCATCTGCACCAAAATATTCCTCTTTGGTCTGTGTGGACAGAAATGGAACATATTCTGTATTTTCCACGTGTATTTTATTGGCTGCACGGGGTGTTCCACCAAAGGAGGTGTCGTTCTCCTTGCTGTGCAGAGGGAAGGAGCAAATGGGGTATCAGACACTCAGTCCAGCTTTTTTTGCAGTGTGGGGACTGTACTCCCTGGGCTGGGTGCCCTGGCACTGCTGGGACCTCTCCAGCTGCTGCTTTGGGAGGACGAGGAGGATGAGTTTGCTCAGTGCTCATGCACAGGCCAACCTGCCTGGAGAATGGAACCTGCATGTGACCCAAGGTCAACCCAAGGGCCGTGTGGTGGCTCAAGGTCACCTCTCTGTGGGTTTGAACCACCACAAGAGTTTTCATGAAGAACTTCAGGCTCCTTTTATAGTCACTGGAGGGAAATGGTGTGTTTTTCTTTAGGTCTTTGGCTGTGTTGATCACACATACACATTGGGGCACGATGGATCCAGCTGCAATAACCAGATAAGAAATATCTCTTAGAGCCTCTGGGAGGTGCCTCAGGACAAAACTCCACCTTAGGAGCCCTAAATATCAT
The DNA here is from genome assembly GCA_035047865.1 of Dendrocincla tyrannina. Lineage (NCBI taxonomy): Eukaryota > Metazoa > Chordata > Aves > Passeriformes > Dendrocolaptidae > Dendrocincla > Dendrocincla tyrannina. The sequence goes on from JAWWMP010000081.1 coordinate 1,620,420, forward strand.
TCTGGAGGGATTTCTGCCCTTGAAGGCGGAGGGACCCCAGGCAGATGAACTGGTGGTTCAACAACCTCTCTGAGGTACCTTCACCTGGCCAGTGTCTGCTCTGTGACATCTGCCAAAGGAAACCCAGAAAACCCAGAGAGGAGCCACCTGGCCCTGGGAACACATTGTCTGTCCCTGGGTCGAGGTGGTGTGATGTTCCCCACAAAGTCACTTCTCGGGGCAAAATCAGAGCAAGTGGGTCACCAAACTTCACTTGTGGCACCCCAGGCCCCCTGTGCCACGAAAAGGGATGGCTGGATGACACATGGCACATTTGCCATGTGGGAAACGGAGGCAGGAGGCTTTTTCTGCTCTGAGAGCCCAGAAAGGGGGACTGAGCCACCTCCAGCCCAGGTTCTTCACCTGCAAACCCACCCTCCACATTTCCAGAGAGGATTTACAATCCCAAGAATTACTCTTCTTTGGACTGGTGGTGCTTTGTGCATGCAGGGAGAGTTGCCCAGCGCCTCCCTGAGTTAGTAAAAACATCTGGTTCGATTTTGGGGAGGATAAAGCCACTTTTCTTGCTGTCTATGCAGCACAGCCCCTCTCTGAGGGAGGGCTGTGGGCTTGGAAAGCTGCAGGATCTGAGGAGCCTCTCAAAAACCTTTTAATTATGTTTGAAATAGGACAGGTCTCGCTCTTTGGGGAGCACCACGAGACCTGAGAGCAGAAAAAAGCTGAGAGAGCTGGTCCCACCGACTCCCAGCTCCAAGCCAAACAGGTTTGGCCAGCTCTAATTAAGGTAATTAATATCCCCAAGCCTGTTATTAAGCAAGAAGCAGTAAAAGGGAGTCTTCCCTTTACCTCGGGGTCCTGTCCCAGCCCAACAGGCAGCCCATTGTCAGCCACAGATCCTGCTGCCCAGGGGACCTCAGGAAGTCACCAGGGGAGTCCCCAGCCCCTTCTTGGTGCTGGGAAGCCAATTCCAGCCCATGTCCCAATATCTACTTTGGACCTGGTGATGGTTGGTGGGATATTTAGGCAGTGGGAGGTGTGATTAGAGCTGCTTCAGAGGTGACCCAGTGTATTCCCTGCTCCCAGCAAACAGGGTAGGTCAGGTGGGACCATCCACAGAGCAGGGTCAGGTCAGCACATCATCCCCAGAGCCCTGGAGTCTGAATTTGGACCTTTGGCCAGCAGACACATGAACACAAAGGAGCACTGGGAAGGGAGCTCGTTATTATTTTTGTTCAAAATTCATTAATAGGACCTAAATTGAAATTTAAGAACCCATTTAAATGTAAGAAGAAGCTTTTTCAATGTGAGGGTGGTCAGAGAGTGGATGGGGCTGCCCAGAGTGGCTGTGGAACCTCCACCCTTGGAGTCACACACAATCCTGGGACACAATCCTGGCTGACCTGTTCTAGGTGACTCTACTTGAACTGAAGTTTGGACTAGATGATCTCCAGAGATCCCTGCCAACATCAGCTCTTCCATGATTCTGTGAGATTAGATACAGATTAAGCAAATTCATGGGATCATAGGATGGTTTGGGTTGGAAGGAACCTTAAGATCATCTTGTTCCACTCTCCTGCCATGGGCAGGGACACCTTCCATCAGCCCACGTTGCTCCAAGCCCTGTCCAACCTGGCCTTGGACACTTCCAGGGATGGGGCAGCCACAGATTCCCTGGGCAACCTGTGCCAGGGCCTGCCCACCCTCACAGGGAAGGATTTCTTCCTAAAATCTAATCTAACCCTGTCCTCTGTCAGATTGGAGCCATTCCCCCTTGTCCTGTCACTCCATCCCTTGTCCAAGGTCCTTCTTCAGCTCTCTTGGAGCCCCTTTAGGCACTGGAAGGGGCTCTGAGCTCTCCCTGGAGCCTTCTCTTCTCCAAGCTGAACAATCCCAACTCTCATAGCACAGTTGCTCCAGCCCTTGGAGCATCTTCATGGCCCCGAATGTATATGAATGTGTAACATATACCATGGTGGAACACAATGTATTCCAGCCCTTCCTTGGCTGATGGATCCATCCAGCTCCACCAAATGCACAAGGAAAACACAAGGAGGAGTCCAAACCAACCATCCCTGGTGCACAGCACATGCAGGACAGGTGTCCTACAACCAACCTCCCCTTTGGCTTGTGAAAAGAAAGGACCTGACAATTTTTTAACCTCATTCCTTTCCCCCCCTCCCCTACACAGCCCCCAGGTAGGAAAATTCCTCCCAGAGCAAAGCACTGTTGCAATCTGTTTTGGTTCTCAGTCAAGTGCAAGAGTTTGGTATTTTTCCACTGGAAATTCTTCTCTGGTGCCTTCTTTCAAACATGCCTAGGAGGAAAATTTGCTTTCCCACTGCAGGCCCGTGAGAGCCCCGAGGTGTCAGGGCTGCCTGCAGGAATGTGAGGGTTGATAGCAGGGAGTGAGGGAGGTTGCAGGAGATGAGCAGCCCCTGGAGCAGGGAATGGCTGCTGCATCCCTTAAAGAGGACAAGAGCGAGCACGAGGGCTCAGAAAAGCAGCTGCAATGTGGTCCTGGAGGGGCTCCCTGTGCTGAATTATAAAGGGGTAAGTCCTCATGATACCTGGGCAGAGCAGGTGGTTTGCAGATGGCTCTGTCAGCACACTGTCACTCCAAAAATGGCACAACTGAAGGACATTATCTATAGCAGATGATATTCTGAGCTTGGGAAGTCCCATCTGCATAATTCCACTTGCCTGGAAGTGTCCAAGGCCAGATTGGACCAACCTGGTCTAGTGGAAGGTGTTCCTGCCCAAGGCAGGAGGTTGGAACAAGGTGGACTTTAAGGTGCCTTCCAACCCAAACCATTTAATGATTCTATGATACTCTATAGGCCTGGTATCCTTTATTATGAAGATTTATATCTCCATGGGGTTTGTCAGGCTTTGTGAATTTTAAGGTCTTCCCTGAGCCACCATTGACATGGAAAGATTCCAGGGAAGACCAGCAGCACCCCAGGACCAGGACAGGCTGTGACAATGGCTCTGTGCTCGGGGGGTTATCAGGGAAGATGGGCTGTTGTAGGGTTTGGCTTCTGCACTTGCACTAATTTCCCCTGGACACATGCAAGCAGGAGTTTTCCTTGCTTGAGGAATACAATTCTCTTTTGCAGGAGAACAAAATCCTCAAGTTAACTCCATTGTCAACTGGGGCAGAAGGTCCTGCCCCCAAAATGAGTGAGCTAAAAACACCAGCAAAGCCAGCACCTGTCACTGGGAGGGACAACCCACTGAGGTCTCAGCTTTTCAGCAGCAGCAAACGGGCAGAGGTGGGCTTGGAAATCTTCATCCCCAGTCCTGGAGGTCTCACATAGTTCAGGGACACTGGAAATGCCATATTCCAGTGGGAAATGTCAGACCAACCTCTGCCAGGGTCAGGCAGGAGGCAGTGCAGGCTCAGCCCACTGCTCCCAACCATCCTCTGTGCTGGGGATGCCCCTCACAAAACAAACCAGAAATCCATCTCCACGCCAGGGCTCACATCAGCAGGAGGATGTTCCTCAGGCTTGAAGAGGTGGGAGGTGCCTGGTGGGACCTCAGGGCAGTGTCTGTGTCCTGGGGCACTTGGAGAAGCTGGGAGAGGAGACCTGCCCAGATCCAGCTGTGCCAGCCCCAGGGCTGGTGTTGAGTGAGACCAGGGCTGGCCCCGACCCCCTGCCAGGTCACCTCCTTTGGTGGTCCCTGGGGGTCTGTGCTGCAGCCCTAATTGCTGCCTGTTGATGTATTCTGTGTTGCCAACACACTGCCCTGTGATCACAGTCGGGATTGGAGCCGGGATTCTCCCAGGGCTGTGTCACATACCACCCTCCTTTCCTATGCTCTCCTACTTCTTTCTCTTCTTCTCTTGTTCACAGGTCCTGGGAGTCACCAGGTTGTGTGTCAGCTCCACTCTGGAGCACAAAAACACCATTCTCCAAGCAGAGATGGGCTCTTTCCAATGGCTGAGCTGGCAGTGACTGCACCAGGTTGGCTCTAACACCACCCCTAAAAGCCCCACATCACCACACTGAGAACGAGGCACCACTCCCTGGTGCTCCAGCAGCCAAACCCCATCCATCCAGGAACTGGGGGCTGACTGAAGGGGTCTGACTCCATTCCATCCAGCTCTCCAAACCCCCAGCAAGGAGGGGATGCACCCACACTGCCTCCTAGGCTGAGGGCAGGGTCTGGGATTGCCTGGGAGAGCCTTGGCTAACCCAGGTACAAACCACATCAGTGACAGTCTCAAACAGTTCCAGGCCATGGAGAATTGGGTTCCTGTGAACTGCAGAGCAGTCCCATCCATGCTGAACAGTCCCCAAATCCTAATGACTTAGGGTACGCCATGTGTTGAAGCAGGTGGCCTCTGGATGTCCCTTCCACCCCAAATTATCATCCTCTGAGTCTGGGGCAATTGCAAGAGGGAGGAAAATCCACCTATAAAGGACTTCAGAACCTTTCAGCAGGCAATTTTTCTTCCATCCTGGCCAGGCACTTTTACTGCACCAGCTTCACACCCCACAGAGCTGGAGAAGAAAAGCACATTCATTTCTTTGAACACAACCTGCTGAAGCTTTATAGAGACAGGCAAAACACCTACAAATCAGTGGAAAATATAATAATCCAATAATTCAAATAATCAAGCTTTGCCTAAGGTGTGTTGTTGCCCTGGGGAAGAGAGAACAAGATTTCAGCAGGTTCCAAAAGCAAACTGGACGTTGTTGCAGATGGAGATGCAGAAGTGTGACCTCCCTGGTGTCCAGCAGGGAGGAGAACTCCAAAGACTGGCATTTCAGGGTGGGGGTTTGGAAACAAGATCTTTCTTCATTTGGAGATACCTGCTGTATTTCTCTTCCCTGCTCGGGTATGAGTTTGTGGCCTCAGAGCCCCATTCCAAGTCCACAATAGCTTTGCGCTGACTTCAAGAAGCTTTGGATCAGGCACAGAATGAACTCAAAACCAACATCTTCGAGCTTCCTCAAGAGAAATTCCCTCTCTCAACATTTCTGAGGCCAAGCAAACACTTGAGCACAGTGGTTGCTTTCAGGGCTGGGCTCAGGTACACGGCGTCAAGTGCCTTCACCACAGCAGAGGAGGAAGCTCTCCACTGGAGAATGGGCTTTTTTGGTTGGTGGAGGAGAAATCTCTTCAACAAAAAGTGTCTGAATGGATAAACATCCTTCCTCAACACAGTCCAGCCCTGATAAGGTCCCAGCACTAGACGGGCAGAATCTCTCCAGAAAGTTTCCCTCATTCCTCCCCTCTTGGGCAGGTGCCAGTTGCTCAGCCCGGGTAATAACTTGCTTTTGTGAGTCAGTACACCCAGATCCCCCCGTGCTTGGAGCTGTGTCCTTGCTGGAAAACTCAGAGGAGTGCTCAGGGAACCCCCTGGGCCCTTTGACAGAGCCCTGCTCCCATGGGAATGTCCCCTTTGGCTCTTCCATCACCTTGCAGCATCCCCGGGATGCTGACAGCACTCACCTGGTGCACGAAGCCAGGAAACCAACGCACAGCGTTGCCCCCCCGAAGAAGGTCGTGCCACCAGGAAAAGCCTGATGCTCTGACAGGTTTCTGGCAGGAGGAGGACGAGAGGCAGCTGTGCCAGCAGAGGGAGTTTTGCCGGCTCACGGTCCTGCCGGAGAAGAGAGCCAACAACCTGTCGAGGGGGAGGCGGAGGGCAAAGGTGCGAACAGCAGATCTATATTTCTTAAAGAGATTAATCAAATCCAACCAATTCCCATCACTCAGCAGCTCACAAAGAGGGAAGGAGGGGGGGAAAGGAGGAGAGGAGAGACAGGTCGGCTCTTCAGCCGATGCCAATTGTGCAGCCTGCGATGCCCAGAGGCTGCCTGTGCCCCCTCGCTGCCCTGCCAAAGGATGCTCAGCGTTCACCCAGCTGCCTGCAGGGAGAGACAAGTTCTAATTAGAGCCCTGAGCATGAAGGGCACTCAGCAGCTCCCCGAGGGACTCTCCCAAAAAAACCCCAAAGATACCCTGCCAAAGGAAGGACATGCCAAGCCCAAGCTGGGAGCTGCAGTCACACCATTCTTTTGCCCTGTTTTTTCATTTCTTCTCGTGGTGGTGTGATGATTTTTCAGTAATTATCATGTTTGGCTGTTTTAAGCATCTCACAGGGCTGGCAGCTCAAATATCCATCCAGCAGTCAACAATGAGCCCTGAGAGGGATGAGCGGGTTGGGATCAGTGAGGATTTCAAACCCATGCAATTATTTTAGCCATGTAGACTTTGGAGACAGCCCTTTGCTTCCAATCAACTTTGAATTTGTCGAGTCCAGCTCCTTCAAGGCCTGTTGTGCTAAAAGCTGCTTGATTTCTCAAAATTGAAGTCATGATCTCTCCAAAATTTCAGCAGACCAGAAGGTGGAAGAGCAAAAATCAGGAACCCCAAGAATCAGACAGTGATTGTTAATGCTTAAATCATATTCCCCAGGAAAAACAAAATGTGGAAAACCCACTGAAAATAATTAGTAGGTTGACAACCCTCCTGAGGTTTTCCCTAAACCAGTGGTGTTTATTTTGCAGTTCAGAAGAGCTGAGAAGCTTTGAAACTGCTCCTGGCATTTCTTGTGAGTGGGAAACGGGCTCAGAGTGATCAAATCATGTTTCTGAGTGAAGCCATGGGGGGTTTTTATCCAAAGTTTGGGGCCCTCTGGCTGCTCTCACTTGGACTTGCTTTGGGAGAGGTCCCTAAACTCAGCTTTGGTGATGCACCCAAAACCAGCAGCTATTTTTTTAACTGCAGAGGTAAGTTCAAAATAAAGCAATTTAGCAGCAATGGGTAAAACAACCTGAATTTCTCATCCCTATCTGTATTTCAGAATGAGCTGCCATACTGCAACCAAATTTTCCACAGGTGATTCTTCACTCCATCTCTTATATTTGTAGGAGCTTTTTTGGAAGAGGTTCCTATCCCTGTTTTATTTCTTCTCCTCAAGTAATTTTATTCCCCCCTAAGTCCCCACCAAAGGTTCACACTGAAATATTCCTGCCATGGGCTAAAACAAACCTTTATTTGCAGGAATCCAGGAGAGTCAAAGGTTTTTTGCAATATTTTTGTATTACCCTTTACTAGTTTGTCCCACTCATGTTTACCAGGCCAAATTATCACCCAGTTTAGGCCACCAGAAATGCTATTCAAAGACAAGCTGAGAGTGTGAGGGTGTGTTTTGGACAGTTTTTGAGGCGTCTTTTATTTCATAAAATAGCAAATTTTTCCCAGACCCAACTCAGTTCCACCAAATTTGCCAGGAAATATTCTTCTGTCCCAAAATTTCTAATTAAAAGAGAAGGAGGAATACCCATCACAAGAGCAGTTCATACCCACTCTAATGGGTAATTAAGTCATTGCACCATCAAATCACTCCCTTCCTTAAGGACTTTATGATAAGGGCAAGACAGGGGGTAGAAAGAGGCTTGAACTTGGATCTCTGACCTCAGGAAGGGCTGACCCACCACTGAGAGCTGCTCTTTGCTCTTTTCCTGATGGCCTGGGGCTCACCCTGCTGAGGAACAGGAAAATTCCTATTATTATCATTAATTCCCACCCTGTCCAAGCTGGAAGGAACCTGTTGCACCCCACACGACCCACTAGACCCTGAAATGAGTGGGAATAAAACCCCACTGCCATCCTTGTGGAGGATCTTCCCAAGGCACTGGAGCAGGGGACACAGGAACAGGAGCCTGGGTGGCCCTGCCAGTGTCAAACCAGCTTTTTCAGAAGCCTTTAAATGCTACTTAAGGCTGGATTTGTTGGCACATTTCTTATTTTTCTTTTTTTTTTAAGCAGGGTATTTCTTTCTTGGCACTCAAGAGGCGTCAGATCAATTACTTAATCCAGCAGATCTGCCCCAGTAAATCATCCAAGTGTATTGCCCAAAAGGGGTGGGGAAGGAATAAAAGGGTGGGGAATCAGCTGCTGGTTTTAAGTCTAAATAACTGTGTTGCTTGACACTTTCAGGAGTGGGTTTAAAATTCACCCACTGGGTTGGGGGGCTCATGGAAATAACCCCAGACCACACAGCTGGTGGGATATTTCCCACCCCATGAGGAACCCACAAGGCCAGGCTGGATTTATGCGAGAAGAAAACGAGGAGAGATGCTCCAGTGAGGACCTGGAGTGTGATCCCACCACTGCTGGTTCCAATTGAGGTGGGATTAATCCCATTTAATGTCAGGGATGAAAGTCAGCAGACAAATTAGGACACCCAAATTGAAGTGCTCATAGTAAATATCTCCTTAGGGCACCTGATGGCTGAGCTCCCAGTGAAACCCCTGAGATGCTGGGCTTCATCCAGGCCCCTAAACCTCAGAGAATTCAATCTGAGGGACTTTTTCCATAAAGCTCCTGAGCAAAGACATGTTGAAAACCTCTGCCCTGCTTTCCAGTTTCCTTCCCCACCATCACCCGAGGAGGCAGCAGCCTGCAAAGACACTCAAGCATCACCAGTGGCTGGGATTATCTGCCTGCCTGGATTGGCTCCATGTGATACAAACACAAGCATGCTGAAAATGCCAGGAATTGCCCCATTTTTGCTCCAGGGAGGGCTGTAATTAGACAACGTCTGTCCTGCAGCAGCTCGGAGAGCGCTGCAAAGCATTAGAAGCATTTCAGAGCAGGGTTTGTCACTCAAGAGGGAAATGATCCGGCGGGAGATGGCAGCTTGCCACAAAAATGTTCCCAATCCTCACGTGGCATTTGCAGCTTAATGCCTGAGACGTGTCCCGACACGGAACTGGGAGCCTGACACGCTTCACAGAGTGGTTTGGGGGTGGGAAAGGCCTGGAGTGGACAGGAGTCCTCTCAAACCTGGGGAGCTGAAGTGGAGGAACCACTTCTCCTTGCTTGAGAAAAGATCCCGGGGCCCAGCCCAGAACGAGCTGATCCTGCTGAGTTCAAGGGCTTAGAGGACCGTGTTGGAGCACCATTGCCCAAGGTGGGAACATCTCAAGAGGGAAGACAGAGATTTGGGGAGATTTGGTGGGATGAGTTGCCTTGAGAAGATGTCTCTGTTGACTCCAGCAGCTGCTCAAATGGGAACGTCTCCAAGGGGGAAGCTGGAGATTTGGTGGGACAAAATGCCTTGGGAAGGTGCCTCTCTCCATGGGCCATGTGTGGGAAGAGGGTTTGCTTCAATCTCAGGGCGTGGATCCCACCCCCAGGAGGTGCACCCTGGAGAAGAGCAGAAGCAGGGACTTGTGTCCATGAAGGTATATTTCCTCCAGTGTTTTTCAGTTAAAAACTGCTGAATAGTAAAAATATAAAATGTAAGAAATCAATCCTTCATGTATGGAAGCATCTTGGGCTTGGAAATAATGATTTATCAACCCCAAGGCAGGAGAGGTCAGTCTGAGGGAAAAAGGTGGAGGAGAAGGATGGAGTGGGACAGGGGGCAGCGATTCTTTTGGGACACACATCACTCCTCACTCAGGGAATCCTCTCAGGTGCCTCTCACCATGTAAGAGGAATAGATTGAACACTTTGAGACATCTCAGGCTGTGAGAAGGCACATCTGGACAAAGGCAGGACCCAAAGGACAGGAGGAGAAGGTGATCTCTCTGCTGAGTCCATGCCCAGGGTGAACCTTGCCGTGGAAAACACACACGGGTGGTCCAAGGGATCTGAACACCAGAGATGAGGCTTCTGCTCCAGACTGCCACATCCAAGCTGCCTTGGATGGTCTCAGTTTCCCCCTCCTTGCACTCTTTGGAGACCTGTTGGACGTGCTTTTCCACATGTCTGTCCTCACCTGCAGAGCTTCAGCTAAAGCACTGCTTGGGAGGACGTGATAAGGAGATGCCAAGGCTGTTTGCCAGCCTGCCCAGCAGCCAGAAGCTGGTTTGACAGCCGGGAATGACAGGGAAAGAAGGGAATTGCAGCGGGATGCCTGTCCTGGGAGCAAAGGCAAGACACCGAGGATGTCCATGGATTTTATCTGAAGTATCTGATCACTTCTGGGAGTTGGATGAGGAGCAGGGTGGTCCACAGCTCCTGACCATGCCCAGCATTGCTCTGGAAAACCCAATCCCCAAAGTTTTAGTGGATGAATCCCCAAAATTTACCTTCTCCCTCGAGGTGTGCGGGGTGGTGACTGAGAGGGGACACTTTGGGGTCTTTGCACATCACTTAGAGAGGGGGTCGTTCTCCAGGCACTTACTGGCATCTCCTGGGAAAGCGACATTTGCAGGGATGTAACTGATCACAAATCATCATAATTTTTATTAATATGAATAATTACAATTATTATTGTTAAGGTATTGCTGCCAATAACTGTTCTAACTGACGGTGGAGGTGGAGAGGGTGATAGGAACTTTCTCAGGCCAAAACCAGTGGGGTTTGTCCTCTGACCTGCTGCACAGGGACATCTCAAAGCCTTGCATCAGTGGTAGGAATAAAAGATGGTCTTCCTGGAGTAGCAGCAAGGGCAGAGCAAGTGTCCTCCTGGAGCTGAACAGCTCCCTCACCCATCAGGGATGTTGCCACCCATCAGCCTTCAAGGTGCATTTTATAGTGAATTGCCAGTTTCTCTGTGTTCTGCTCTGGGGTTCTTCACTGCATCGAGGACTGAGGAGTTGAGGAGCTCTTTGTTACAACCTGGATGTGCCAAAAAGGGTCACCTCTGGATACCTGAGCTTTTCCTGGTGGAAACCCCTCTCCTCAGGGGATTCCCAGCTGGGAATGGCCAGCTGGTCTCATAAAAGACAGGTGAGAAGAGATACAGGCAGGAAGGTGGTGGGCAGTGTTGGAGGAGCTCTTGTTCACCACCCATCAGTTCTGGCTTTTATTGCTCTCAGCGATGAATATTATTAATTATTATCACCACCAACCACCACACCTCCCCCCTGTGCTGGCATCCGTGTGCTCTGAAAGTAAATTTGCTTTTCAAGGAGGCTTAAAAACGTGCACTTGAAGAGGAAGGGAATAGACCCAACTCGTTTACACAAACAAGCAGGAGAACAGGCTTGTCACATTCCAGGCGTGTTTCCCCCGGCCGCCGGCCCCCTCCCGCTCCCCTAAAGGAAAAGGACTTTTTTTTCCAAAAGAAATCCAGCATGGAAAGCTCCCCATCCACAAGGATCCAGAGGGGAACTATTTGAGGGGCGACCTGGTTGTATTTGAGCTCCCAAGGTGATTTTTCCGTCTTTGCCCCATTTTGCAACGCAAGGAGGAGGTTGAATTTTCGACCCCCAAACAGCAGCAGCTCAGGAGAGCTGTCACCATCTCAACCCCTTCCCTGAGCAAGGTGGGATGGCCCCTGTTTGGTCTTGGAGATTGTTCAGTGCCCAAGAAACAGCAACTCTTGGAGAAAAGTCCTGGGTCCACGCTCGCCGGGGAGATTCCAGTGAATCCCACCTCCCTGATGCTCCCCCATCCCTCATTCTGGGACCCTGGGGGGGATCCTCACCCTTGATTTGCAGGACTGGAGAGGGCAAATCCAGGAGGGCAATCAGATAAGGCACATTCCTGGGTGCTCGCTGCTGAAATGACCCCACATCAATGCCCACACTCCACCGAGGAGCTGCACAAACCCACTTGATTTACAGAGAGGGAGGCACAGGCCGAGCTGAGCCTGGGGAGGGTGTTTTCCCACCCCTGGGTGCCTCTCACCTGGGACCTCGAGGAACAGTGACAATGTCTCTCTTGTGTGTGAGGTGCTGCCCGAGAGAAAATGGGAGATGCCAGGAGGGCGATAAGCGGCGTTCCAGGCAGGAAGGCAAACTCGGTGCGTGTCCATCACTCCTCAGTTGCTCCTCAACCACCCTGGAGGAGGTGATTGTGCCAGCTCAGGGCTTGCAGAGGTGTAAAGGCCCCAGACTCAATGAAGGGAAAAGCAGCTCATGGATCCCCCTCACCCCACGCCACAGGGTTGTCCCTGCTTTGTCCCAGAGCCACCAGGCACCAGGAATGATGGATTTTCACTGTTTCTCCATCATCCCCAGGTGCTCCAGGTCTCCTTCATCCACCTCCTGACACCAACTCCATCTTCCTTCTCTTTACTGGATACTTGGCAGAGAAAATTTTGGAATGTCATAACAATGTTCAGAGCAAAGAATCCCGGAATGGTTTGGGTTGGAAGAGACCTTAAAGATCACCTTGTTCCACTCCCTGCCATGGGCAGGGACACTTTCCATTAGCCCAGGTTGCTCCAAGCCCCATCCAAGCCAGCCTTGAACACTTCCAGGGATGAGGCAGCCACAACTTCTCTGGGAAAATTGTGTCAGTGTCTCGTTCCCCTCATAGTCATGGATTTTTTCCTATTATCTAATTTAAATCTCTCCTTGTTCAGTTTAAGGGAAAGAGGTCAGTTTGCTGTGTCCTTTTTGTGTGCAGGGAAACTGAGGTGTGAAAAAGACAGAAGGACCTTCATTGCCAGGATGCTGAACATGGGCTGGAAGCTCCTGGGGTGATGTTTGACCTTCCCTGAGAGAAACTTCTTTGCTTCTTTGGCCATGAAAAACCCCTTTGGGATCCAGCCCCGAGCACTGGGATTTGGGGCTGTTTATTCCTGGGGTCACAGCAAAGGCTCAGAAACATCACAAACACGAGCTGCCAACTCCCGTACTCTCCCTGCTTCAGTTTCTCCACCTCCAGAGTGGGATGAACTCTGGTTTTATCCCCCCAGCTCGGCAGCAATGCCAGGGGAATGCTGTGATTTCACCCCCCATGGGTCCTGCTGCTGTCACTCAGACATACCAAGCCCCTCAGCTCTGCCTTTGTCCAGCCCAGCCGAGGAGTTTCCTGGCTCGCTGCTTGTTTATGCATGTTTCCTCCTGGAGCCGTGACTCAACCCTGAGGTATTCGAGAATTTGGTCATTGCAGAGCTAAGTCACCTTCCCGGCACTGGGAGGGACTTTTGGAGTCCTCAAAGCCCAAATTCCCACTGCCCAGGGTTGTGGAATGGCTTTCCCTGCCCCGGGGCTTTGCAACACAGAATGATGGACAAGCCTGCGAGGTCTGGTGACCCAAACATGTGCCTTGACCCCAGAGGGAGGTTTTGGGTGGTGGGGCCAGGACAGAGGCACTGGACACATATCTGCCTTCATGGGGAGGTCCAGACTGAGGAGGAACAAGCAGCTCCATGTTCTGTAGGGTCAGTGGGATGCCCTCTTGGCTGGGGGTGGGAGCCCTGATGTCTTGGGGCTCACTTTGGGTCTGTCCTGGTATAGGAATGGTGTAGGACATGGGAACAAGGCCCTGTACTTGATTGATTGCTCCTTGACCTGCTCCCACAATTACTCCCCCTGAAGACCATTCAAAGCCATACCGACGTCCAGATCCACCCAGCAAAGAGCAGGAGTTTGGCTTAGGTGTCTCACTTGGGAGTTGGACACTTTCCCAAGTCCCAGCACCTTCAGGGACCAGCCAGTCCATGTGAACTGCAGAATTCCATGGATTGCCACAACCAACCATGAGCAGAACACAGGCACAGCTGCCAAGGGTCCGAAATCCAGGAGGGTGGGTCCAAACTGAGCCTGATGTAAAGGCTCTCCTCTAACTCACCTGAGCTTATCATACCATGGAGATACCAGCCAGGTGAGATACAGCCCACAGGTGGCACAGCAGCCACAGCAGGCCCTGGCACAGGGTGGGCAGAGGAGCTGTGGCTGCCCCATCCCTGGAAGTGTCCAAGGCCAGGCTGGACAGGGCTTGGAGCAACCTGGGCTAGTGGAAGG
>JAWWMP010000081.1:1644075-1656852 GCA_035047865.1 Dendrocincla tyrannina
AGGTCCTGGCACAGGTTGGGCAGAGAAGCTGTGGCTGCCCCTGGATCCCTGGGAGTGTCCAAGGCCAGGTTGGAGCAATCTGGGCTAGTGGAAGGTGTCCCTGCCCATGGCAGGAGGTGGAATGGAATGATCCTTAAGCTCCCTTCCAACCCAAACCATTCTGGGTTTCCACAACTTCCTTAAAAACGTTCAGTGGTATCCCAGCTGCCAGGATAGGGCCAGGAGTGGTGGCTCTTGGCTTTGAGTAAACCATCCAGCCATTATAGAAACAAGAAGAGCCTCCAAATCCACAGACAGAGACCCCTGCTGTCCCAGGGTTACAGGATAACTCAGATAGGAAGGGACCTCAGGAGGTCTTGCCTAAAACACAGTGAGAGCTCAGGTCAGACCAAGCCGTGCAGGATTCCACCCAGATGTATCTTGAAGCCTCCAAGGATGGAGATGTCACAGCTCTCTGGGCAGAGCTTCACTCCTGGTGCTTGGGACAATGGTGTAAGAACGTGGAGGTGACCTGCTCCCAGACAGCAGCCCTGATCCCTATTAACAAAGCACGTGGCTTAGTCCCTACTGGTGCTAACTGGTTTTGCTGCTAACCACAGCCATCCCCACCTCTGAGTCTCGCTCTCACCAACATCAGCAATCTTCATCATCTGCTGAGCTTGCCTGTCAAGGCATTTCCCCTTCCCCTCTCTGATTTAGCCCAAGTTTCACATCCCCCTCTTGCTGCACCAGCCCAAAAACTATTGAGAGGCATCTTCAGAGCAAATGGCCACCCTTCGTCCTCATCTTAGAATCATCATCTTCAAATGGTTTGGGCTGGAAGGGACCTTAAAGCCCACCCAGTCCCACCCCCTGCCATGGGCAGGGACACCTTCCACCAGCCCAGGTTGCTCCGAGCCCCATCCACCCTGGCCTTGGACACTTCCAGGGATCCAGTGGCAGCTTCTCTGCCCAACCTGTGCCAGGGCTAGCCCACCCTCAGTGGGAAGAATTTCTTCCAAATCTCTAATCTAAACCTACTCTGTGTCAGTCTGAAGCCATTCCCCTTGTCCCCAGGCTGGAGACATTGATCCCAGGAGCTCTCAGCCTCTGGAGATGAGCCCTCCTCCCAGCTGAAACACACACCAACATGCCCTGAAGACCCACTGCCCTTTGCTTCGTTCCTGATGCAGCGAAGGGAGTGGGGATGGAGACATGGCTCTCACGTGGCAGGTGGTCCTTGGCCAGCCATGTCCCAGAGTCAGGAGTGGAATGGGGAATTTTGGGTTCCAGGTGTTTAGCAGCACTAAAATAGCATCATTTCCCGGTCTAGAAACGGGGAAAAATTGAGGAAAACCTGTAGAAACAGGATCTGGCAGGTTCCATGAGCAGTGCACAAACCCCTCTGTGCATCCCGTGTCCTTGTGCAGCCTCACACACCTCCTGTCACATCTGCCCCGGTGCCACCAAGGGTTTTAATCAGCTCACACCTTAATTAGTGCACCCAGCCAGGGCTGTATCAGGAGGAGCTGAATGAGCTTTTGGCTTATTCCCCCCCCCCCGCCCCGAATACAATTTCCCAGCAAATGGTTATTTTGAATGGGAGGTTTGCCCAGGACATGAGATCTCCCAGCCCCGGGGTATTTATATCAGCATTACACACTCTGAATGCTCCGACACAAGAAGTTACATAGAAAACGCCTTTTGTCCGGCAGCACAATCTGCTTTTTTGTTCCAAGGGGGCCAAGACAATCGGGGCTGAGAAGCGCTACCTTAACGCCCTTCCACCACTCATGGACTTAATTCTGGGCAGAATAACTCCCCGCAGTCATTGCCATAAAGCAAGGCAGCGGTTCAGAGAACCCTTTTCACTCGCCCATGCCGGGGGGGACCACCCAGGCGCCGGCAGGACAAAGCCACCCCAGCGCCCGCTGCGAGGGGCACAGCCCACCTGGGGAGGTGGGGATGGATGGTCCTGCAGTGCTGCCCCCCCAGTTTGGGGCAGGGATGCAGTTTGGAGCCCCAGAGCATCACACAAGGGTGAGGCAGGTGCAGAAGGGGATGTCAGCCTCGCTGGGGAGCCTCCAGTGTGAGTGAGACAGCTGAGGGAAGAAGGATTCATTCTTCTTTTTAGGAATCCACCTCTTCCCCGACTGCTGTGCTCGTGCATCAGCTGCAGAGGTGTTTGCCAGCTAGTGCCTGCAAATCTATGCCTATGGATACATAGAAATGCACGTTTAAAAAGAAAATCAACCCTTTCTTTCACAGCCACCACTGAGTTTCTACACACAGAGAGCAGGACTGGAGGGTCCCCCCTTGTCCCATCCCCTTGTCCTCTGGAGCAGGTCATACTCAGACATCAACTCCTTGGCCCCACAAATAGCAACTTTCCAGAAGCCTAAATTAATTCCAGCAGAAGCAAATCCCAGAGGAGGGCTGAGCCACATTCCCTGCCCTGTCAGGCTGGCTGTGCTGTTCCCATAGTCCCTAAGGGATGCTTGACAGGGACACATCAGAATTCCCACCTCTTAATGGAGAGGAAATCTTAATTTTCCCCACTTTGGGGTCCAGAGGGCACCTCTGCCACTGAAGTCCTGCCTGTGAGGCCTTGGGCTCATCACTTGTCCCCATTGCCCTCCAATGGATCTGGTGTGAGGGGGCAAGCAGGGGCATGATGGTTGCTCCCATATGGATTTAATCCAGTGTTTGGGAAGGGCATTTTCCTGGATCCGGCTGAAATGAGCCTACAGAATAATCTTGTGGAGGGGACACACACCAACCCTCCCCAATTTCAGAAAGTAAACTGGAAAAAAGGAGAAAAAGAGGGAGAAACGTGTTGATTGGGAAGCATGGACTATTGAAAGACTGTCTGAGATTCCAGGGGGAATCTCCTCTGCAGAGAAATAGGGATAAAGCAGCCAGGCTCTGTCTGTGTGCCTGCCCTCCCCAGTTCCTAAACATCACAGGAGGCAATTCGGCCCCAGCATCAAACACAGGGGGGTCTCTGGGATCACTGGAGCCCCACCGACCTTCTAAAATTTAATATCTGGGGGCAGGAGAGATGCACAAACCAGGGCACAGGGGAGGGGAAGGCTGCTCAACCCCTCTACTACACACTGGAGAATCCACACAGAGAAGCAACAGGGGTTTCGTGTTTTTTCTGTGGAATTTAATGGTTGTTGGGTCATCGATGTGCCAGCCCATCTCCAGAAATTCCAGGTGCTGGGGTTGGATGCGGGTGTTGCTGAGCATCCAGTGGGTCCCGGGCAGGGCTTCTCAAACCCACTGCTGCCCTCTGCTGCAAGAGACCTCCCCGAGAGCCAAAGGACACCAAAACCGGGCTGGAAAACCTTTCTGGAGCCAGTTTTCCTCCTGTTACAGCTTGCGCAGGTGTCTGTGCCTCAGTTTACCTGCAGAGGAATCTACCCTGGTAATAACATGGATCCACACATCCCGATTTCAGCATCAGCTGCACCCTGAATTGGCCAGCAGTTACATTATCAGGGGTTTGCTCTTTCTAAAACATTAAAATACCACAGGCAGCTCATTCATTCCCCCTCCAGGAGGAAACACCAATGGGACAAATCCTTCCCTGTGAGCACATAACTCATGGAAAGCAAAATGAGCAGAAAAAGGCCACGTTTGATGCTGTTTCTCCCTGGAGAAGAGTGGTCAAAACATTCCAACTTGGCATTTTTTTTTAAATGCCCGTTTGTTTTACTTTTCCCCCTCTCCTTCCCCAATTTTCCAAGCTTTCCTACTTGGCCTCAAGCCAGCCACGGGCAGAATGTGCCCCTGGCATTGAAAAGAGCTGCCAGTCATTGCTATTTGGCTCCAAATTTGAGTTTTATCTCGAGAATGTTGCTTTTGCTTTCGTTTCAGTTTGGAAGGAGCATAAAAGAAAATAAAAGAAACAACAACAAAAAAGAAAAGAAACGAAAACTCAAAAAACTTCTCACAGGAGAACAAATTCTGCCCTTGCCCTGCTCTAAAGTAAAGGATCAAGGACTTAAAGAAATATTCCTTGAAACAAGGGGAGCAACCAGGATCATCCCAGCGCAGCTTCCAGTCCCCTGAAAATAGGGTTGGACTTGATGGGAGCTCAGAGCTGGATTCAGGGGGGAAAAATCAGGGTGATGCTCTCTGGTTTAGGATAAGACATGAGGACAAGTGTTCTGGAAAGCTCTTTGATTCAGGCAGTCTTGGAGCAGCTGGTGGAGGGATTTCCAGCCAAGGAAACTCGCTGCTGCAGTTTATTCCTTGGAAAATGAGGATTTGGGCCCAGACTCCTCCCGGGAGGTATTGAATGAAGTGGCTGAAGTCAGTCTGAGCTGCTCAGCAGGAGCCAGCGGGGTGGGGGAGCTGCCAGGGTGACTCAGACCCAGGACTTCACGGATCAGCAGCTGCTCCTGGGATGGCCAGCTGGGGCTTTTCCTCACCAAAAGGCACAGTCTACACCCAGGCAGAAAGGCCTTTCAGAGGACTAGAGCCCAGAAGAGCACCTAAAGGAATTCCAGGTGGCACATCCCAAACACACCAACCAACCTGGACCAGGGGGAGAAACATCCCTACAGCAAGACTTATCCCCACCTGACCTTCATCTCCACACTCATGCCATGCCCATGGTGGGCTCTGCTGGGCCCCAGCTGTACAGAACCCACCTGTGTTCACTACCTGGTCTATAATTACAGATTTCACCCCCACCCAGAGATCCATGGCTTTAGGTGCTGGATGCTGGTTGCCAGTGGATTAGGAGAGCTGCTCTCCAAGTGAAGGTCTCAAAACCTTATTTTTCCCTCATTTTTCCCATAATTGTCTCCCACACACTGATGGGAAGAGGCAGCTGGTCTCCTCCAGCCGCTCCATCCCACATCCCCAGGGTTGTACTCCCGTGGCCAGCTCACACCTCTCCCCTTACAATAAAATAAGGAACCAGCCTCTATTTAGGCTGCAGAGGCACAAGTTTATTTTCACATCAGTCCTAATTAGTGACCAGCACATGCCCCTCAGGCCCTGGGCAGTGGATCAGAGAAGGGTGGGGGTATTTTGGCACCTCTGGCATCAGCATTGTCTGCTGGGTGCCCAGCTGGCACCAGGGTGAGCTTTCAAAGGTTGCAGAGCTTACTACTAAAATCCTGATTCATTGTATTGCCTTTGTAACCGCACCATGGGTCTGGGCTCAAATGTTAATTGCAATCTATTTCTCCAGGATAAATCCCAGCTGTTTCCCTAGAGATAAGGATGGCACAAGCCCTGAAAATGTAAAGGAAATGGTGGTTTGTCCAAGGGACAGAAGAAACCAAGAGGACAGGGGTTGGGCATTGGTTTTACCCTGTATCCCTGAGGTGGGATGAAAAAGACACTCCAGGATCTCCCTTCCCTGGGAACTGAGAGATCAAATTCTTCCTCTCTGCCCTGTGGTTTTGGGCGAGGAGATGTCCTTGTTCATGATTCCCTAGCTAGAGACCTCTCAAGGTCCTCATCTGTGATGTTTGTAGGGTTCCTGATGGATGTTATGGCCAGCCCATCACAGACCTTCTCCCACTTCTGCCAGGGCTGCTCAGAGACACAGCTGGACTCAGAATCCTTGAGGGCTTTTTCCCTCCTGGGAACTCTGATGGATCTCTAGGAGCTTTCAGCACTGACAGCATCCTGCAGTGAGGACACCCTCATCTGCAGTAACTGGGAAGGTGCTCAGACACTGCTGCACCATACAAGCCACAGGCCTTGGCTAATTCCCACTTGAATCTGGCTTTGACTTGAGAGGATTTGCCTTGGGTTGGAGAAATATAATGTCTCATGGGAGCCCACAAACAGGGCTTGCTGAGGCTGCAGTGTGAGCCCATCACACTCCTGCCAGCCTTGCAGATCCTTTGCCCCGTGCTCAGGGCAAGAAGGGGGAGAAGTCCTCAGGCCTGGGTTTGTGGGATGGTGCAAGAACTTTAAAACAGGGAGAGGGATCCTGGGGACAGCCCTGGGAGCCCTCAGATCTCACCTGAGCTCTGCATAATGGCAAGTGGAGAACATCAGCCCAGGACCTCTTTCATCCCTCTCGTCATTCTCTATTTTCTCCTGACACCCAGATCTGTAGAAGGAGGTTGTGGATTCCCCATCCCTGCAAACATTCAAGGTTGGGTTCTGAGCAAGCTGGTCTGGCTGGAAGTGTCCCTGCTCACCACAGGGTTGGATGAGATGTTCTTTGCAGGTCTCTTCCCACCCAAACCATTCCATGGCTCTATGATAAAAGGGAGCAGGGGACTGTTACCTCATAGAGACACAAAATGAGATTAAATTATCCCATTCTGCAGTGACTTGGACATTCATCACCTTTTTACCCCCTTCCTGCACCACACCTTCCTCCTAGCCCCAAACCCTTCTCCATGGTCCTTCCTCCAGCACCCTCCTGACTCCAGCTCCTTCTGCCTTGCAAACCTTGCTGCAAACAAGCCCTTCTGCACTGACATTTCTCCCTCCTGCCATTACACCAGCGTTTCTGCGACGTGCATCCTCAGATATCCCAAAAAAAAACAATGCCAGATAAACAAAACCCTCCAAGGTGACATTTTTCCAGCCTGGAAACAGAAGCTGGACCCCAATAGCCGCCGTCTGGGTTTTTTTTCTCCATCACACAGGTGTCCAGTGGGGGTCTGTGACCTGACATTGATGTTATAATTAGCCTGGTTTCCATCTTTCTCCTCCCAAGCGAAACAATCGCCGTCATTCTTGCGGGTGGTCAAAGTTCACCGTGGGCCTGGCACGGCTGTGACATTGATTGGCGGGTCCCAGGGTGACCCCCCGTCCCCTCCTTTGACACAGCTTGTCAGGTTTGGGCTTATCAATTAGTGGCTGCACAGCTTAATGAGCTTTTGATGATGGAGACCAGCTGAAATTTCATTCTAAACACTGCGGTAATAACTTTGCTGCCTCTGGTGGGATGTTTTCTTCAAGATCTCCGTAGCCAAGTGACTTCTTATGGAAAGTCAGAGCACTTTTAAGCTCAGTAACTGGGAATCCTGGCTGGAAAAAGCCAGGGGTGACTGGACATGAAATTAAGTGTTTCTGAGGTGGCAGCTTTGTTAGAAAACCAAAGGGACTTCAGAGCACTCTGTTGTTGCTGGAGGGGAAATATTTCAGCTGAGCATTAAAACTCCAGGTTTCTGTGCATGGGCAGTAAGAGCAGGAGGATCAGAGACACAATAAATCCTACACAGACCCAAGAAACTGCACAAAGCTCTCCAAATGGGATGTTTTATGTTCCTGCCTTTTGTCTTTACACTTGGAGAGCATCTCCCCTCTGAGAGACAACTCCAGCGGTGTCCGATTGGTTTGGGGTAGGAGCAGGCAAGGGAATATGCTCTGGCATTGCTGTGCTGCCCATCCCAGAGACCAGACTGGTCCCAGACACCAGATCCAACCCAAGATCTCCAACCCACAGCCACCAAATGGGAGAGGCTGTGGGACCTTCAGGGGACTCCTCAGTTCATGGTATTTCTAATCCCCAGGGCAGCTCAAAGTTGTCCAGGTCACAGGAGTGAATATCCTTGTGATGAGCCCTGAGAATCCCAGGAAGATCAAATATCCCCATGGGACCAATCCCAACAAATAGTTTGAGCTGTGGGTAATCCCGTGGCCCTGCCCTGAAGATCTGGAAGAGTCACTGAGGAGTGGCTGGTGCCCTCAGGGGATGCCCAAAGACCTGGGGAAGTGGTGGTTGTCCATCTGTCCACCCCACATGGACCTGAGCCCCACAGGTCTGGACACCTGAGGAAGCTGCACTTCCACCAGTGATTGCAGCACTGCAAAGTGACCTTCAGCATTAAAATACTGCCATGGAATAAACCCAAAACTGGAGCAGGTGGAGGGAGAGACCAACCATTCATGGTACCAACCATCACCATCATCAGATCGTGAGGCTTGAGCTGCACAACCCCCCCAACAACAGGCCCTTGGGGGTTAAACACTGACATTATTCCTCACTCCTCAAACACAATCATCCTCCAGGCTCACAGCTCTGAGAGTTCAGGAGCTGCTGCGAGGTGGTGGCCACAGCATCTCCACACACTGGTGAATTCAGCTCACCATCCCCTCTGTGGGGAGGTCTGGATGCTTCAGAAGGAGGTGCTTGCTCATGGATGTGGTTCTTCTGCTGCTGTAGATGTCCAGAATGCTGTCAGATGTGGTTATGGCTGATGGCAACACCTCTGTGTTTGAAGTGCTCCGTGGAGAAGGTGCAGCTGGTGAGAGCTCCTTGACCACAGGTGTTTGAGGGACAGGGCAGGGTCACAGGGTGTTTTCCAGGCAAAACATCCTGCCATAGTGCATTTTCCAACCTAAACGCTGAGGGAATCAAGTGCTTGGGGTCAAAACAAGGTGAGGGACACAGCAAATCCATGCCTGTCATCCCAGGGGGGATCCCACTGGCTAAGTGTGTGGTCATCCCTGCTGGAGCCTTCCCTCAAGAGGTGATGGAGACCTACAGGAGGTGCTGTCTGGAGTGGGATGGGTGAATCACTCCTGTTTACCTTCACTGACTCCACTGGGAGGGTGGGCAGGCCCTGGCACAGGTTGCCCAGAGAAGCTGTGGCTGCCCCTGGATCCCTGGAAGTGTCCAAGGCCAGGTTGGAGCAATCTGGGCTAGTGGAAGGTGTCCTTGACCATGGCAGGAGGTTGGAACTGGATGATCCTGAAGGTCCCTCCAACCCAAACCATTTCACGACAGCAGAAGAACCACCTTTTCCCATCTAATCCCTCTTCCCTGGGTGCCAAAAGGCACCACCAAGGCTGCTCAAACAGGGCATGATCCCGCTGAAAACACAGCCGAGACCTTTTATCCAGAGGTGTCGCCCGTTAACAATGCTGATGTTGTACACCTCCTCACTCTCGGGTCACACTGCAAGTCACTGAGTCATGAAGTGCAGCTGTTTCCAAATTAAGGAGAAGCAAAAAAAAAGTGAGGCAGAGAGAGCTGCAGCAGTTTGCCCAAGATCCCTGGGGAGCTGGAGTCACGAGTGTGGATCTGCTCTGCTCCCTTTGCTCTCCAGGCTTCAGCCCCACACTGGAGATGCTCTCAAAGCTGCTCCAGCTGCCTGGGTCCTTCTGCCACCTCTGAGAGGAGAAATCGTGGCAAAATAAAAGCTCTGGCTGCAAATATCCCTATTTATCTGCCTATCCAGGGAGGCTTTCAGCGTTTTGCTTGCTCTTCTCCCCATTTCCACCTTCCTTTTGCCGCCAGGGTGGTAAAACACGAGCAGCAAGATTAGATCTGTCACCTTTTCAACAGTCCAAGCCCATTTGTGGGTGACCCCAGAGGCACAAATCCAAGGAATAATCGCTATATATTTTTTTTTGGTAGCAAATTGCTGCGGGGGTGGGGATGGGGGTGTTGTAATTTCTCAGCTCCTGTGAGTAATTGCAATTCTCACCTCGAGGTGAGAGACTCCGAGGTGAGAAATCCTCAACCTGACAGCAACCAGGAGCTTTAGGGCAGCAGAAAGCAGAGCAGTGATGGACCTCAGTGTCCTTCAGCCTCTTCCACCCCGGTGTCACCCCAAAATACCCCAAAATGACTTTTCCATCACCACCAGGAGGGATTTAGTGCTCGGGCATCGCTGCCACCAGCTCAGAGGTCTCCACCACCCCACCATACCAGACACCAGCAGGTTATCACCAAGTATCTCCCAGACAGACAACTTGCCCACGCTTGGGAGAAAAGATTATTTTTGGGGACCTTGGATCAGAACAAATCCAGCCCATGGTGGGGTTTATTTTTCCTGGGGTAGATGCAGAACGAAAAGCATCACTCGGGAAGGGGTTTGTGACTCCGGGTGGTATTTTTATAACCTCAGAAATCACCTTGCACAAACACTTGGGTGTTTTTTTTTTTCAGAAGGCAGCGAGAACAGGGTGTAGCTCAGCCGGCAGATTTGTCATCCCAGGCTCCCGGTGGGAAGGGAAACTCTACAGCTCCAAAGGGGCCATCCAGGAAAAGTCAGAGGGCTTCCTGAAACTCTGGGAGCACCCAGGGAATGAGCTGAGCTGCCCTGAGGGGTCCCTTCCCATTTTGCCCTTCTCCCACCCGAGTTTTTCAAAGGAAAGAGAAAAGCAAGTGACACGTTTTATCTCTCAGCTGAAAGAGAAACCGAGGTCTCTTTTTCCTTCCCATAAATGTCATGAGTCACCAGGCAAAGTGTTCCTCCTGCATCACTAATGAATCAGTTCCACAGGGCCAAATCTCCACGTGTCCAAACCTCCAGCTCCGGGTCTCCACGAGACAATAATAATGAAGTCACATCTCAAGGATGATGTATCACAGCTGATAATAATGAAATAATGCCCCTTAAGTCACTTTGCACCCCAGCTGGCACCTCCACCAGCTGGATTTTTCACTGGGGAGGGGAAGTGATGGGATGGTGGAATGAGCATCTTCCCCCCTCCAGCCCTGGGAGCTGAAGTGAAGAATTGCTCTGGGTTAAAAATAAAGCCAAAGGGAAAAAAAGCGAGAGAGAGAAGGGTTATTTTTAACTCAGAGCAGCGCCCTGATCTGGTTCACCACCCGGGCATGGAGACAGGGCTGCAGTTGCTCAGCTCAGCAGGGGCCAGGAGGGGATTTGGGGAGGGGGGAAATATTTATATTAACAGGGTTTTCCTGTTACCTTGAGAGCATCTTCCCCATATCAGCCTGCTCATGGACACAGCGTGGCCTCCCAGCTCAGCTCCTACCCCAGGGCAGTGAGGGCAGAGGGCCCAAACAGGAGCAAATTCTCCTTATTCCCCTTAAATCCCATTTTAGGGTCAACTCGGTGTCTCTTAAACCAGGTCCTGAGTGATGCCGTGTCTCAAACGGGTCGCAAAGACAGGGCTGCACCGAAGGGACTGGGACATCTGTGATCCCAGTGGGAGCTGTCCGTGCCTGGATGGGGAGGTGGGCAGCAATCTGTCCCCTGCAACACTCAGCCCCTTCCTGAAATCCCCCAATCCACACAGGCTGCCCTCTGCAGTGCAGGAAAAGGTGATTCATTCCATTTCTCTTTGCCCCCACTTTCTCAGCCCGGCTGCTTTTTGACTGTCTGGGGAGGCTTAATGCAATTTAGGCGTTTTCTTGAGTAAAATAATAATAATAAGGATAATTTATAGCTGCTCTGCACGAGGAAGTTGCCCCCCTGGATGAGGCACAGGGATCATCTCCCCTCCCACCCAGGCTCCCTCCTGGCATTTCTCAGCCCTGTTCCTCCCATCTCTCTTGTGCATGACCCAGTTTTTTTAGGAAAAGAAGCCTTTGGGCTCACGTCCATCTGTCTGTCTGCCTTCTCTGTGTAATGTTTTCAGCTGCTGGGTGATTTCAACCCCATTTGACAGGGGATGGAGGACTTTGAGGTATTCATTTCCTAGGAGAATCAGGGGGAAATCTAGAAATAAGTAGTTTTGGTGGCCTCCTGCTGTGTTTCCAAATTCCTCTTCCTGTCTTTAACAAAGCAGGTATTTAGCATTTAGCCAGGGACAGCAAAGCAGGTATTTAGTGTTTAGCCTGGGACAGCACATGACCTCAATTTAGCTAAAAGTTACCCCAAACCAGAAAGCAGATAATCCTAAATTTATGGTGCACAGTTGCTTCTGCAACAATTTCCTGAGATTTGGAATCATGTGAATTTTTTTTTTCTCCCTATGGAGTTAAAAAGTTGCTGTGTTGAACTATTCCCTCTCTCCCATGCGAGGTAAAATACATCCATTTTCATTTAACCAATTCAAATTTTAATTTAAATAAGGAAAACTAAATGTTAAGGTAAAAAAGGAATTTTCCCTGCATGGGGAAACTGAGGCATGGAGGGTCTGGAGCAGCACCCAGCACACCCCATCCTATAGATCTCCCCCTTTTTGCCTTTCCCAGCACCAGAAAGAGTTAAAAACTTTGCCAAATCATCTCTGTTTTGTCTCAGAAGTGAACAGAAATGGGAGTAGACTGGGAAAAGCGAGGGAATCCCTGCAATCCTGCTTTATTTTGGATTAAAAAACCATAAGGGTCCTCTTTAGATGTGTGGACAACCAGCTGATGCTGAAGGTGGGGAGCACACTGGGACTATGGGATGTGCCAGAATCCCATGGCAGGGTGCATGGGCAGCTTTGAACTTGGATTAGGAGCTGGGCTTTGATGATCCCTGTGGGTCCCTTCTGACTCAGTGTAGTCTGTGGTAGGGAAAACTCAGAATATTCTGTGGTAGGGAAAACTCAGAATATTCTGTGATAGGAAATATGACCATATGTAAGGCAGGAGAACATTCCTGACAGACAGGGCAATCCTACAGTGTGGATGCTGCATGGCAGGGATGCTGCATTGGATGGATGCTTCATGGCAGGGATGCTGCCCAGCATCCACACGTATCCCCAGGCACCCTGACACATGGAATATCCCTGCACAGCCCGTGCCTGCCCCCAGCCCCACGAGGAACACGCACATCCCCACCAGCCTGGCACGTGCAAACCCTCCAGCAAGCTCGTGCCGAGCCCACGAGGGGCATCCCACGTCCATCCCACATCCCAGAAGGGCCAGGCATGGAGCCCGCAGCAAATCCCTGGCTGCTGTGGGAAGGGGGGATGGTACTGGAAAGGGGGAACGGTGCAGGGAAGGGATGCAGGTAAAGGGGAATGGTGAAAGGGGGAATGGTGCAGGGAAAGGGGGAATGGTGCAGGGAAAGGGGGAATGGTGCAGGGAAAGGGGGAATGATAGAGGGAAAGGGGGAATGATAAAGGGAAAGGGGGAATGATAAAGGGAAAGGGGGAATGATAAAGGGAAAGGGGGAATGA
>JAWWMP010000081.1:1658215-1679391 GCA_035047865.1 Dendrocincla tyrannina
GAAGGGCTGGGATACGGGGAGAAGGGCTGGGATACGGGGAGAAGGGCTGGGATACGGGGAGAAGGGCTGGGATACGGGGAGAAGGGCTGGGATACGGAGGGAATGGCTCGCCAGCCCTGCCCCGCTCCCTCTAGCGATGGGATCAGACGGGATGGGCTTGCCCTCCCTTCCCCAAACTCGCTCATTCCGGCCTCTGCCCCGCCCGTGGACGGCTCCGAGGAGGAGAGAAAGGCATTTCCTCCTTTTCCCTGTCCCCTCGAGAACCCCCCTCTGCTGGGGGAGCCAGGCTTGGGTGAAGCTCTGGGCTGAGGTTGTTTTTTTTCCTCCTGTAAGCGCTTGGCTGCTGAGTTGGTGTTTCTGCTGGGCTGGGGAGTTTGAGCTTTATCCTGGAGCAAACAGCTCTGTCCGCCTCCCATGGCTCGGGTTTGATGGGCTGGGAGATCAGCTTTCCCTGGCGGAGCAGCTCCCGGTGGGAGGATATTATATTCTCTCTGAAAATACTCCATCCTGCCCCTGTGAGAGCTGAACGTGATACTTGGGGCTGATAAACGTGTGTGCGATGAAGTGATAGCCCAGCTCTGCCCGGGCAGAGTGTGCTTGAAACTCCGCCGGGCCTGAAAGCTGCCCAAATGTTGTTGTGTCTGACATTGACCTTGTGGCTTTGCCGCCCCGCTCTTTGCCAAAGCAAATTCCACAGGTTGATTAGAGTCCTAACCAGAGGTCTGGTGTTGAAATTGTAGCTTTGTCAATAACTAAAATTCCGACTGTTTATTTGGTACTTTGAGCTTTGTCTTGCGAGGCTCACGGCACCCCTTTGTAGGGTATTCCATTAACCTTATTTTTCAGGCAGAGAAATCGAGGTAAAGTGGATTTTCCAAGGTCATCTAGCAAGATCGTTGTTGCTATTTTTGCTGCTGATTTGGAGCACTTCTGCAGGAAAAAAAGGAAGTGTGGCTGAACTGGAGGATTGCTATTTTGCTTTTATTCGTGGGGTGTATGATTGCATAAAGTAGAAGTACAGCCTTATGGATAAAGGGATTCTCTGAAAGGAAGGCTTATGGGTTTGATGCCACTATTACAAACACATCTGCAGTGCTGGAGAGCCCTGCTGGGCTGCTTTCCCTCTTGGAATAATTGCATTGGGTGAAAGGGTGAGGAAACTCGCCTCACCTGAACCTCTTCAACCCAAACTCAGCTGCTTTGCCAAAAGCTTGTTGGTGCTTCTCCTGTGGGGGAACAGCAGGAGTAAAAATGGCTCAAGCAGAGCTGGTCTCCACTCAGAAGAGCCTTTGTGTTTGTGATGTAAATCCTGTAAAAAGTCAAATACCTGAATGTAAATGGTCTGAGGATTTCAGTAATCGAGTTTTCTTTTTTTTTTTTCCTAAGATTTCCTAGTTGTGAAATAGCTGGAATGTGAAAGGGACTGGGCAGGAGCTGTGCCGGGTGCACCGAGTTCCCTGTGAGTTTTAGTCATGCTGACCAAGTAGGGGGAGGACCAGTCGCATCTTTTCGAGACAAACCAAGTGTGTGTGGGAGTAGGGGCTGGATTTTAGTCCTGGTAATTCTCCCCGTTGTGCTCCAGCTGCTTTAAGCAGCAGCATTTATACAGGTAATTATCAGATAAGCCAATGAATTAGTGGAAGGAGGATAAAACTCCATTTAAATCTGCCATGGTGAAGTTTAAAGAACCACCTTTACACATCCCAGCAGTTTTTATTCCTAAAACAACCTTGCATTTTTAAAGATTGATTTTTTCAGGCAAGACTTGTTAAGGATTTCAACAGCCATCCAGATTGTTTTACAGTGGATAAATTCAGTGAACATGAGTTAATTTTAGCTGAAAAGGAATAGTTTTGAATCTTTTTTTAGAAATCTCTTGAAAGTTTTGCTACTGGAATGCTACAGAGCTTATGTGAGAGCTGGCACCGTCCTCAGCCATTATTCCTTTTCTTTAGCTGATGAGTAAAGAAGTTTATAATCAGCTTCCTACTACAGCAGCTGTTTTTCTGTGTTATTCAGCATTTTTTTCTTTCTGCTTGCGAGTATCCAATTTTATTCCTTGTTTTTAACACACGCAAACATCGGTGGTGCTTCTGCTGATGTTTCAGTTCTAATAAAGCTCTCGTGTCCAACACTGCTCCTGTTCACCCCCAGCTCCCTGTGCAGGCTCTGCCACGGCATTTTCCCCAAACCAAAAGCCAGTTTCACTGCTGGAGCTCTCGTGTGAGTTCTTGCCATTTCTGCTATGAGTGTAAATGTTGACTTAGTGCCCAGTTACTGGGAATGAATAACAGGATATTTGGCTTAAAATTCAAGGTTTTTAACTCAGGAACAGCTCAGCCTCACAAAAACAAACTGCACAGCATTTATCTGAAAAGCAGTTCTTTGTTGTGACCAGTTCTCCCACCGGTGTACCCAGTGTTTTAAGTGGTGAACACAAAGGCAGAGGCCATGCTGGGGTGTCACAACTGCGTTGTTGGCACCACGGTATTTCTTGAGCAGCGACAGGCAGGGAGGGGAGGGATGTGACTCCCTCTGTGCTTTTCCACCTGTCAGCCTGTCCTTTAAGTGAAGTATTTTTCAGGCCAGATACGTGTTTTTCCTGTGGGTTGGTTTGTGTGCTGTGGAGTTGTGTGGAACTCCTTAAAATAGTTGGAGATTTTGCTGTGAAACAGCCGTAGTTTCTTTTCCTTGCTTGAAGGTGAGAATAAGGGAATAATAACTCTTGGATTTCAAGTATCAAGTCAAGTAACCCGTTCTCTTTGATACTGACTCTTTTTATTCTGGCTGCTATTTTAGGAGTGATCTCTTGTGCCTGAGAAATAGGCATGACCCCAAAGGAAAATTTTGCTCTTTTGTCCTTGTTTTGATCTTGTAAGTGGAGCTATTTTCTATTTTCCTGCCACTCTGGTCCCTGTGCTCTCAAGAGAATATTACAACATGTGAAAGAGGCACGAGATGGGTAAAGTGTGTAAACAGCAAGGGGGTTCCACCTACTTGGGTTAAAGGAAGGTGCTGCAGAAGGAGATTTCCTTTCACCTGGCTGCTCCCTTGAGGTTGGCATGTCCTCCATCTGCCTTGAACATGCAGAGTGCTTTTGGAGGCTTTTTAGTTGATCCCTGCAAGCCTTTGGTGGCCAAATCCAACTGTTCCCCTTTAGATGCAATCGTAGTTGTGTATCTTTAACTTCTATTTCACATGATGCTTCAATGTGGTACCTTTCCTCTGACCTCTCCTAAAACTCAAGTAACAAGGTTATGATCCTTCAGGACACTTTTTCCATCTTGAGCTTGGCAGAAGCACCTCCAGTTTGAACTGGGGGAAATTGTTGCAGTGGTCAGTGTTGATCTCCAACACTCCTCTAGCTCTAATAGTTAAAATTATGAAGGAGTCAGGACTTAATGAAGATCCCTGAGAAGAGGTTCTTGCCATGACCTTTCTTACAATGGTGAACAAAGAACCCAGCCTGCTTGTTAGCCACTCTGAAATTTTACACCTAGTCCATGCCTAGTGATGTTAATGTGGTCTAAAGTAACTCAGAATTAAGGTAAATTTCAGTGTTAAGGCCCTGAAGTTAAAGAATTTGGTTGATAAGTAGTCATCTCTTGGGATATCAGATGTGGAAGGCCAGTAAACAACTTCTAAAAATAGTTGAATATATCTATATTGGAATTGTGTTTTGGGCCACCCTGGCTATATATAAAGAACTGTTGTGATCAAGAGCATTTTTCAAAATTTGCTGTAACAGAACACTTTAATCTGTAAAGAAATTACTTCAAGTTCAAAAGAACACGTCAGTACCGAGGACTGTTCCTGCTGAGTGGGGGTGTGAACACTGGGGCTCTAGATAATTCCTAAATTTTAGCAGTGTTCTTCTATTCTTGTTGGATTGCTTCTCACATTCTCTTTTAAATCACACTTAATATTGTAAGGAACAAGCTGCTGAGCTAGATTTGCACTTTGAATTATTTGCCAGTTGTTCTTGCATGTAACACCAGTAACAGCTGTTGAGGTTGGATGCTTTTTTTAAAAAAGCTTTCTTGCTTCTCATTTACACATTGGTTTGGTGATCTCTTGTAGGAATATTTTGCTTCTCCTGATAATTTAATTTAAAACCTTCTAGAATGTTCTAAATTAGAAGCATGATACAGGCCAACTAATGATAACTGACTGGATTTCAAATCAGTATTTCTGTGAAATAACAAAATGATGTGTTTTTGTTCCCCCGTGGCTGATACAACTAGAGTGCTAATAGCAGGTTAGGAGTTATGGATTTGGGGTTTCTTCTAACTGTTTTAGACATGGAGTTAATGTTTAGGCCAATTTTCCTTTAAATAGAGATGTATTTTGGCAGCAAATCCATTGTCTTCATAAACACACCACTTTTACTTGCCACAGGTCTCTAAGCAAACAGAATAAGGTGCATAGAAATATATAGGATAGAAATGTAGAACATAGAAATGTATAGAATAGAAAGCTGCTGGGGAAGAGCTTTTTGGTAAACCTGCAACTGCGGGGGGCGTTCAGCTTCTGCTTTAATGTTTTGTCTGATTATAACTGTGTGTCACTGGTGGTGGCACTGTGTTTATCTCTCTTTGAAACGGGCATTTAAAACATGATATGAGACAGAATTGCTCCCAGAGACAACAAATGCCCTCTGTACGTCTCTATCTCAGGGCCCTGTGCAGGGGAGGGACAGAACCCAGCTTTGCTTGACTGATCCTATCACAAACCATAAAATCCTAGAGTGGTGTGGGTTGGAAGGGGCCTTAAGGATCGTGTTGTTCCACGCCCCTGCCGTCCTCATGGCTGCTGGTGTTTTCCAGCTGTAGGGAACACATTGCCAAGATCTTTGGGCCCTGCAGGTTTGTTGTAGCACTTGCAAAGTTTTGAGTATTATTTTTTTCACTGTGGGAGCCTTATGTGGTAAGTGCTGGTGTGTGGCAGTGAAATAAATGTATTTTTATATTGCAGGATAATTTAACTGGATAATACACATGGCATCCTCTGCCTTGGCCTCTGCCTTTTTTGCTCTAGTGTGATTGATCAAAGTTTGGGCTTAATGATTTTGAAGATCTTTTCCAACCCAAATGAATCTGTGATTCTGTGTAAAGAACTGGTGTAAACCTAAATGAAGTTATGGCATTTGCCACAACTCCTGGCTCAGTGAAGTTGACTCTCTAAGTGAAAAGAACTTTTCCAGGGGTGTAAAATTAAGTTTACGTGGCAATTTCAAGGTACTGTACTGTGTTTGATGACCTGCATACCCTTCTGGTCATGGTTCTAGGAGGGTGGGTTGTTAACCAGCAGCTCACCCAAAAAGTTTGGAGGTCGAGCAGCAGATTTGACTTGTCATGATAAGCAGCCTGGATGAAGTGACATTAAAATGCATCATCATACGTATAAATATAAAAAGCTGCGGATGATTAAGTGTTTAATGGTCTTTGGCCCTGAGGGATTCCTCAGAGCTCTTGTTCTAACCACCAACAATTAATAAAAGCAAATTCTGCTGCTCCTCTTGGGCCGTATCACTTTAACAACCAGCAGGCCGCTGCTCTTGCAGACACTCATTCATTTTTAACTCATTACACGGAGCCGCTCTGCAAAGGGCTGCCTGTTCTCCTAATTGCCTATCTGAATGTATCGCTTACTCGAAAACAGGCGGCTGAAAATACTTTGTTTCCTGAAATGAAACTGTAACTTATTCATTGAACGCCTGTCTTGCCCTTTACCAATGGTATATTGTATCGTACCCGAACCTGCCTGACGGGTTTTTGCTGCTGCTGAGCTGGAGTGTGTTAAAGTGCTCCGGGGAGAAACTAATCCGACAGTTCAGCTTTGGGGCGATCTGGGCTCGGGAAGGGGTGCCGAGGGAAAATACACACAGAGCGCTGCAGAAATACTCTGTGCTGTTTATTTAAATCGTTCCCTTTCATACACAAATCTGCCCGCTTAGCCTGATGGATCCCTCTTTTGAAGATGTGCTCAAGTACTACAAGCAGCTCACAAGCTGGAGTCTTTTATGTTTTCAGGAATTTTACTCAACTCGTGCTTCTGAAATGATCAGTGTACTGACTACACACAGCATTTGGGTGGAGGGAAAGAGGAAGCTCAGCTTCAATGTGGAATATTGGAGACTTGTGACATATATTGCAAAGGTTGAAGATGCCTGAAAAATTAGCAGGGTTTTTTTTGGTTAATGTAAGAGAGTCTTACATTTCCTTTTATTTTCAGCCTGTCCAAGCAAGGGGCTGAAACGAGAGTTAAAGTTGAGCCCTGGGTGCAGCGGGATCCCGTGATCCCTCAGCTGAGCTGCATTAACAGGCAGCAGCGCAGTGCTGGGGGGCAGTTTCTGCTGCGGCAGCGTCTGTGCTGGGACAGGAGTGTGGAGTACAAACCACGGGAGTGTGATTTCCTTTCTGTGGGATTAGACGACTGTGAGTAACTGGTGGTCAGAGGATGAGCCGTCTCTTTTGTCCTAACCACATCCAACAAGTCACCAGTGGGAACCACAACAGTCTGTGGGAGTTCTGCGGGTGGATTTCTCCTGGTCTCTTTCTTTCAGCAGTGATTCAATTGCTTTTTAGTCAACATCTAAACACACGTGTGTTGTCGGGGTGGGCTGTAAAGTACACTGTGCTGCCTATAAAAATAAATGGGACTTCTGTAATGCCACCTACCCTGAAGTACCAAATAAGTTACAGAAGTGGTTTGGATAGCAGGGATGTGGCAGAGAACAAGAGGAGAATGGAAACCAAGTGCTTAGCTGTATCTTAGCTTCTTATTCTACAGAAAAAGTAAAAATAGGGAGGATGGGTGGTACAAAAGCAGCTTCGGTGGTGAAGGGCAGACTTGACCTGGAAATAGCTGCCAGGAAAACAAGGATCTAACGGGATTCACTGCTGTTAGTGCCAAGGATAAACAACTTCTTGAGCAGCCTGCAATTTCTCCAGGGTGTGCAAAGGTGTCGTGGCTGTAAATGACAGGATTTTGCTCAGTTACCCAATTCCTGCGATCAGTCCAAGCATTTGATAACATGTTATGCTTTTAAACATGCAGAAACCAAAGAAAGGCATTCTTTGTCAGGGTTCTCTTGCTGCAAAAGTTCATACACTCGTTTTTAAGAGTTAAGAGAGCTGTGGTAAAAGGTCACAGTTGAGCCCTGGCTGTTGCTTTGCAGATGAAGCAGAAGATAGAGGTGGCATGAGCAGCCAGACAAAGGAAAGCTTTACAGCCTCCCTCCCGTCCAGCCCAGGGAGAGCTGCTGCTGTGGGCTGGGATGGGATGGGAGATTTCCTGCTGTGTGAGTGAACTGGAGAAATGGGAACTCCAGCAAAACTGTTTTCTCTGCTTCCCAATTAACCTTCCTGTTTATACAGCCTCCACATATTCAAGTGGGAGTGGAATATCCATGATCGTGCTGCAGAAATATGAAGGAAATGGTGGAATCATAGAACGTGCAAACCTCCTGTTTGGTTTTAATCCACAGGCTGCCCTGTCTGGTTTGTACAGGAGTTTGTTTAGAGTTTTGGTCACACTGAACTTCAGTCATATAAATGAATCTTTGACAGGAGTTGCTTCAGCGAGTTGACATGGTGATTGATGTCATGCAGGAACTCTGGAGTGGACTCTGAACTTCATCGTGGAGCTGCCTGTGCTTAGACATGTGACTTGGTTAATGTTGGAGCCTTTAACTTTTGGGTTAAAAATTGTGTCCAGCAGAGCTCTGTGGAGAGGACAGGACTGCTTAGATCTTTCCCAGTGCAGAGTGAGGAAGCCAATCTTCAGACATCCCGCGGACAGAGCTAAACAGAGCAGGATGAGGGCGTGTTTGTGGTGTGCTTTTCAACCCAAAGCTTGCTTTAATGGTCTTGAACAGACACTCTCTAAAGGTCACTTCTAGTGAGCCTTTTGCTTCAAGCACAGCTTCATCAGGAAATACAGAATATCTTCCAGACATTATTGAAACTTCACATTGAGCTTTAAAATGTGTGATTTGGTGTACAGGAAGCTCATGTTGTGAATGTTACACACCTTGGCTGTTTGTGCAATCTTGTGTTTGAAACTTGCATTTTCAGTTGGGCTCGGTCTGTTTTTCAAGCAACACCCCAGAGCTTCTAGACAGAGCAGCTGTGAAGGTGTGAATGGTCCCTGTCACCCTCTCTGTGAAGCTTCCACGCTGCTTTCTCGTGCCTTATATAAGCAGAATATTAGTTTTCGTGGTGATTTCAAACCCGCCCTAAACTGTGCAGGACTGGGTTTGGGAAGGGGGGGAATTTGTGTGGGGTGAGTCCCACACCAAGGGCACAGGGAGGTGTCTGAGAGCTGGAGTGGAGGCAGTTTCTGCAGGCCCTAAACAGGAAGCTCCTGGTGATGTTAATCACTGTAATTACCCAGACTCAAGTGTTGGCTGTGAAAGAAGAAACATTTCTGAACTTGCTCTTCTAATGTGGTGATTAATTTCTGATAGTTAAGTTTGATTAAAGGCAGATTTGCTTCCTACAGAAGGTTTGCCCCTGGTGTTAATGGAAGTACCACTGCTCTGTGTTAGTGCTGCTCACAGGCCATTTCCTCCAGGCTGGAGAGGAAGGAAACTGTTCTGAGGAGGAGAGAATCCAAGCTGTAATTCTGAGTTTCCTTTGCAAAAGGAGGACCAGCCATTGCTGTGCTAAGCAAAAACTGGTTTTATCTGCAGGTCAGTTAGAAAAGTTTGTTTAATGGTGACACTTTGGCTGCAGATAAATTATCCCATAACAATGGGGGAGAAAGTACCTCAAGTGGTCAGTGGTGTGAATTTTGCAAACAAAAGTTTGAGAACAGCGTTTAATGCTCAGATCTCTGAAAGAAGATTTGAAATACTTGAAGCTCTCAAAGCCACGTAGTTTCGGCCTATCTGTTAATTTCTGTCTTGCTTCAGGATGGGGGAAAATCATGTGCAGTGGTGTGTGGGGTATCTCTAAATGATTCACATTACCTCTTGCTTGTTTTATTGTGGTTGTGCCCTGGTCAGAGCACAGCCATCAGTAACTCATGAGTGATACTCTGATCTTTTCCCTCCAGACTTCACTGGCCAGTGAGAACATATCTCAAACATGGGAAATATTTTTGCTAACCTCTTCAAAGGCCTTTTTGGCAAAAAAGAAATGCGTATTCTAATGGTTGGCCTGGATGCTGCAGGAAAGACAACTATTTTGTACAAACTTAAACTTGGTGAAATAGTAACTACTATTCCTACTATAGGTAAGATTTTTTATGTTTCCTTAATGATTCCTTTGAGATTTGGGTCGTATTGTTTGCAGCAATAGCTTCTCTCAGCTGCCACTCTTGATTTAAGTGACTTCTGTGTCAGAACAAACACTTGCTAAAGCCGTGGCCTGACGATGGCACAGCCAAACGTTCTGCCATGGCAGGAGACTGGTTGTTCCCTCACTCCATTCCCTGTGTCACTGCTCCTTGTGGAATGAACCTTTATGGGCCACAGTTTGTCTCCTAAATGTGTTGTGGCGTTTTGAAGGTTGGATGGAGAAGCAGAGGGTGACACCTTTATTTTTTCCCTCTTTTTGAGGGTGATCACAGACCTGCTTTGTGGTTCTTAGAGCCCTGGGGGTTTTATTTTTTGAAGCAACGTAGTTTGCTCTGCATTTTTGTTGCTGCTCAGGTAGCAATTGGAGCTGTTCATTGGGGTGATGGTGGGAGCCCCAGACAACCCACACTGATCTGCTTTGAGGGCTTCACTGTGGAACTCTGCTCATTTAAAGTAATTTAAATTTTAAGCTTTTTTTAATGGTCCCATTCTGAGTGTGACTTGTTAAATACCACCATGTCTGTGTGAGATCTGTGCCACCATTTCTGTTCCAGGTTTCAATGTGGAAACAGTAGAATACAAGAACATCAGCTTCACAGTGTGGGACGTGGGTGGCCAGGACAAGATCAGGCCGCTCTGGCGCCATTATTTCCAGAACACACAAGGTGAGTCTGAGCACTCCAATCACAGGTTTTCAAAATGGAAGAGGTTTTTTTAATGTCCTTGCTGAGGTAATTTTGCAAGTTTCTTGTAGGGGGATGGAAATATTTATTCCTTTACAAGGGTGTGTTTGTGTGCTGCTCTGGCTCTTCTCTTAAGCCACTGCAGGTTCAAAGAGGGATGGGAAGAAATCCAGAAACCAGTCTTCCTTGTCCTTGTGACTCAGAGTGAGCTCAGAAGTTTGCTTTTCTTCTGTCAGAGTCACAGCTCTCTGCCCTCACTTCAAAGCAGAGTCTTTACTACAAGCTCTGCAGCCCCATGAACTGAGAGCTTGTCACTTTTTCACTGCTGTGCCTTTGTAATGTTGCCTGTCTTTGAGTCCTGTCACAGGGTTTCAAGAGTTGCTGCTCACTGGAAAATGCCAAGCTGGTTATGTAGAGGAAGCACCCAAGTTCAAAAACACAAATGCAAACTAACACCAGTTTTCACCAGCTTTCAGCAGGAACAGACTTTCTCTCAGACATGAGATCACAGTAATGAGAAAACTGGGTGTTTTTTGGATCTATATTGAGTAGTTGTGTGTTATTTTCTCCTCAAAGCTTCATTCTGTCCTCCAAATGTATTCATTATTTGTCAATAACTTCCAGTTAATGCTTATTCTGATGGTTTGTTTCTTTCTAGGTCTGATTTTTGTGGTTGACAGCAATGACAGAGAACGTGTGAACGAGGCCAGAGAAGAGCTTATGAGAATGTTGGCAGAAGATGAGCTTAGAGATGCTGTTTTATTAGTGTTTGCTAACAAACAGGTATGCCCAAAAAAGAACTCTTGAAAACACCCCACATGCTCCTGAGTGCCAGATCTTGACCTTGACACTTGTGTTTTCAGGGTAATAATAGATAAACTCTCACAGTAAATGGACATTCAGGTGTGTTGAAGGCAAAAAACCAATAGATTAAATTCCCACCTCTCGACTGATAGAAATTCTTGTGTTTTCACTTTTAGGGAAAAATTCTACCAGTTTGATTTTTTTTTTTTTAATGTTGACATGGCTCAGGTACAGCACCTGCCCAAGATTCCTCCAGAGAGAGGGGAGGTCTGGAGTGCTGGAACATCCCTGAATCCTTCACTAAGGGTGCTTGAGGGCACTGCTGGTGCTGGTGGAAGCACTGGGCTGGCTTTAGAAGTACTCCTGTTGACCTGTGAGCTGAGAGTTCTGCCTTTTATTACTTAGAAAGGTCTTGGCAGCATAAACCAAATGTCAAGGACCTTAAGTGTGACTATAAACATAAAGGAGGAATAACATCTTGCTTCATCACTGCACAGGCTCAGCTGGGGAGGGTGAAGAATCCCTAAGTCGTGTCTAGGAGCAGGGAAGGTGGGCTGTGAGCAGAAGCTGCACTCAGCAGAGTAGTAATTCGTGATAAAAGTTGATCTTAAATCAGAAGTGCAGTCACAGAAGGGATTTGCTGAGTGGAAAGTGAAGGAAACAGAGCTGGAATTGTAAGCAGGTATGGGTCAGCGCTCGATCCAAGCATCAGCTGTCCTGCTTCCCTGTGGAATATTCCAGAATATTTGCCTTTGATCGTGGTGTTAAATCTGTGAGACTCTTGTCAGTGTAGGGGAAAAGGCTTGAATATCAAAGCGATCCACTGAGTTTTTCTGACAGAGGAGCTCTGAGAGCTCTTAACTGTCTTGTAATGCCTTTAAAGCTGATGGTCAAAAGCGTGGGGAGACAATGACTCTCGTTCCTTCCCCCAGGACCTGCCCAACGCGATGAATGCAGCAGAAATCACAGACAAACTTGGACTGCATTCTCTTCGTCACAGGAACTGGTACATCCAGGCAACCTGTGCCACTAGTGGAGACGGTCTCTATGAAGGACTGGACTGGTTGTCCAATCAGCTCCGAAACCAGAAATGAAACCATAAACCTTCCTCTTCCCTCTTTTTCCACCCCTCCCTCTTATTTCCTCCTATTCGCCCTTCGCTTTACTCTAATGTGGCAAACTGTGCTACTTTGTGGTATTGAGTGCCGGAAGCTGTTTTCATTTCTTTTTTGTCACAGTATATATTGCATCATGCTGTAAATGTGGCAAATACAAGCCTGAAAACAGTTAGGTTTCTTATTTAATGTAAATAGTTTTTGTTTCCAATGAGGCAGTTTCTGGTACTCCTATGCAATATTACTCAGCTTTTTTATTGTAAAGAATCAAGTCACTGTTTAGTACCTGGAAGGGATTTAATTGGGTTAATAACATAAGGGTTGCCAGTGGTCCTTGTGCAGTGGAGCTGAATTCAATCATGGTTGGGTTGTGAGATCTGTGAGATCCATTTTGGTGGTTGGTTTTTAACCTGAATTATGTATTTTTTTAAATAGACAAGGAAAAGTAAAAACACTTCAGCACACAAACGTTTGACATCGCTTCTGCTGCTCCAGCTCTAACGTGGTGACTCTTGATTCTTTTGAAAGGGTGAAGCAATGACTGACACCCAATTAGCTTCATCTGCTTAACGAACAGAACATGACTAGTAGATGTCTGGCTCTTTCTGTAGCTCGTAGTCTGTGCTCATCTTCGCTCCCAACCGTTAAAAGATTTGCTGGGCCTGGTTTAGGTGAGCTTTGCAGACTCATGCTAAACATCTGACTTTGGGTTCAGGTGAGATTTCTCGTTTCCATTGAACTTGAATCATTTCCAGAAGTCGACATTTTTAGCCTGTCGTATTTGTTAAAAAGTGTTTTGTACTTTTCTTGTGCGTAAACCACTCCAGAAGGCAAAACCTTTCCACAGGATGCACAGCCTGTCCTAGTCCTAAGCTCTGTAGGCAGAAAGTACTGTACTTAACGTAAGAATTGCCATGAGAAACACCAAACATCTATGTATAGTGTCTAGGAAAACAAACAAACAAACAAAAAAAGCATGAGAGTTTGGAGAGTCATTCCACTCTAGAAGTATTCAATCCCATTCTGGAACAATCCCATATCTGTATATGTGTGAAAACCCTTGGCATCCCTCATACTGCAAGGTTCAGATTTGCCATCAGAAAAATAAAAAAAAGACCTCTTTACTTTTCTTTTGTATTTTGATAAACACTGAAGAAGCTGGAGCTGTTAAAACTTTAACTTGAGGAACTATCAGAACTGGTTTATTTAGTGTTGTGGAAACCTTTATTGCTTTCAATACACAATTAGTAATCAACTGTTTTGTATACTTGTTTTCAGTTTTCATTTCGACAAACAAGCACTGTAATTAAAGCTATTAGAATAAAATCTCTTAACTATTTCATGTTTTTTATGCCTTGCTGTTCATTCGATCATCTTGGCAGAATCATATACTTGTTGAATAAAAAGTTTCATGAAACTTGCACTGGTATCGTGTTGCTTTGTATCACTTTTGTGCAGTGCCGTGTGCTGGATCCAAATCCAACTGGTCTGCATGAAAATCTGAGGCTTTCTCCTGTATTTTCCAAGTATTGTATCATTCCTGCTTGGAATCCTGCAGGTGAAGTGCTGGGTGGCGGTTCTTGGGTCCTGCTGGAGTCACTCTGGTTCCTCAAGGGCATCTCACGAGCTTCTTGAGTCACCCCACACTTTCCATAAGGAATTGTTCCTCCTGCTGATCCCATTTAACAACAGGAATTAGCAGTTTTGTGGGGAAGGAGAGGAATTCTGCCTTCCTCAGTGCCTTGTTTTGCCTTTTTCCATTCTGCAGTCCCCCCTTGGATCTGGGACAGAGCTCCTCCTCCTCCCAGCTGCTCCTCTGCCTTCCCTGGCTGGTCCTGGGCCAGGAGCTGGCTGTTTTCCTGGCTGGAGCTGCAGCAATCCCCCAGAATGCAGGCTGGAAAACTATAGATGAAAAGTCTGTCATGCAGGTTTGAGAGTGAATTCCCTGCAGGGAAACCTGGGCTCCTGGATGGGTAGCAGGGACTGTGGTTGTAAAGGGGAAATAGTGCTGGGTGAACTGGGGTCCCAAACCCTCCTGCAAGTCAGGGGAGGCTCCCCTTGGAATTCTGAGCCCTGAATTAGGATTTCTGCATCCCTATTAGGGCAGGACACCTCTCTATGCCTGTTCTGGAAACACAGAACTGGCTGTGGAGAACACAGGGAGTGTGCTGATGTTATGGGAGCTGTGGGAGCTGTGCTCTGCCCTCTGCTCCAGGCACCCACAGCTTTGATTTGCCTTGGCCAGCCCCTCGGGAATTTTGGCCACCCGGGGGCAAGGATCCTGCCTGGTCCCCCCAGGAACTGGTGCAGCAGCTGAGCAGGGAGGTTTTTTGGGGTGAGCAGCCCTGCGCTGGGGCCGGGCTCCTTCAGCTCACCCTCAGTTTTGGCTCATCCCTATTTCTCAAACTGCTTTGCTCAGCTCTTGGAATGTGAGACATGGAGAGGGGAGAGCAGGAGAGGCCGAGCTGTGACACAGGAGGGGCAGGAGAAAGCTCAGGAGAGCTGGGACAGCTGTGCCACGGCCCCTCTGGCACTGGCTGGGACACGAGTGGAGCTGTGGCTGCAAATCATCCTGGCAGAGGCCAGAGATGAAGGAACGGAGAGCGGGAGCCCGAGGAAGGAGCAGGATGCTGGGATTTGTTTTCTTTCTCTGCTCACTGTGGTGTTTTCACTCTCACACAGTTCTCTGTTGCTCCCAGTCAGCACAGCCCTGCTCCCCCATCCCCATCACAGCCCTGCACTGGGATGCTCCCAGCAGGCTCCAGTTGCAGCCGGGACCCCCAGGGTCTCCAGGAGGGTGACCCTGAGCTCACCAGCAGCCACAGCCCTCAGCCGAGGAGCATGCGGGCCTGGGGCCACCCTGCTGCTGCCACGTGGGTCCCTGGGATGGAGCTGGAGCTGCTCAGACCACGGGGAACAGCCCTGTGACCCTGCCAGGAGTTTGCCAACCCCGAAAAAGCACCTTGGTGTGTGGGATCACCGAAGGCCGTGACTGCCCTGCAGCCTCTCCCGCTGCCCGTGCCCAGCACGTGCTCACGGCCTGGGAGCGATGAGGGACAGAAGGGCTTTGTCAGCTCCTCACCCCGATCCCGCTGGGCTTTTGTCCACCAAGACACACAAACCCTCCCTGTCTTAAATTGCATCATTAATGACACAAACGAGGCCCCTGTGCTTGGCACGGCCACGCCAGCAGCCAGCGATGCTCCGGAGCTGCTCGGGACAGCCCCTTCCCACCCAGACCAGTGTTTCTATTGATGGAAATCCCTCTTCTCCACTGATGTTTTGAGGGTTTGAATCCTGTGTGGGAATGGAGTTTGCTGCTCCCTGGGGGAGGTGGATGTGGCCAAGGC
This sequence comes from Dendrocincla tyrannina, assembly GCA_035047865.1. Taxonomy (NCBI): domain Eukaryota; kingdom Metazoa; phylum Chordata; class Aves; order Passeriformes; family Dendrocolaptidae; genus Dendrocincla; species Dendrocincla tyrannina. The sequence goes on from JAWWMP010000081.1 coordinate 1,673,472, forward strand.
AAACCAGTGGATGGCCTCTGGTCCCATCCACTGCCCTGTCAGCCAAGGAATTATTTCAAGTGTCCAAGGCCTGGCTGGGCAGGGCTTGGAGCAACCTGGGATAGTGGAAAGTGTCCCTGCCCATGGCAGGGGGTGGGACTGGGTGAGCTTTAAGGTCCCTTCCATAGAGCTGATGATTTAGGGAATGTTTAAGAAAAGGAACTCCTCCAGCTGGTGTGCTGGCAGGCACTCAAGGGCAGGGAAAGAAGATAAAAACCATAATATAATAATAATAATCTCTTCCAAAGTCTCTATACATAAACATGAGGTATCCACAGCGTTTCCAGCACCGCAGCCAGAACCATCCCAGCACCAATCCCCACCCTACAGCATCTGTGCTGAATCCTGCCTGGATGGATGGATGCATCCAGGGAGTGCCCGGGCACCTGGTGGCCCCAGGCATGGGAGAACCTGCTGGTGCCACCCCAGGGCTGGGCAGGGGCTGTTGGCATCACAAACTGAATGCCCTTTGCCAGGCTCAGCCCTGGCGCCCGCAGTGTTTTTAATTGAATCACCTTGAAAAAATAGAAATCCTATGTGGGATGTCCCTGGACCAATCCCAGGCTCCCTCTCAGTCCTCCGAGTCGGTGTCGTGGCGCTGCCTGGCCCCGCGGGACGGGAGGCTCCTGCTCCTGCTCCTCTTCCTGCCCCTGCGCCGCGGGGACGGGTGGTGGCTCCTGTCCCTGTGCCTGTCCCTGTCCCTGCTCCTGCTGCGGCTGCTCCCGGAGGAATCCGTGCGGTGCCGGCGCCGGGGGCCGTGCCGCGGTGTCTCCGAGTGCTGCTGCGCTTTCCTGCGGTGGTGCCTGCAGGGAGGGAAGTGTGAGGGACAGCAGGGACACCGGGGACAACAACAAGCTGATTGGGGGGATGAGAAAGGAAGTGCAAAGCCCCCATCCCAACGCAGCCACCTCTTATCCCGATCTGGAGAAGAATCGGAGGAGGACGGGGCAGTGTCCTTCTTGGGATGTTTGTCCTTGTCCTTCTTCTTCTCCTTCTTATGTTTCTTCTTTTTCTTCTTCTTTTTCTCCTTTTTGGATTTTTTGCTGCTCTCTGGTCTGCAGGGAAGAGATGAAGCAGTGAGGATCCCTGTGCACCCCTGTGGCTCCTCCAAAAACTCAGCCCCATCCCTCCCTCCAGGCACATCCCACCACATCCCTTGGCCAAGGAGAAACCCTCTGAAAAAAAACCCCCCAGAGTGGTTTTGGGGGGAAAGCAGAGTTTTTGGGGGTGATTCAGGCAGATGCAGGACAAACCCAATGCCAAATGGAGCCATGGAAACATTTTGCAAAATATTCCCTACAAAAAGCAGGCCATTTCAGGGGGTTTCCTACCAAAGTGAGAAAACTCCTCACCGTTTCTCCTCCACCTTCTCCTCCTTCTCTTGCTTCTTCTTGGAGCCAGATGTCTCAGGGCTGCTGGAGACTTTCTGGTGCTAAGGTTGGAGAGGTGGAAAAATATGGAATAAGCCCATGAGCCCTCAGCTTTGAAGTACACAAAAAAGGGATTTTCTCCCTTTAAAAATTAAACATAATTTGAAAAAAATGAAATAAAAATTAATCTGGGGAAAAGAAATTAAAAGACCCCCAAGAGCTGCTTTCAAATTCAAACCCCACATATTAACTCTGCAGGTCTCTGTGCTACAACATCCAGGTTTTCAAAGGGAATATTCCACGTGTGGGGTATGGATCCTTTTGCCTTTTTCCACCTTTTTTACCCTCCCAAGGACAATGTGACTGTACCGTGAAGACAGAGAGCCCCATCTTGGCCGCCTCCTTGTCCTCCTTGGAGAGCATCACCCGGCCTGCACTGCCACTGTGGAGAGACCAGGCAAAAAAAGCTTAAAAAAGGTAAAAATCCAAGACTCCAATTGTCCCAAAATCAGCATGGGATCCCCCCTTTCCATACCTGGAGCTGCCCAAACCCACCACGCGATCCACGTCCTTCTCGTCCCGCTCGGCGCCGTCCCGTTTGCACACCTCAGCCAGGTCCTGTGGGGAGGGGGAGCGTCCTGGGTGTGTCCCCCCTCCCAAAATCACAGCCAAGGGGAGGGGACACCCCCAGGGACGCTGGGGGGACACGGGGTGCCCCCATTACCTCCTTGCTGAGGCCCGTGGGCTGCCTCTTCACGTTCTTGTAGCCCCTATAAAAACAGCAGCAGGTGATGTGTGTGGGGGGACTTTGCAGCCCGTTTTCGGGAGGGGTGTGTGGGGTGTGCACTCACAGTGCTGCCATCATGGCCTCCTGCTCGGCCAGGCGGACAGCAGCCAGCTCTTCCTCCCGGGATAACGGCGGGGCCGTGTCCTTCTTGCCCTTGGCATACCAGGTCAGGTCCTTCCCCTTCTGCCACCGCCCCACCGGCGCCATCAGGGAGTTCCCTGTGGGAAACAACACCCCCCAAACCAAAGTCCTCGCACCCCAAAACCACAGTGGGGTGGGCAGGGAGGGTGGGACAGGGGGTTTGGGGCAGGACCAGCCCTTACCCAGGTAGTTCTCACGCTGTTTGTCTGTCTTGACATCCTCCCAGCTGAACTGGTCCTGGCCCCCCCGCACCCCGCCCCGCGACGAGCCGAACATGGTGCCGGAGCCCGCAGCAGATTTGGGGAGGGGTTGGTGACCTGCAATGGGATTTACCCTCCTGGATCCTCTGTGCCACCCTAGGGGGGCTCCTGAAGGTGGAAGGGAAGCAAATGTGGCCCCTCAGGAGGGGGAACCAAAGCCCTGGGGGGAGGTTGGACAGCCTGGAGGGGGGGGATGTAGCACCCTGAGGTGGGGGATGCATGGCTTGTGGGGGGGCTCATGGCCTGGAAGGGGGTTCAGGGTCTGGGAGGGGGTTACAGGGTGAGCAGGGGAGGTTCAGAGAGTGGGTGGGGCTTCAGGGCTGGAAAGGGGAGGGGTTCATGGACTGGGGGGGCTCGGTGTAGAAGGGAGTTGCAGGGCTGATGGGGGTTCATGGTCTGAAGGGTGGGAGGTACAGGTTGGGGAAGGTTTCAGGGCTGGAAATGGGGGACTCAAGGCATAAGGGGGGGCTCTGGGACTGGGAAGGCATTGAAGCACCAAGAGGTGGGGGTTATGGAATGGACAGGGGGCTCAGGGCCAAAAGCTGGGGGGCTGTCATGGACTAGAAGGAGGCTCAGGGTTGGAAGTGGGGGCATCATGGCCTAGGGTGGGATTCAAGGGATGTCAGGCCAAGGTGGGGAAGGAGGGTCATCGTCTGTGGGGGGGAATTAGAGAGTCTGGGTGGGGAGTGCTGGGGAGGGAATTACACAGCCTGGAAGGGAGATTGTACAGCCCAAAGAGAGGCTGCACAGCCTGGGGAGAGAGTTCCAAGGGCTGGGAGGGGGTTGCAGGGCCAGAATGGGTTGGGGGGAACAGTTCATGGCCTGAGGAAGAGGGCTCAGGGTTTGGGAGGGGGTTGGTTCAGGGGCTGGAAATGGGCTCAAGGCCTGGAAGGGGGTTCAGGGGCTGGAAGGAAGTTCAGGGCCTGTGAAGGGGTTCAGGGCCTGGAAGGGGTCTCAGGGTTTGTGAGGGGGTTCAAGGCCTGGAAAGGTTTCAGGGCCTGTGAGGGGCTCCAGGGGCTGGACTGGGGTTCAGGGTCCAGGAGAGAGTTCAGGGGCTGTGAGGAGGTTTATGTCCTGGGAGAGGGCTCAGGGCCTAGGAGAAGGTTCATGGCCTGGGAGGAGGTTCAGGGCCTGAGGGGCTGCAGGGCCTGGAAGGGGATTCATGGCCTGGAAGGGAGTTCATGGCCTGGAAGGGAGTTCATGGCCTGGAAGGGGTTCAGGGCCTGGGAGGGGGCTCAGGGTCTGTGAGGGGGTTCAGGGCTTGGGAGGGATTCATGGCCTGGGAGGGGGTTCAGGCCCGGGGGTTGGAGGGGGGAGGTTTTCCCACCCCAGCGCCGCCCGAAACCACCCCAGTGGGTCTCCCTACACCCGCAGCTTTGGGGGCGTGGGGGGCACAGGCGTGTCCGTCCCGCGGGGTCACACAGGGACCCCCCAAACCCCAAAATCCCCCCCGTCATTCCAACCCCGGCCCCGCTCCCCTCACGCACCTCCGGCCGCGCGCGCGCCCCGGCGCTACCACCGCGGGCACGGCGGGGGGGGGGGTGGTGGGCTGTACCACCGCTCCGCCCCGGGGGAGGATCGGATTGGTTTGTTCCTTTATTTATTTATCGATTTATTTATTTATTTGTGGGATTTGGGGGAGCGGGGCCTTCACTTCTTCCAGAACCGCTTGTAGGTGTCCAGGTCGATGCCGTCGAAGGTCTCCTCGGCCCTGGGCTTGGATTTCCCCGGGAAGTGGCGGCGCAGGCGAGCCTTGCGCTCGGCTTCGGGCAGCGTGGTGCTGTCCAGGGGCAGCTGGGGACACGGGGACAGGGTGTGGGACAGGGTAGGGGACACGGGGACAGGGTGGGACAGGGTGGGGGACACGGGGACAGGGTGGGACAGGGTGGGGGACAGGGTGGGGGGCACGGGGACAGGGCGGGACAGGGTGGGGGACACGGGGACAGGGTGGGACAGGGTGGGGGACAGGGTTGGACACGGGGAGAGACCCCCAGGACACAGTGTGAGCCCCCCGGGGACATGGCATGAGACCCCCCCCAGGACATAACATGAGACCCCAGGACACGGTGGGATCCCCCCAGGACACAGTGTGAGCCCCCAAGAAACATGACATAAACGTCTGGGACATGGCATGAGACCCCCCAGAACATGGCATAAACCCCTGGGACATGGTGTGAGACCCCCCATTGACATGGCATAAGACCACTGGGGAATGGCATAAACCCCAGGGATGTGGCATGAGACCCCTGGGACATGGCATGAGACCCCATGGGACAGGGTGTGAGACCCCCCAGGGACATGACATGAGAGCCCAGGACACGGTGGGATCCCCCTGGGACATGGCATGAGCCCCTTATAACATGGTGTGAGCCCCTAGGTCATGGCATGAGGCCCTGAGATACAGTGTGAGGCCCCAGGGACATGGCATGAGCCCCAGGACAGGGCATGATCCCCCCAGACATGGTGTGAGCGCTCAGGACATGGTGTGATCCCCCCAGGACATGGTGTGAGCCCCCCAGGACATGGTGTGATCCCCCCAGGACACGGTGTGAGACCCCAAGACATAGTGTGATCCCCCCAGGACACGGTGTGAGACCCCAAGACATGGTGTGATCCCCCCAGGACACAGTGTGAGTCCCCCAGGACACAGTGTGAGCCCCCGGGACATGGTGTGAGCCCCCTGGGACATGGTGTGAGCTCTCCAGGACACGGTGTGAGCCCCTGGGACATGGTGTGATCCCCCTGAGACACCGTGTGAGCCCCCTGGGACACGGTGTGAGCCCCCAGGACATGGTGTGATCCCCCCAGACATGGTGTGAGCCCCCCAGGACACGGTGTGAGCCCCCTGGGACAGGGTGTGATCCCCCTGAGACACACTGTGCCCCCCCTGGGGACACTGCACGACTCCCCCGTGCCCTGCCCGTCCCCCGTCCCCCCCTGCCCGTACCATGAGGATCCTCTTGGGCTCGCGGTAGCGCAGGTGGGTGGTGGAGCCGTCGGTGCCCACGAGCAGCACCGGGTAGAGCCGCCCGTAGTGCTGCCGGTGCAGGTGCCCCACGGCGGCACGGTGGGCATTGCCACGGGAGGGCACGGCCACGGGGAGCCGGGGCACGGCACGGAGGGGCAGGACACTGCGGGGACAGGGGCACTGTGTGGGGACACACAGAGACATGGCATGGAGGGGAAGGACACTGCGGGGACAGGGGGCACTGTGGGGGGACACACAGAGACATGGCATGGAGGAGCAGGACACTGCGGGGACAGGGGGCACTGTGGGGGGACACACAGAGACATGGCATGGAGGAGCAGGACACTGCGGGGAC
>JAWWMP010000081.1:1679544-1691892 GCA_035047865.1 Dendrocincla tyrannina
CCTCTCACCCCCCCCGCGCTCGCGCCCTTGGTCCGTCCCCCCGCCGCCGCCGCGCGCTCCCTCCCGGCCCCGCCCCCGCGGTGACGTCACCCGACTGGCGCGCATGCGCCATGCGCCTCGGGAGCGCCCCCCCCAGCCCCTCATGTTCGGCGGGCGGAGACTCGGGGCGGGGATCGCCCGGGCCGGTGAGCGGGGATGGGGACAGGAGCGGGCACTACCACGGCTGTGCTGCACCCGGGGGCGTCCGGGCAGCCCAGCCCCTCACGGGCACCCGTGTCTGAGGGGGCCCGGCCAGCCCGGGATGCTCAGCCCCTCAGGAGGGCCTTGGGTGCTGGGATGCTCAGCCCTTCATGAGGGCCTTGCGCTGAGGGGTGCTGGGATGCTCAGCTATTCACAAGGCCCTTGGGTTGAGGGTCCCGGGATGCTCAGCCCTCAGGAGGGCCTTGGGGTCCCAGCCTGTCCTGGGGTGCTGAGCCCCTTATGTGGTCTCTGGGATGAGGGGCCTTGAGGGATTCAGCCCCTCAAGGGGGGCCCTGGAATGAGGGGTCTCTCTCAGCCCCGCACAGGGAGCCTGAACTGTATGGGCAGAACCAGCCCAGGGTGCTCAGCCCTTCACAGGGATCCTTGGTTGAGGGGCCCAGCCTGCCCTGGGGTGCTGAGCCCCTTATGTTTGTCCCTGGGCTCAGGGGTCCAGGGGTGCTGAGCCCCTTATGTTTATCCCTGGGTGCAGGGTTGCTCAGCCCCTCGTGGGGGCCCTGGAGTGAGAGGTCCCGGCTGGCTCTGGAGTGCTCAGCCCCTCAAGGACCCTTGGTTGATGGGGCTCAGCCTGTTATGGGGTGCTGGATTTCTCATGGGGCTCTTCAGCCCCTCATGGGGGTCCTGTGGTGCTCAGCCCCTCACAGGGACCCTCAATTGAGGGGACTCAACCAGCCCGGGGTGCTGAGCCCCTCATGGGGGTCTTCAGCCCCTTCTGGGGGTCCTCAGCCCCTCACAAGGGCCTTGGGCTGAGGGGGCACAAGTGGCCCTGGGGTTCTCAGCCCCCCATGGGGGTCCCCAGCCCCTCACAGGGTCCCTGGACTGAGGGGTGCTGATCCTGCCGCAGGACCCCCTGGATGAGGGGTGTGATCCCCATCCCTGGGGATGCTGAGCTCCCCATGGCCCTCCAAGCTCTGCGTGTGCCCCGTTATCCATGTGGGATGGCTGAGCGGGGTGGGACAGGGCTGTCCCCGGGCTGGTGTGTCCCTGTTCCCAGATAAGTGAGAAATGGAATCAATTTGGTTTGTGGGATGCAGCGAGGTAAGAGGGGGGGTTTGGGATAAGCATCCTGCAGGGATCCAGAAACAAAGCCCTGTGGGGGAGTGGATGGTAAAACCCACACCTGTGTGAGCTTCACCTCTGTAGGGGGTTTATCCAGGTGGCTGAACTGGTTTCCACCCAGTTGGTGGATTGAACTGGTCCAGTTTGCAGCCGAACACGGTCTTGGAATATCTGGGCTGGACCTCAGGGCTTTCTGCAGTGACCTTGAGCAGGTGGCTCATGTTCCTTCTGCAGCATCCCTGCAGCCAGGGCAGGGGCTAATTAGTGCTTCTTAGGTAATTGTTTCCAAGGAAAAGGTGGGTGAGGGCTCCTGCCAGCTCCCTGCTGCAGTGGGATGCTCCTCATGGAATCACAGAATGGATGGGGTTGGAAGGGACCAACCTCCCTGCTCCTGTTTTGGTGCTGCAGATAATTCTTGTCTGTCTCCTCTTGGAAAGAGTCCCAAATCTTAGAAAGGTGGGAGTGGCAGCTTTATCATGCACCTGCTAAAAATAGGGAGCAGGTTTATAATCCTAATCCAGGAGACCTTTCTCAAGGCTCCAGGGAAACTGCTTTAATCTTCTTTTCTTCTTTGTAAAGGGGCTTTGCCTTCCCTGTAAAACCTCTCTGCTAATCAGCATTAATTTGTTTAACTCTTGTGATGTCTGTCCTTTGCTTTCCTGGCTGTGTTGCTGCCTCCCAGGTGAAATCCAGGGCGAGTTTAGCAGGCAGGAGCAGACCAGGAGACATTCCTTGATTTAGGGACAACCTCCTGCATCCTCCTTCAGTGACCACCTCATCTTTCTGCAGCCCAGAGGGGTTTTCAAGGCTGTTTCTTCTCAATCCCGGGTGTGGGACCTCCCAAATATTAATGAAACAATTAATTAGTTGTGCTGCTCTCTTGCTGATCAACTCCATGGTGCTTTTGGTAGGTTAGGCTGGATCCAAACCTGTTTTAGGAGGCCTTCGGTGCTGGATATTTGTAGATTGACTGCTCTGAAAATGCCAAAATCTGAACAAAGGGGAAAAAACCCAGACATTCTGCTCAAAATCAGTACATCCTTGTTGTGTTCCTGCTGCAGACAGCTTGGAAATGGGATGCACAGGTGCATTGCTGGGCTGGAAACCAAACAGGAGGTAGAAAAAGCCCTGTATCCATCAGATCTTGGGGCTTTTCTGGCACTTTACTTGTGGTTTTTGGGGGCTGTGGGTTGGTGGGGGTGGAGCTGTTTGGCAGAGCTGGGGGAGCAGGGAATGAGAGCAGGGACACCCCTCCCTTTGCTGAGCAGCTCTTCCTCAGGAGTGGGTTTGCCTGGAGAATTGTGGGTGTTGCATCCCTGGAAGTGTTCCAGGCCAGGTTGGACAGGCCTTGGAGCAACCTGGGCTAGTGGAAGGACTCCCTGCCCCTGGCAGGGGGTGAAATGAGATGAGCTTTCAGGTCCCTTCCAACCCAAACTGTTCTGGGATTCTGTGAAATCCCCCGTTTGCTGCCCATGAGGGCCCAGCCCCATCACCTGGGAGTGGAAATGGCTTTTGGTCCCCCTCAGTAAATCCTGTTTTCCTCTGCAAATCTCCAACAAAAGAGAAGGGAGACATGAGGGAGGCAACAGGAAGCACCTGCAAGTGTCTTGGTTTATTTTTAGCCTGTTTTTCCAAGGAAGCCAGACATGTGATCACATCCCAGGTGTGTTTTCTCAGTTAAGAGTATTTTTAGGGGAAAAAAAAAAAAAGGAGTGAAGTCAAGGAGAGGATCCCACTGTGGAAGTGCTGGGCCAGGGTTTGGTGACTTGGCTTTGGGTCTGTGTGTGGGTTTGGTCCAAAGGAAGAGGGGGAAATGCCTGGAAGCATTCCAGGCCAGGTTGGACAGGGCTTGGAGCAACCTGGGCTAGCAGAAGGTGTCCCTGCCCAGGGGGTTGGGATGGAATGATCTTGAAGGTCCCTTCCAGCCCAAACCACTTGCAGGTGACTCCTTGTCCCTTTACACTGGTGACTGTGAGGTCACCTGCAGGCACAGGGGGCAGTTTTCCCGTTTTCCATAATCCCAGGCCAGCCCCCCTCAGCCTTTTGGGGGTGTTTGATGCAGCCTTGCCAAGTAGGAGAGCAGAGGAGGAGGATCCACGAGGGGAGATTAAAGCCCAGCCTGTGGCTCTCATTGGCCATCTTAAAATTGCAGCTTGTTAATTAAGGCTTTAGGAGCTCACAAATAGCCCAGCTCGTGTCCTGAGCCTGTGGTTGCTGCCAGGGGCTGGGCTGCATTCCTTGGCTGGAAGGGAGCAAAGGAAAAGGTAAGGATGCACTGCAACCTGCTCCCAGCCCAGCCCTTCCCTTTGATCCTTCCCTGTTTATCTGGGGTCGAATGAAATGGTTGGAAGTCATTTGGGCAGCTTTAAGTTCCTGCTAAAGGTGTAATTTTGAGGGGGGGGAAAAGGGGAAAGCTCTGTTCTCTCTAGCTGGGATTTAGGACAGTTCCTGTTGGCACAGCTGGATCTCAGGGGAGGAGAAGCTGGGAAACACCCAGGACTCCAGTGCTGGCATCCCACTGTCACGTGTGGGGCTTTCTGGGTAGCTGAGGAAGCTGGGCTGGGATGCAGGAACACTGTTTTGTGAAGTGCCCTGGGGTGTCTGGAGGGTTGTGAATTTGTGTGGGTACTTTCTTTTCTGGAGTGTTTTCCAAGGAAAGTTTAGGGCTCACCTCGTTAATTATGTGGGAGTAAGAAACCTAGAGGGAAATGCTTTGGATAACTCCTCAGGGAGCCTCTGCTTCCTTGCTGCAAGCACTGAGTAGCATTTTGCTGGGCCTTTGTCCTCTTCTAGTAGTGAATATTGAGGCAAAACCTGTGATATTTGGAAGTTATCAAAGATCAAGGGCTAAGGGAATGGTAAGAAGGTCTCCAAAAGGGCTTCCTAAAGCTTGTCCAGCCTTGTGCTTTTTGGATGTTGGAGCAATCCAACAGCATGGCAATGGGACTGGTCCTCTGGGGTCCCTGGAGAAGACTTGATCTGGTGGATCTCTGGAAGACACTAAATAAAAAGAATAAAAAGAGGAATTTCCTGGTGGATAATTATTGACCTTGGGTGTTTATCCACCCACATTGCTGCCGTGGGCACCTGCTTAGACTTCGTGTGTGAATGTCCCAGGCTTGGATAAACTTGGGTCAGACAAGTGTCCTCAGGGAACAGAGGGAAAAGTTGTGTAATTCCCTGGCTGTGGTGCTGCCTGGTGGGGGGATTTAGGGCTGAGGAAATGTCCAGGCTGGGGTCAGTGAGGCAGCCTGGCTGGATTAGCCCACACGGCTGCTTTGGTGAGACAGCACTTGGCTTAGGGCTGTTTAAAAAGTGATCTGGAAGGTCAGGCTGACATTGCTATGAGCTAATTTAAAATGGAAAGGCATTATCTGTCCCTTGGCTGGTTGTTCCCCAGGCCACACCCAGCCTGTGAGGTTAAAAAAATGCTTTTCCAGGGATTTTACTGCCTGAAGAAGTAATTGTTTTTAAACAGGAAGAATGGAAAAAGCTTGTTTGATTTGTCACCTCTGGTGGTATCCCCTACACTCTCATACAGCATTTTCTTCTTTATTCTTAATCAAAATATTATAATATTTTGGTAATTAACCTTTCTTCCTCCCCAGAGAGGCAGGAACATGAAAACACCCATTTTTTTTTCCTTTCTGGCTGAAGAAACAACTGCAGCAAGTTCTGTGTGGCCCCAGGCTGCCTTTTTTTAACCTGGACCAGGAACTGAACCCTTCCCTCCTGCCACGAGACACCTCCAGCAGGAGTTAGTGCTCCAGGAAATATGGAAATAAACCCCAGAGCATGTTTGTGTCAGGGATTGCACCTGAGTTCAGATTCCCTTGCAGGATTCTGGGATTTAGTGATGGGAGGACATGCTGGAAACTTATCCTGCAAACTCCCCTCGAGGCTTCTTCCCATGAAAGGGAGAGGGCTGGAACTGTCCCTCTGTCCTGTGACATTTCCAGATGCCACCAGGCACAAACCAGCATTTTCTTCCTGCTAGAAAGAGTTTTCCTTAGGATTTGCATCCCAGTGGGACCCAGCTGTGGTGACAGAGACCAGCTGGCTTGAATGATCCCAGTTTAGTGGCAGCTGGAGCCCAGTTTCCTCCTCCTTTGGTCCTGTGAGCTTAACCTCAATCCCTTGAGAAGATCCAGTGCTCCCAGTACTTTTTATCAGCTCTTAGGCTTGTGATGTCTCATCATTTCAGATTTTTCTCTTGGAGGGTAAAGGATTGTTTTGAGGAGCTGAGCACTCCTGGGAATCCACAGCTGTGTTTCCATGTGTGCTTCCAACCAGACCCACATCCTTCTGTCTCTCTCCAGTCATGCAGGGACCAAGGCCAGTGGTCCTGAGTGGCCCATCAGGTGCAGGGAAAAGCACTTTGTTAAAGAAATTGCTCAAAGATTACGAGAACATCTTCGGCTTCAGCGTCTCCCGTGAGTATCCCCGTGGGCAGGGGGGAGTTCAGGGCTGGTAGCCCAGACCTGCTTCTTTATTTGCACCCCAAATAATGATTTTCCATGGCTTGCCTGTGTCCCTGTGTGTCTGGGGGGCTCTTGGGAGTGTTTAAATAAGTCAGGATACTTTTTATTCCTGGTGTTGATTGACAAGTCTGAGATTTGTCTGGAATGGCACCCTTTCCAGGTCTGGTGATTCCCCATATCTCTAAACACAGCTCAGAAAGGTAAGAAGATTATTTTCTGAGCGATTCTTGACTCTGAAAGTAACAAAATTCCCCCAGATTTCTCCTTCAAAAGCCACTTGATTTTTCCCTGGAGCTCTGCAAGGTGCTTTTTAATCCATTACCAGAATGTGTTTTGGTGGCTCAACACTTTGGATACTGCAAGTAAAACCTTTGCTTTGAGGTCTGAAATCTGGATTCAGTCCACCATGACAGAGCCAATACTGGGTGTTCAAAAATTTAATGTTGTGGGAGGTGGAAAAACTTAAAATCAACTTTTTTTGTGTGTGTTTCATCCTATGCTTTTCATTCAACTGAATCTCTCACTCCAAACTAAATCTTAGTGTTTTCTCCCAAGTTGCTTCCTGGTAGAGACTTTTCCCCTAAAGATCCATGGGCCACTTATACTTTGGAATTTCTGTGATGTTCTGACCTCCTTGGGTGATGTACAGGATTTACAAGGTTGGGTTTTTGCCTGCAGATACCACAAGGCAGCCAAGACCCGGGGAAGTGAATGGTAAAGGTGAGTGTCTTGCAGCTGGATCTGTCTCATTTTGCTCCCCAAAGAATTCCCCAAGATTTGCAAAGCAGGACTCTCAGTTTAGACACCCTGCTCTGAACTTGGGCATGGAGTGACTCTGTTTTCCAAAGTTCCAGGGAGCTCTGGGAAAGTTCCCTCCAATGCCCACTGCTTTGGGAAGTGCAGCTGCTTTATGGGCTGGTTTCATCTGCTTGTCCCCAGCTGTTTTCTCATTTATTTGCATATTTAAGAAAGAATCAAATGAGGTTTTTACTTTCCAATGGCAGTTTTCACTCTGAAATGAAAGGGAGGAGTTTTAACAAAAGATAAACATTCCTTTTTAGTTTGTTTGGTTTTGATGTTCCTTTTATCTCCCTTTCTCTCTCATCCCATTCTAGTCTATAATTATAAACGTGTTCAAATTAAGGACTTTGCCAGCCCTGCTATAACATGTTTCACACCTGTGGGCAAAGGAGGGAGAGGTTCCCACTGCACCAGGAAGGGGAAAGGGTATGGAAAAGGGGGTACAGGTGCATTTCTGGCCACACAGAATGCTCCAAAATGTTTTGAAGAGGTGTCTGCACAACTGCTGTGGAGAGGGAATGCTGTGTACAATAATTAGGAAGTAGATCTCTGCCATCTCCAGCATTGTCCAAAGCAGACTTTAAATGTCTTCTCCCCCAAGCTCCAATGGATTTCATTTTGACCATGAACTTTACCTTCAAAACTGTTAATTCCTGGCTGTTTTTCCTGTTTTCCCTTCTCCAGATTATCACTTTGTGACCAGAGAGGAAATGCAGAAGGAAATCGATGCTGGTGAATTCATCGAGCACGCAGAGTTCTCTGGGAATATGTATGGGACAAGGTATGGCAGGTGTCCCTTCCCATGGCAGGGGGATGGAGCTGGATGGTCTTTAGGGCCCCCTCCAACCCAAACCATTCTGGGATTCCATGAATTTGGGGGCAGAAGCCATAACTCTGCTGGCTGTTATGTGCTGGGCTGGTTATGAGCAGATAAATTTCATGGCACCCCTGGACTGAGGTTAAAGGGGTTCTAAAATAGCTTTGCCCTCAGCATTGGAGCTGGTGATCAATAAAACATGAGGCTGGGATGTTAATTAGGAGTCAGATATCTTATATAATTAGTGTGAGAAAATTGTGGTGCCATAGGAAAAGACCTGCTGAGGAGGGAAGTTAAATGTTTCTCAGGATATTGAATTAGTTGCATTAAAGAAATGTGCCTAAAACGCTTTTCAAGAAGAATTTAATGTTTCTTAAAGCACTGAATGTGTGTTTTTGAGGAATTTTTTTGGAGATGGCAGAGTTTCCTTCTGAGGGTAAGAAGTTCTTCCTTGTGAGGGTGGGCAGGCCCTGGCACAGGTTGCCCAGAGAAGTTGTGGCTTCCCCATCCCTGCAAGTGTCCAAGGCCAGGTTGGAGCAACCTGGGCTAATGGAAGGTGCCCATGGCAGATTGTGAAACTGGATGAGCTTTAAGGTCCTTTCCAACCCAAACTATTCCATGGTTTATGAGAGTTTCCTTCCATAAGGCCCCCAGACTGAATGTGCAGCAGGCCCTGGCCTTTGGTACTTGAATTTGACAAGAGAAGTGGAACCTCACAGCTCCTCTCCCACATACCCAGCTCCAAGGAGAGACTTGAGTTGCAGCTCCTTAATCCCTGGCTTCATCCTGTGCCAGGCCAGGCTTCCATCCTCCACGTGTGTCCTGCTTAATCCAGCAGACAGCTGCTCCCTGATTCCTGGGGTGTGGGTGGGGTTCATTTTGGTGCCTTGGCCTCGGGGTGGGGGCCAAGAAGATATCTCTTTTCATCCCATTTCCCTGAAATCTGTAGGAATTTGGTGCTTCAAGCAAATTAAATGATATGCCTGGGTTTGTTTGGGTCCCCTTGGCATATTCACACTGCCTGTGGTGGTGGCCATACAGGTGAGAGGCTGAAGTAAACTCAAACCATCTCAGCAATAAAGACCAGTTTGCAAACAAAATACATCAGAATCTCTCCATGCCTTTGTTTCCAAGGGCCTGAGTATGTTTCTAATCCAGTGTAGGATAAAATAGAGTACCTCGTGCCTACCAAAATAGTTGAAGTTTTCACCAATCCTTTCTGCTCCTTAAATCTTACCAGTGAATAATAAAAAAGTAACTTGGTACGTGGTGATACCACATGGAGCCTGCAGCTTCCACAAGACAAACCAAGGCATTCTGGGGAGGGGTTTTGTGGATATGGGTTGGTGCTCAGAGCTGGGCAAGGCAGCCAACCTCTGGATTTGTAGTCCAGGTACTTTGGGTGCACCAGGAACAGATTGGCATTGCTGGCAATTGGAATTTTAAGTATTCAGGAACAAGCTCCAGGCAATTTTCCCCACACTGGGGAGGAGAGATTGTCTTTAAGGACATGTGAGAACCACCACTTGAAAATGAAGTGAACAATTAAGTGCATCTTGTGCCCCAGATGGAGCATCCCTCCCCATCCTTCAGGACAATGTGTGGGTGCAGGAGCCAAAGGATCTCTGGAGAAGGGAAGTTCTCAGTGGTTTGGCTCTTTGGTGAAGGTTATTTCTGTGTTTGTCAAAGAATCCCAGACTGGTTTGGGTTGGAAAGGACCTTAAAGACGATCTTGTTCCAACCCTTTGCCATGGGCAGGGAGTTTTCCACTAGAAGATGGAGCTTTACAGATCACACCAGAATAGTGCTGCTCATGGGATAGTCACACATGATCTATTTCCACACCTTCCAGCATGGCTTTCCCAGCCTCTGGCAGGAGACAGCAGGTCCCTGCTCCACCCCAGGGATCCAGAGGACACTTGGAGAAACTATCTAGCAGGAGCAGAGCAGGCTCTGTGTCCTCTCCACCACAATTTATGCCCAGGGGAGCCCTGTGAGCTTCACCCGCTGCCAGAGGGGGACACACCAACCCCCCCGTGGACACTGACCCCTTCTCTGTGTGCTGTGTCCCCAGTAAAGGTGCTGTGCAGGCTGTCCAGGCCCAGAACCAGATCTGTGTCCTTGACATCGACATCCAGGGCGTGAAGAACATCAAGAAGACCGACCTGAACCCCATCTACATCTCGGTGCAGCCGCCGTCCATTGACATCTTGGTGAGCGCCCGCCTTGCTTTGCCGTTAGGCAGTTAGAGGTAATCACGTCTTGCTCTGCAGATGGGGGGGGTCTCACCCCTCCTGCATCCATCTCTGTGTTCTTAAGGGCCCTGGAGTAGGTGGGGAGGACATTCCCAGGCAAACAGTCACCCCTGCCCAGCCCCTGGCTCTCAGGGGTAAAGCTTCCTGTGCTCTGGTTTTTTGAGTCCCTCCCAGGAGTCTTCCACGCCTTGGTGTGTTTGTCTGCACTGGGTTATGGACTCCAACACAATCCTTCAACTGTGCTTCACACTGGGGAGAGAAGGATTTTGTGCTGAGATTTGCCTCCACAATTAAAATTGAATGGAGGGAGGCTGATTCTGTGCAGCACCATAAATTCTATACCCCTCTGGTCTTACCCCATAGAGGTGGTTGCAGTGGGACCCTTGCAGAAGCTGAATTACTGTCGTGGTTCAGAGAGAGAGATGAGGACACATGAGAACAGCTCCTGACTCTCCCCTCTTGCTCTCAGTACATCAGGCAGCTTCTGGTTCTCGTTGAGTTTGTGGAGGAGGAAGCCAACAGCACCAGCCCAGCAGAGAGATTTCATTTCCAGCAGTACCTGGAAAAATAAATAAATAAGAGGGAGGTAACAAAAACCCTGGGACCCCAAGCTCTGGGTAGGAGATGTTGAGCCCAGTTTGGCCACTGGTTTGCACTGGGATGTAAATGAGGCCCCTCAGCCTTTGCAGGGTGTTCTCACGTGCCTGTGGTCACAGACAGCCCTGGCCTGAGGGGGTGGGTGGTGGATTCTGCCTGCAGCACTCACAGCACTCATGTCTTCAATGCATTTGTCATTGTTTTCAGGAAAAGAGGCTACGAGACCGAAAGACTGAGACAGAGGAGAGTTTACTGAAGCGTTTAGCTGCAGCCCGTGTAGACCTGGAGCTTAGTAAGTCCTTGGGAGTGATGTGTGCAGGGAGAGGGGATGCCTTGGTGATGTAGGAGCTGGTTTATGCAGCAGCATCTGGTTTGTGCTCTCCAACAGTGCTGAGTTTGATGGAAGCACTTGTTGCCTTTCCCACTGCAGTTCCTTGTGGGTGGTTGGCAGAGCAGTGGATGAAATAATATTAACAAATAACATTAAAATGTCTCAGGACTTCAGGTTGTACATGAGAGGTGACATTCCCCCATAACTCTGTCCTTGTCTCCTTTCTCAGGTAAAGAGCCTGGGCTGTTCGACCTGGTCATTATCAACGATGATCTAGAAAAGGCCTACTCTGAATTGAAGGAGGTGCTGCTGGAGGTGAGTCCTTGGAGCTTTTCCACCTCATTCCCAGGCAGGTGTCACCTCTGGGCCAAGTAGGTGAGGGTCTGTCCTCAGGCAGCCACAGGAATGTCACCTCATCCCACACTTGGTCTGCTTTGAGCTGCTGAGGGATGTGACTGAGCACAGATGCTGGATGAGAGATGATGGATCAGTGGCCTAAGAATGGGAAATGAATCCAGCACCATCCTGAGTTAGGGAGAAAATAAACATGCATCCCTGGGGTTTCCTATTTTTGGAGCCTCCAAGTCAAATCTTGCCTTGTCCCTGAAGGTGAACTCTGGGCTCAGTCCTCTGAAACCAGGAGTTTTTCCCCACAAGTGACAGATTCTCAGTCGTTTTCCTGATCTCCTTGCAGGAAATCAAGAAGACCGAAGAATCCAGGAAGTCCTGAGCTGACCCTGCTTGGACGTTTTAATTTTGCACATCATTCCCAAAGCATGTCGTACCATTTTATTCCAAAAGACATTCCCTTTAGGCTGCTCCTCCTCCCAACTTTCCCTAGATGTTTATATTAAAAGCCAAGAAAAGGAAAGCTGGTCATGCTTGTGTTTCTCTTCCCTGCACGCTCAACACGTGCTCTCCCAGGTTTGTACCTCTGGATTCTTCTTTGGGAGCTGCCAAAGGGCAGAGCCCTTCTGGAAGGTTGTAGGGGAGCTGTTTGGGCACCTGCATCCATGGCTTGGGATCCCACTGTGGCATCTGGAGAGGGACATGTTGTCCCTGCTGATGCCACTTGGTAAAGGGGAGCTCTTTTATCATCTATCCACTGCCTTTTTTTCTGGGGAAAAAGTACTTTGCCATCCTGGCAGCATTCCTGGAATTCTCCTGTTCCACTTGAGCTTGGGTGCAGGTAGATTTTTGGATGCTCTTGTACCTACAAGTTGGGGGAGAAAAGATTTCCCTGCCAAGCTGTGCAGCTTTTTGGGCTGATGTGCTCAAAGGCAGCAGTAAATCCTTTTCCTGGAGGAATCCATCATATCCAGTCACTGTCACCTGTACTGGTCTCTATTTTGAGACTTGAAGAGCTTTCACTTCACTTCCCAAATTTTCTTCAGCCTTAATGTTTTTGCTTTTATGGAACTCACTGTGGGATTTCTGGGCTTGTCCTGTGCAGGGCCAGGAGTTGGATTTGGATGATCCTTTTGGGTCGCTCCAAACTCAGGATATTCTGTGAACTTCCAAGCCCTTTGGTTCCTCCAGTAGTTCATATCCTGAGGGTCCTTGGATGGGTTGACTTGCCACAGGGATGAAGACTTTGGAGCCAGGCTGGGAGAGCTGGGGGGGTCACCTGGAGAAGAGAAGGCTCCAGGGACACTTGAGAGCCCCTTGCAGGACCTGAAGGGGCTCCAGGAGAGCTGGAGAGGGACTGGGGACAAGGCCTGGAGGGACAGGACACAGGGAATGGCTTCC
>JAWWMP010000081.1:1692062-1708255 GCA_035047865.1 Dendrocincla tyrannina
GGAATTGCTGGCTGGGAGGGTGGGGAGGGACTGGAATGGATTTCCCAGAGAAGCTGTGGCTGCCCCTGGATCCCTGGAGGTGTCCCAAGGCCAGGTTGGACGGGGCTTGGAGCACCCTGGGCTGGTGGAAGGTGTCCCTGCCCATGGCAGGGAGTGGAACTGGATGATCTTTAAGGTCCTTCTGAACCCAGAGCACTCCATGATTCCATTCTATGAAATGGCCAGTCCATCAGAGCTCCCAGCTGTTTTCCACCCAAACCACATCTTAACCATGGCAGGGTTGTACCTTAATGCTCCCATTTTTGGGTTTCATCCTCTTCATATCCCATCCTTCCAGTTTTCCCAGCTGCTCTGTGGCACCCCTTGATCCTGGTCACTCCAAGGCTTCATCCTTCACCTTCTGGGCAGCAACAAGCAGAGATCCCACCTTGGGCAACCCTTTTAGCCCCTCTCTTGGCTTTCACAAACATGATCTGAGGGTTATTTTGATCATTTATCTCTCTTGGACTGTTTAAACACATCTTTCCTAGATTTCCTAGAAATATTCCTTCCTCCCGTGGTTTTCCTGTTGTTTTACCAAAGTTAGAGCCAAACAAGCAGGAAAACCCTGCGTGGACTCACTGTTTGAACCTCTGTGTCCAGGCTCTTCCTGCGCCACCAAGTGATGGGGCTGTGTTTCATTTATTTTGTCCTGAATCGTGGGGTTTTGTCACAATTCGCGGGACGCGTTTGCAATGGGCAAAGGTCCCCTCTAGATGGCAGCTGTGACAGCGGGACGGCGCCGGGATCGCAGCCACGGAGCGGCAGAGCCGGAGGTGCAGGACACGGCGCTGGGCTCAGTCCGGTGGGCTCCGGCCACCCCGTGGGACCCCACGGTGCCTCCACCACGTGGAAATGCCCATTCCCTGCCTGCTGATCCCTCCTGCCAGCGCCTCCAGCCCAGCCCTGACACATCCCTGCGGGAGAGGTGAGTGGTACCCGGGAAGAGGGGATGATGCTCCAACCGTGTGGCAGCGCCTGGGAAATGGGAAATAGCACCCCAAGTCATTTTGGATCCCTCGCGTTCCCATTCCCTGTGGGGAGGGAGGGGAAAGTCCAGAACAGCCCGGCCTTTTTCGGGTGACCTGCTTTGGCTGCTGTGTGTGACGGAGCTGATGGGAGAACGCCTGGATGGCTGGGGCTAATGGGAGGTGACGGGATGGCCGTGGGGATGGGGATGGGCAGCGGAGGGACTGGGAGCGGGTGGTGGAGCTGGGCTGGTCACTGAGCAGGTGACACGGCTGGGGAACGTTCCAGGGAATCATTTTGGGTGCTGTCAGTGCCCCTCTCAGGGTCTGGTGTTTCGCAGGGGCCATGCCGTGCATTGAATCCCAAAGCTGAGTGGGTGAAGGCACTTGTTGAAAGGAGTTTTAATTCCTGCATCCTCAAAAATGGGATGTTTGTTAATTGCATTTGCAACTGTAAATACCTCTGCGGATCCATGGTTTGGGTACTGGCTCTTTGGGGTACCAAAGAGCACTTGTGGCAGCTCCCACAGAAATTCCGGGTTCTCCACAGCTGGAAACAACAGCTCCTGGTGCTGGTTGTGGAGCTGGGATTGAGGATCAGACTGCCAGAGGGAGGGATCAGGAGCCTCCCTGCCCAGGGGCTGTCTGTGATTTAAGATGGTCCTTCTGAAGGACCCTTTTTCCCACCCAGGAGATCTTCCAGGCAGGAAGGTGCTGTTCCCATCTTGGAGTACACCCAAGTAAAGGAAACGGGGCTGCTCCTGGGTTACTTCCAGACATGTCAGAAAAAGGGATTTTATATAACTGTATGTTCATTGTTCTGTCAGACTGGGATAAAATTGGACAGATTTCAGCTCTGAGATGCTTTGGGAAATGTGGCAGCACCTCATCCTACATCCCTGCAGGAGAAGAGGGTGCTGGGAATGGTACAAGGAGCCACACTGGGGAAAAGCTGGGATAAAACCTGCCCTGGGAGCTCTCCCTGGCTGGGCTGGGGGTAGTTTGGAGCCGATGACAAAAAAAGAACAACCCCCTGTAGCACTTTTACTTCAAAGCTGTTGCTTTGCAGTCATTGTCTTGTGGGTTTTTGCTGAATCTGGGCTGACACACCACTTTTGGGGCAGGAACTCATCTTTCCCCGATGTTTTCTTCTTTATTCCTGCCCATCCCAGCTCTTTGGCAGTAGAAATACCCCTTCAAGGAGAGAGTGTAGGGTTATGATGCACTGAGACCCTGCCTGGGAAGGATGTTGTGCAGGGATGCACGAGGGCAGGCAGTCCCTAAGGCCCAAATCACCCTGGGGGAAGCCAGGAAAAGCTGGATCCACACTCCAGGACAGCTTCAAGCAGCCAAAATTAGCCCAAAGCCCATTTGCCCCCATCCTGATGAGCCCACAGTCCAGAGACTTGTCCTTGCCGTGGATTTTCTTGGCATCTCAGTGCTGTTGGAGGCAGCTCTGATTTCCAAGCTTCCTTCCATGCCACTGCAGAAAGGCACCGCGGGGCAGAGCCAGCCTGGGAAATAATCAGGCAGCTGGCGTAGAAAATGAGCAACGAGGGGAAGAAAGGAGGAGGAATAACCCTGATTTTCCTGCTTGTCCATCACTGTCCAGCTTGCTCTGCACGTGTTTCCAATGTCAGCGCTGGGGTGGAGCATCTCAAGTGTGGAGTTGGGATGGGATGTGCTCGTGTTGGTGTTCAGGGGTGGTGTGTCGTGGGTAGGGCTGTGCCTACCCATGCTGGGTGCTGGGCCAGGTTTTCCTGGGAGAAAATACTCCCAGGATATTCTGGAAATGGTGTTCAGTGCTCAGTGGGGTGAATGCTGCCTGGCCCCATGTCCAAGGGGGTCCAAGGTACCAATTCCCACCTCTTTTGGCAAAAGCCATGGTTTTCTCCTCCATCCAATATGATGGAAACCTCATCTAGGGAATCCTCTGGCCAGCTGTGTGGCCTCAACCAGGAGCTGAGGTGTTTAATGCAGGGAATTTGGGGTGTCATCCCTATCCCTGGGGTTTCAGTGGTTCCTGCTGGTGCTCCTCAACTTCCCTCAGACTTTGCTCCAGAGTGGCTGAGGAGCACTGGAACCTGTGGGAGCAGAGGGAGGGAGGTGGGCTTGGGGTGACTTTCCCCAGCTGAGCAATCCAGCCATGGGGGACTGTGGGCTTTTTTTGAAGGGGCTGCAGCTGGGGTGGGTCTTGTGCCAGCTGATGTGATCCGAGCCAAACCTGTCAGAGCTCAAGAAGCCTCTGGGTGACTTGAGGATGGTCCTGTGCAGGGCAAGGAGCTGGACTCAATCCATGATCCTTGTGGGTGCCTTCCAACTCAGCATGGTCTGTGCCCGGGTATCCTGATGCCCTTTGTGTTCTCCCACAGGACAGGGAGGTGACACCCACACCCCAGCTGCTGCCACCTCACCCTGAGACACCGACCAGCACCACCTGACAGCAGGTAGGTCCCATAACCCCACACAGCCAATCCTCCTCCCTGGGGATAACTGATCCAGGTGGGACTCAAACAGACTCATGACAGCACCCCTTGTCCAGGGCATCACTCCACCAGGGCTTTTCCTGACTGCATTCTACTGGTTAGGATGCTGTGTGGAAGGATGGAGTTTCCTCTCCAGCACAAGGTGTTGGGGAGTATCCCCTGGCACTGGATGCTCCAGGGTGCCTGTAGGTGCTCCATGAAGACAAGAGCCACCCTGGCAGCTGGACCAGACTGTGCCAGCCTTGCTGGGCACTTGTATTTGGGTCGACCACATCGACTGGCTGTGCAACTGTGTCATCCCTGGAGAGCGCGGGATGCCGATCCATAAACCCGTCCGGCTCCGCGTGGCTTGGCACCCACCCCCTGCTCCCCCTTCATCCACCCCGGCCTCCCAACCTGGCCACTCCAGCACGGCCTCAGCTTTTCCCAACAGCAGCAGCTGTGACTCTGCTTGTCCCGGACGTGACTCCAGCCCTGCAAATGCCAGAAGCCATCTGCAATTCCGATTGTACCAGTTGCCACCGCGCAGTGAGTGGAACAACCGGATGCTTGTGGAATCAGGGATGCATCCCCCCCTCCTCCCGGTGCCTGATTTCTCTCTGTCCAGGCACAGAAAGAGGGAGCAACAGGATGTTTTTCCGGATCTTGCTTTCCCCAGTCTCTGGAGGTGCAAGGAGGGGATAAAAAAGGAGGCAAAAAAGGCAAAATTCCAGTATCCAGGTGGAGCTTGGAAAATACATAATAATTTCCACTCGGAGGGGATTGTTTTAATGAACTCAGATGGGAATAAAACCCTTGGAGTCGGGTCCAGTGGGCACAGGGAAGGACAGGTTGACTGTCCCCCCACAGTGCCCAAGTCCTCAGCCCTTAGATATTCCCTGAAGGAGTGGGAGTTGCTGCTCCTGTTTGTATCAAGAAAGTCTTGATGGAAAATGAAGTGCCTACGTGGAGGCAATCCAGCCACAGGGGTGTCCCTGGCTTCCCAATGCAAAGCCAGCACGGAATTGATGGGAAAAACTCCTCAAAAACATAAGAGCAATGCTCAAGTTACACCAGCAATGTGCTGACCTGGATATACTGGGTATAGGATGATCATTTTTCCTGGTTGGAAGTGCAGGATACTTGCTTTGAATGCAGTGGTGGTCCTATGATGCCTCCTGGGTGTGGACTGGAGAGAGAAAGCAACACCCCAATTCAGGTGGAGGGGGAGAACTGGTGTCACAGCCCCCAGCAGTGGGATGATCTCCCTGCCTGGAGCACATCCCTGGGGTGGGAGCGCCTATCAGACAGTTCCCCTGAGTGAGCAGGGTGATCTCACATGGTCCATCGATTCCGTATCCCATTCCTAATTATTGCACTGGCCTGACATGCAGATTCAGTGAGCCGGAATGCCCACGGTCATCCCGCCCCCAGACCTGGGAACATCCCTCCTGCTCCCTCCTCCAAGTGCTGCCTGCACCCCCTGACCCCACCAGCATTCCCAGGAGCAGCCTGGCTCCATCACAGCAGCATTCCCACATTTATATGTATAGTTTTTTTCCTAATACACCCTGTTTTATGCACCTCTGTCCCCTCCCAAGTGCAGAGGCTGCTGTTCCTTGGTGGCACATCTGGACTCATTTCAGGTTTTATTGCTGAACACCTGATCCCCTTTGTCCTGTAGGGAAAACATTTCACCAGTTTTCTTGCAGCAGCTCCTGGTGTTTCCAAAGGCAGGCAGGATCTTCCCAGGGCCTTGGCTGCTGCACTCGTGCCCTGGGGGCCTCTCAGAACATTCTGGCTTGGTTTTGTTGCCACCTCCCCATTTAATAGTTGTATTTATCAATAAGGTCTCCCTCCTCTTCACCAGCCTGACCAGACCCAGCTCATCCTCCCCTCGTGCTTCCCATCCTCCAACCCACTGCCCATAGAAGCTGTGGCTGCCCCATCCCTGGGAGTGTCCAAGGCCAGGTTGGACAGGGCTTGGAACAACCTGGGATAGTGAAAGGTGTTCTTGCCCATGGCAGGGGATTGGAACAAGATGAGTTTTAAGGTCCCTTCCAACCCAAACCATTCCATGATTCTGTGATCTCAGTGAACACCTCCAGACCCTCTCCAGCTCCTCAGTGTGTTCCTTCTGTGGGTGCAAAATCCGTGGAAGGATCCCAACAAAACACCACAGGGAGCATCCGTTTGTGAGCCATTAACACCCATTCTCAACCCAACTCTCCCACTGCCTTCGTACCCCTGATGTATTTTACCCAAGATCCCATTCCCTTCCTCCCTTGGAGGAACCTCACGCCAGCCAACAGCCCAGTGGCTCTGACAAGGCAAAACTGGGCTCTCTCCTGCCCTGGGTGGAAAACAAAGCCTCCTGCTCCACTCCAGTGGCAGGATGAAGCCTTTTGGGAGCTTCCAGAGGAGCAGAAGCTTCACCCCGTGCCACCACACGCAGGAGCTGCAGCTCGGGGAGGGGGGGGACAATGGTGCCATTGAGTGTGGACACTGAAACGCTGCCGTATTGTGCCTGGCAGAGAGATTCCCGGGAATAATCGCCTCCTCCTTGGCTTTGTTGCAGGGCTGTGCTGGTCCTGCTGCAGGGCTTTTCCCCACGGACGTCTCCGGTTATGCGGTGAAGACCCGCAGCTCAGAGGCACCTTTTTTCCTGGCTGGGAAAGGTATGGCTGGAATAATCCACCTCCTGACTGGGATGGGACCCTGGAGGGAGAAATGGTGGATTTGGGAGCGAAAGGATTCCTCATCCCAAGGGGATGTGTCACTCCTTCATTGATCCTTGTAATATATTGTGTATATATTATATTGTATATATAGTGTACTGAATATACAGTATAATTTTTGGATATAATTTCTCTTAGATATCCTATTTTTTAGGGATCATATAAAAAAGCCCACATCACAAGCAGCGAAAGTTATCTTATTTCTTTTTATTATATAAAATATTTTGGATTAAATACATGCTTAAGCTACAGAAACCTTACTCTTCTTAGGGTCTGGACAATCCCTAAAAATTTAGATCCAGGATTTGGCTTGGAACTGTTTTAAACAAGGCTGAATGAGACTTTGCTCTGGGTCTGTCACGAAGCAGGGCTGAGATCCTTTAAGGAGCATATTTAAGGTTGTTTTCAAGCTGGGCACCTACAAAAGCATTTCCCTGCACAGTTTTTGGTGGGGGTGGTTTTCCTTGCCCAAAGTCTGCTTGAAATCTTTGGATTTGGGCTGAACTTTGGGCTTGTGACCGTGTCAAGGGCAGCAGCAGCTGCAGGAGCAAGTGCTGTGGTGATGTCTCCCTTCTCCCTCCTCCTCCTCTGTCCCTGGAGCATCCTATGAGCTGATTTCCTCTTGAAAACTCCTTCTGGGAACACATACCCCCTGCATGCTCAGCCAGGCTGTTTCCCAGCTTGTTCCTTCCCTAAAGCAGCTGGAGAGCAGAAACACACTTGAGAAATTAAGTAAGAGCATGAAAACTTGGCTTCCCCATCCCAGGAGAAAGGACATCTCTTAAAACCAAGAAAAAAACAAGTTATTTTGAGTACTTTCACATGGTGGGAGCTCCTTAAGACATGCAGAGGGTCATGTAGGATTAGGAGGTCGGAGAACCACCAGATCTTAAAGGTTTAGAGTCTCCTTCATGCTGGATTTGCTAAGTTTTGGGGTGTTTCTTTAATTGCAGTGAGTAAAACCTCACTGATTTGAGCTCCTGGAAGCCAGATCCCACCTCCCAGCATGGTGCCTTTAAGGAAAACATCAATTTTTGTGAGATCAGCCATAAAATCATGCGAGTTGGCAATGGAAGGAACAGATAATGACGTGCCAGAGGTTGTGGCCTCTGGATGGGTCAATTATTTAATCCCTGGGTTCGAGTGAGGGGCAACATCCCCCCCTCTGCAACCAGAGACCTGCAAGGGGGGAAGAATCCCTCTGAGAGAGAGCAGGAGGGGCTGGGGGAGGAGGAAAATGTCCCTTCTGTCCCCTTCCAGCTGTTTTCCCTTCCAGCTGTTATCCACAGAGCAGGGCCCTGCTTCCAGCTGTCCCCCCTTCTGTGCAAAACGGGGCTGGGAAGGGAAGAAAAGCGATGAAGAGGAGCTGGGATGGTGCTGGCAGGGACCCTCTGGTCAACATAAAGTACTGAAAATACGAAGTTTTGGCAACAGGCACTGCTTTGGACACAAAAACTGGGGGGGAAAGTAGGTTTTTTGGTGGTGCTGGAGTCTGTCACTGTAGCTGTGAGGACAGGGTGGGTTTGCAGCTGATTTTCCCTTCGGCTTCACCGCTGTTGGAATTTCTCTTTCTTTCTGTTCCAAACACGAAGGAAGCATTTCTTATGCTGCTGCAGCACCTCTGCTTCCCTGCTCCAAGGAGCCCTTCCTGCTATTTTTAGCCCGAAACCTTTAGACTATTTGAATTATTTGACTTTTTTCCATAAGCGTGGCTCTCGGCTCTGGAAACGTTCGCCGCGTTCTCTTTTTCCATGGGCTAGGAAGGAAACTCAAAAAATAAGAGGAAACTAAAGGAATCCTTGGCATCCAGGGAAGGATGGGTTTGCAGTGCCAGATCCAGAGGAGCTTTCCCGTCTCGGGAGGTCTCCACGTCACCATCTCCAGGCTGGAGCAGCGGGAAGAGCCTGGGTTCAAAGGGGTGGGAGGGAGGAGAAGCAGCGTCAGGAGCTCTGCCTGCAGCACCAGGCAAGGACAGGGAGCCACAGCCAGCCAGGATGGGACTTTTTTGGGAAGGACTGAGCCCGGCGCTTCTCTGTATGTTACTTTTTGGTTTTATTTTATTCCCCCCCCCACCTCGCTTTCTGTTGTTTTGCTGACGAGTTTTAGCTTGGCTGATTCCCAGCACTTCAGAGATCCCCTCCCTCTGCTTCAACCCCGCTCTGCTCCCACCCTGCTCTTCATTTTCTTCCCTTTCCCCACCATTTGGGTGGGAAATGTGTTTGTTGTGACTAAATGTTCATGTACTGCCTTTCCTGCCCGTGGTGAGAGGCACAACATCCCTATTTGGCATCAGCTTGTGCACTTTGTCGGCATAAATCATCCCCCGGCGCCCAGGGCAGTGCAAATCCTTCTCCAGGAGGTTTGGGATTAAGCTGGAGCTGGTTTAGCTCTTTCCTCATAGAAAAAGGAAGGAATTCTCCCCTGGGAGGGTAGGCAGGCCCTGGTATAGGTTGGGCAGAGAAGCTGTGGCTGCCCCATCCCTGGAGGTGTCCAAGGCCAGGTTGGAGCAACATGAGACAGTGGAAGGTGTCCCTGCCCATGGCACAGGGTGGAATGGGATAATCCTTAAAGTCTCCAACCCAAACCATTCTGGGATTGTATGAAACCCCTCTGTCCTCTGGGCCCTCCTGTCCAGTCCCTGTCCCAAACCTCCCATCTCAGACCACCAGAGGTGGGGAGAGGAAGATACTTCACATTCTGGTTTTCCTGCTGCTCCTGGGTTACATCTCTGAGGTTTCTGTGGATTTTGGGGTCTGCATCCTGCTTTCTTTGGGATCATCAGCTTAGATCCTCATGCTCCTGCGTCACAAGCTGGTCTTTAAGGATCAGGCATAGGCAGAGAGCAGCGTCCATAAGAGCCCATCCCAGCAGAAGCTGTGGATTTGCAGCTGGTGTTTCTAACCCACGGACTAAAGACCCATTGATCTTCTCTGTTAAGTGCTTTTGGATTGCTTTTAAAAGAAATTTTCCATGCATTTCATCCTCACATCCAAAACACCTGACAAAGGACATGTTCCCTTCTGTGCAGCTGGGGAAACTGAGGCACAGGGAGGGCTGGGCAGCATCACCACCAGTGGCAGCTCAGCCTGCTCCTTGGTGGCCTCGTGTTCTTGGCCAACCACCCCTTCCTTGAGAGAAAACTCTCCTCTTGGCTACCAAACACTCAGGATGTTCCTCTGGAGTTGGATCTCCAACTTGTATCCCCCATCCACACCTCAAGCTCCTGAGTTGAGTTTCTTGTGAAGATGCTGCTGCGTTTTTGTCACCTTTATTGGTCCCATCCTTTTAAATCCCTAAGGTCTTCACCCAGGTTAATGGGTGACCCTGAGCTACATCCCTTCTGCCTCCAGATCTCTGCAAGCTTCGTTGCAACCAGCATTTGTCCAAAGGGTTTCCTGGAGGGTGAAGCTGGAAAGAGCTCCTGAGCCCTCCTTGTTCATGCCTGGGAAGGCATTTCTCTCTCCCATGCTGGAGGTTCCATCCCCTCCCATCCCAAAATGCCCTTTCCATCTATCCCAAGCACAGGAGCTTGGCTTAATGAATTGATTTAAGCTGTGCTTAATGGGGGTGTCATGTCCTTTGCTGGTGGGAGGTTGAGTAAACAAGCCTGTACCCCAACCCGAGGGACACAAAGAGTCTTAGGAGGCTACAGCCATCATCTCCTTTCACCCAAATTACCTTGGAATGCCACAGGAGGGCAACCTGTCCTGTGTCCTCCTTAGAAAGCTGGAGGAAGGAAATCCGTCCTAACCCAGCTCAAGTGAGTCACAGACGGGTGGGAACAGGAGAAACGGGGATGAGGCTGATGCAGAATCCGAGCCTTGTGCTCCTCCTGCGAGCTGTGAGAGCTGTTTCCGAGACAATCCTTGGGTCTTGTCCAAGACCAAAATACCAGGAGATTTTTTTTTCAGTGTGTGCAATGAGGAAACCCCTCCTTGCCCAGCAATCCACCTTGTGGATTCTAGGTCCCAGCACTGCCCAGGACTCCTCTCTCTTGCAAGGGAGGGCTTGTTTGGAATTCTTCCCACCCAGTGCTCATCCAAGCAGCCCAAGGGTCATTTCTTAAGGCTGCACAGCTCCCTTTGGCCTGGTTTGTTCCTCGGAGATCACGGTGACCAACCATGTGGTTTCTGCTCCTCGGTGCCAGGAAAAGGGAAAATAAAGGAGCTTGTGTGGGATTTCTGCACATCATCACTGCAACCTGGGGCTGTGGCAGCAGAAAACAGGGAAAATGGATAGAAAACGAGGAGCCCCATCCTATAAAATGGTTAAAGCACATGGGGATAAATTGCTATTCCACCTCTGACTTTGCTGGAGCAATTTATCTCCCTGCCTCACCCTTTTTTTTGGTGCTGTGGGTTGTCCCCTCCTGGCTCTGGCTGCATCCTCAGAAGGTGGGGATCCCATGTCCCAGGTGCCCTGGGCTGTCCTGAAGGAATGAGGTGACTTTATAAGGACAAGCCAAGCCCCTGAGCAGGTCAAGAGTTGCACACCCTCTTCTGTGTTCTGACTCCTCACTTCTTTTCCATCCTCCTGGGGAGGATACCAACTTTTCCAGGTGGGCATGGAGATGTGAGAGGTGCTGAGGGAGGTGGCACTGATGGGATCTCCGGGGTCAGTTGTGCAATCCAAGATGGCAGAAGGTACCTCAGGTCATGGGCAGGTTCAGCTTTGCTGTTGGATGAAGCTGTCCAGAGCCACGTTATCTTCAAGGTGAAGGTCCCACCAGCTCCCTGCCCCACTGTTTGTCATGGAACCTTTTATTTCATGTCTTGTTGATTTGTTTTCTGGCTGCATCTTGTCCTTTTCTGGTGTATTTTTGAGCCATTTGCTGAGGACCCTCAACACCCCCTAAAGGGGACTGGCCCCAAACTCAGTCCCATCACCCCCCTCATTAATGACACTCAACAGCCTCACCCCTGGGAGATGCCACCACTAGCTGGGACCTCAGGGTGGCACCTCTGTAGGGGCCAGGATGGTGGTGAGGTCACAAGACCTTGTTTTCTGGGTGGATTTACACACTTTACCCCATTTCCTCAGAGATAAGGTCCATTTCGACAGAGCAAGGATTGGGGAATCTTGGCACCTCCTGAAGATGTTACTTCTGGCCCTCTTTAGTTCCTCTGGAACATGTGCTGGGTCCAGAGCTGTGCCAAGCACAGCAGGGCACCTGGTGGCACATGTGAGCCCACCACTGGATATACATGGACAAAATTATGGGAAACAGCCCAGAAATGGGGTTTATCCCCTCACTGTGGCCAAACCACACAGGGTGGGGCATCGCTTCCAGTCCCAGCCCAGCCTTGGGCAACTTTGGGTGCTTAAATCCAACCCTCGATCCCAAATAACAGTTTCCAGCCTGGAGAACACCCTGCTGTGCATCCTGGAAGCCTCTGCTTCGGAAACCTGAAGCCGGTTACAACACCAGCCGAGCCAAATTCCTCCAGGCACGTTTTTTTATCATCCCTTTCTCTTTTTTTATTCTTTTTTTCCTGCCAGGGACAATGGATTTGCTCAGTGCTCTGCCCAGCCCTTTCCTCTGCGCTGCCAGACACAAATAGTTAACCAGGTTCACTAAGGAATGAATGTCCTGGTTTCCTTTCCAGGGCAGGCAGCTCCCCCTGCCTCCCCCCAGCCCTGGGGAGGAGCTGCTCTCCAGTGACATGATGCAAGAGCAGACGATGTCTCCCTGGCTCTGGCTCTGTTTTGGTGACCCCGTGGCCTGTGCAAGCACTGCCAGGTCCCCCCAGGGGCCTTTCTGCAGCCACGAGAGCAGCCCTTTGCTCTCCTCTGGTGATCCGTAGGATGGGAGCACCTCGTGGCTCCGGGTGGGATGTTGAGCCAGCCCTGGCTCTGCAGAGTTTCAAGTCAGAACAGATCAAGCTAATAGAAAGGATGCGATGCTGGAGAAGAGGAGGGGAGGAGAGAGGGGAAAAGAGGATGCCACGGGCACTGCAAAGCAATCCCTCCTGTAGAAATAACCTCATTGGAGAGCGTGGCTTCTCCTGGGGGTTGTGGTTGGATCCCCTGGGAGTGGGGAGAGCGCCAGGGCCAGGAGCCTGTGCTGACCTCAGCCCCCATGGGCTGTGTGAGGGACACCCTGTGCTGGGTTTGGGAGGTCTTTAGGGTCATCCCCAGATGCCACAACCCATTAGTTGTGTAGGGGCTCCAGGGAGAGCCGCTGGATCGTGTGATGCTCCAGCTGCCGGAGCAGCCGCTCCTGCAGCCGCTTCTCCAAGGGCACTGGGGGAAGGCTGCCTTTCCGTGGGGCTTTGTTGCATGCTTGGCTTGGCCTGGTGGGAGGTGGTGGCTGCAGAATCCCCGGACAAAGCATTTTCCATGCTGCGGGTGTGGAGGGAGACTGGTGAGCTCGGCCGTGGCTTCAGCGCCTGCCTGGATGGACGCGGAGGTTTGCAGAGGATGGAGGTGGGACGTGGTGAGAAACGCTGGTCTGGTGGAGAGTGAGAGATCCCACAGCCCTCTCTGGGGCATGGACACCTGTCTGGCATCCCAGTGTGAGCAGAGAGGTGAGGTGAGGAGCTCCAGCTGGAGAGCAGAGCTCTCCCGGCCATCCCTGGGATGGGGACATGGAATGTGTGCTGCTGTGATTTTGGGAGAGGAGGAGCACTGCTGTGCCTTCTCCTTTGGCCCCAGCCCAGGACGTGGCTTGTGCTGGTCTCTTTGGGGGTGGGACCCACAGCTCAGTGACCACAGCTGGGGCTGCTCCTGCCTGGGGGCTGCTCCAGACCCCCCTCCTCAGATCTTGGGGTGGCTGGAAGCTTTGGCTGGGGTTGTTTCTGCCAGGGGCTCAGGGAGAACTCCAGTGGCAAATGTAGGGTTTGATCTGCTGTGCCAGTCCTGAGCTGTGGGGTCCATGGGGCACTTCTGGAGCTGGTTTATGAGCCAGCCTTACTCCTGGCTGTCACAGCAGAGAGGGATGCCCTGAAAACAGGAGGAGAGGGACGCAGGCAGGGCAGCTTTCTGCAAGAAATTGTGTGTCTGTGAGGTTTCATGTGCTGGCCAGGACATGTGTGGGTGTGGAGCTCATTTATTTGTTCCTCCATGAGTGGAGATCCCGAGGTGGGAGGATGAGGAAACTCTGCTCCAGGCAGCTGCTTTCTTGTGAGCTTTAGCACTGCACTCCCCTGATCTCCCAGGTCTTGTGGCTGCAGAGCCTCCTGGCACTTTTTTTAGCCATTCCAGAAAGGATTTTAATAGTTCTAGTAAGGGTGAGCTCTGATTTGCAGGGAGTGTTTTTATGGTGTTTGTGTTGGCAGGGTGGAGTTTATGCACGGTTTGAAATATTCACCAAAACCTTTTTATCACCGGAGCTTAAAAACAACAGAGCACTGATGAAAGTCCTGTGCTAATTGGAGAAGGGTTGGTTTAGGGCTGCTGCAAAATGCCTGGATCCCAAAGTTGCTGCAGCCCCCCGTGGGGAAGGGGGGATGGTTTCATCCACCCAGGTTTAGCCTTTGTGCCAGTGAAGGTCACATCTGGCACTGAGAGGGACAGATCGTGGTGCCTGGGGCTCCTCTCTGTGCTCACAGCCTGGCAGGACAAGGGGGTCAGCAGATGCAAGAGGCATCATCTTGGGCAAGCAAGCAGTTGCTTAAATGTGCTTTTTTGGTAACCCAAACCAGCTCATCCACACCCTCAGACGTGGGGCAATACTGGTGTTGAAAAGACAGCTCGCTTCCACCCCATCACTCCTCTCCTCGTGTCTCTGTAGGATCTCAGTGGCACAGCTCAGGTTTTATTAAATCTGTGACTCAGTGAGATCCCATCATCATCATCATCTCTGGGCTTTGGAGTGATTGAACATCTCACAAAAAAACACCCTCCTGCTCTTCCTTTTCCACTGAAGGGCAGGACTGTCCCTCTCCCATCAGTCCTGCAGGGTCTGAGGGTATGAAACTTCTTCAGGTGCCAGCAATGGGTTAACTTGGAGCATAAGGAAAGACTTTATCCATCTGCCATAAGACATTTACTTTCCAGTCATCCCTCTGGTTGTGCCCACCTTCTCCAGCATCACAGGAGATAAGGAGAAGCAGGTGATCCAAGCAGCACCTTTGTGTGGGATGGGCATTTTTAAGGGGAGTTAAAAATGTAAACTAGCAGGAAGGAGTCTCAAGGGAATAACACATCTTGGCCAGAGGGTGGTTCTTCTCCTGTGGGGAAGTTTAGAGTGGAGAGAAGAGCTGGAAACTGAGGTGAGTCCCCAACCAGCCCTCGGAGGTCAGGCACATCACAGAATGTAGAATCCTAAAATCACAGAATTGTTTTGGATGGGAAGGACCTTGAAAATTGTCTTGTTCCACCCCCTGCCATGGGCAGGGACACCTTCCACCATTCCAGATTGCTCCAAGCCCTGTCCAGCCTGGCCTTGGACACTTCCAGGGATGAGGCATCCACAGCTTCTCTGTGCCAGGGCCTTCCCACCTTCAGAGGAAACATGTTGAATCAGTTCCAAGGAGGGTTGAACACCCAAGATTAGGTATCTAAATCCCACCCAAGTGCCTTGAAACCAGTCTTGGATGATACCACGAGAGACCTTTTCGTTTTGAGGAGCCCATGGCACGTGGTCCTGCCTCCACATCACCCCACAGTTGCTCCATAACCTGCAACCCTTCTCCTAGAAACATCTACTGGGACTCCCCTTCCAGGCAAAAGGACATTTTATTCCAGGCCAGCTGGTTAGGAAAGATCTTGACTTGCTTTGGGAATCCTGGTAGATGTATCCCATTGGATGTATCCTACTAGGTGTATCCTAATAGGAAGGGAGAGAAAGCCACAGGATTAGAGACACATCTACGTGACTCCAGTCTTGATACACACTCTAAAAAATTGAGGGAATTTGCTTTCAAGTGGTTTGGTGGAGCAGGGAGCCTTCTATTTCAGGACATTTCTGATATCTCTGAGCCTGCACTGCACCACACATATTTAAAAAAAAAATTAAAAAACCACAAAACTAACAAAAAAACCCCCTACTTTTGCTACTGGCAGTAAAGTTTTGGCTGACACGTTTGAACCTCTTTAACCCATGGCCTTTGTTAACGTGCTGGTCCAGGGACAAGCCTTACAGTAGGAGAGTCCATCCTGCTGTTATTCCTTGTAATGGGAAGCTTCCAGAAATCCAGCCAACACAAATATTTGGAGGAAAGGCAGGGGCTGCCTGGAGGGAGCCCTGGTGGGCAGGAACGCTCCTGCCACCAGGCAGGAGGTGACATCATCCAGATTCCTTCGCTGAGGAATGCAGGATTTGGTCTTCCCTGCCAGGAATTGCCTTTCAAAAACAGACCTGCCTGGGGAAAGCAGATTTCCCCCAGCCCCTTGCACTGCATGGCACAGAGGCTGAAGGTCCCCAGATCCCCTTCTCTTCCCTGGATTGATGGGGATCTTTCATGGACAGGCATGAAAAATTGCAGGGGAAAGCACAAGAAATTCCAGAAGTGGAAGGAGGATGGAAATTTGGGCAGGCACTGGAGGTTGTGGGGCAGTGAGGACTTCTTTGGGGCAGGTGATAGGCTGAGTGTGTGTGTGTGTGTATGGACTTCTGAGCTGCAGGAGGAGCCCTCAGGCCTCCACAGTGACCCCATTTCTTGGTCCTGTCAAGCCCAGTGACCACATCAGGTGTTTTTGAATTCAGGACTTCAGTGATGACTGAAGTGAGTCAGACTTGATGGTCCTTGTGGGTCCCTTCCAGCTTGAGATATTCCGTGTTTCTATGACTGGAATAGCTGTGCTGATGTGTGGAGCATCCTGGCCGACCAGCCCACACCTTGCCAAATCCAGGGCAGGGATTGTCCCCCTGTGCTGGCACTGCTGAGGCTGCACCTCAAATTCTGGGCTCAGTTTTGGGCCCCTCATGACCAGAAGGACATGGAAGGGCTGGAGCATGTCCAAGGAAGGGAACGGAGCTGGGAAGGGGCTGGAGCAGCAGGAGGGGCTGAGGGAGCTGGGGGGGCTCAGCCTGGAGAAAA
>JAWWMP010000081.1:1708392-1722884 GCA_035047865.1 Dendrocincla tyrannina
CTGGGGGGGCTGAGCCTGGAGAAAAGGAGGCTCAGGGGGGACCTTCTGGCTCTGCAAGTCCCTGCCAGGAGGGGGGACCTGGGGGGGGTCGGGCTCTGCTCCCAGGGAACAGGGACAGGAGCAGAGGGAACGGGCTCAGGCTGGGACAGAGGAGGTTCAGACTGGATATCTGGGAAAATTTCTTCCCTGAAAGGGTGGTCAGGCATTGGAACAGGCTGCCCACTGCACTGGTGGACTCACCATCCCTGGAAGTGTTCAAAAACATGGATGTGGCACTTGGGGACATAGTTTAGTGGTGAACAGGGCAGTGCTGGGTAAATAATTGGACTCAGTCTCGGAGGTCTTTCCCAATTTCAGCTGATCCCATCAGTCCGGTCGAGCTCATTCTTCAGCAAAGCCACCATTCCCCTTCCGTGCAGCCCTTGGAGGGTTTTGTATCCTCCATCCCACCTCCAGCCCTGGCTCCAACCTCATCCAACACCTCTGGAAACTCCTGTCACCATCACTTCCAGCAGGACCTGTGGCATCAGAGGGGTCAGTTCCTGTGGGGTGGAGGCTGCTGCCCTCATTTCAATAGGTGGAACTAGGTGTAGTTCAGCTGCCCCCATTAGAGTCCAGCCAGGGTGATTTAATGGCTGGAAAGGCCCGAGATATTTTGCTCTCAGTGCCTGACAGAGGATGGCTGGCAGGAAACAAAAGCACTGTGCTCCAAGGCAGGGGTGGCTCTGCTCTCTTGATTTTCCACCAGGTTTTGGAAATTCTTGGCACTTGAATAAAGAGCATGAAAAGAAGGGATTTGGCCAAAGGAATAAAAAAAATCCACTTGGTCAGCTGGATTTTTGAAGTGGGTGGAGTGAGGACGTTTGGATGGGCAGCAGGGTCTGGGGCTGCAGTCCTGAGGGTGCTGGGATGTGGGATCTGGGGTGCCAGGAGAAGGTCTGCTCCTTTTTGGGGACACTAGGGTAGGTAAAAAATAGGGGTGGACACAAAGTGGGGCCTGGGATCATGGCTGGGAGATGTAATGGCTGTTTGTCAAGGGGCAAGATGCAGCTGGTTGGGGTCAAGTCCCACATGGGACAGGGTGGAAGTGCCATGGGACAGACCCTAATGGGACATTAGCCTGGTTCGGACATTATCTCCCACCAGGCAAGTCCCTTCCCTCGTCATGTCTTGCCCACCCTCCATCACAGGGCTGTGTCTGGGGCTGGTGATCTGGGCTCATGGTTTGGAGGACTTTTACTGCTCCAGAGGAGATAAAAACACATCCCCCTTGTGCTGTTGCTTTTGGGACAGGTGGAAATAGGGATCTCCTGCTCATTTCTGCCTGGAGTCACCCCAGAGACGGCAGAGAGCTGGCCAAGCATCACCAGCTTGAGCTCCAGAGGAGCTGCAATGCTGCAGAACATAATTTGGGGGTTTAAGTTAAGTTCCTTAACTTGTTGCTTCCTAATGTTTCTCAGAAACACAGATGGTGGTGTGGTTTCTTAATTATTTGTGTCTGGAGCCATAGGAGAGGATGACTTGGAGAGGAAGGGAGGGGAAGAACCAGAGATGGAAAGAGTGAACTTTCAGGAAGAGCCTCCCACCACTTCATCTTCTGTCCTCAGCCTCTGGTAATGGCTGAGCTCACTCAGGGTCACTGATTGCAGCTTCTCACCTCAGAAAATTCTCAAGGGGTTTCCTGGAACACCAAACTGGGATTTGGGGGCCCAGCCAGTGGCCACCACAGCAAGGAGGACAGACCTCAGCTGAGCAAACTTAGACCTGTCCCAAAAGCTGCCCGGAGGTCAGAGACCCTGACTTGCCATTTCTAAGGGTGATTTGCCACAAAGTGAAGGAGAATCGTGTTTTTTTTCCTTAAATACCCTCTTTCCACAGCATTTTTCATGTCTTTTTAAGCTTATGAGATGAGTCTGAACCATCTCTGGGCTGGCAGAACGTGTGGAAGAAAGGTGAGCAGGAGCCTGGGAACCTGGGAAGGGCCTTGCTGCACGTCATGAGGGGATTTTAGTGTTTTTGTGAATTAAACCATGACTGTCACATCCTCTGTGTCCCATCCCCAGCCTCCCAGCGGAGCTTCAGGCATCCCTGCTTGGGAACCAGCCAAACACACAAGCCCTGCTGGTGCCAGGGGTGGTGGAGGGTTTGGTGTGAGCAGGGCAGGGCTCATTTTTCTAGGAAAACCCAGACCTGGTGCCCCCTTGGGAAGATCTCGGCCATCAGGACCAAGCTCTTGTACAAAGAAAGAGAACCCTCCTCTCGCTGCCCTCTTGCCTCGGGTTGTGGATCAGCCCCGAGCACTGAAGCACCCTTGGCTCAGTCCCACAGCCATGAGCTGTGTAAGAGGGCTGTCCACCTCCTCCTCCTACATCCTCCTTCCTTCCCCTTCCGCCCCAACGAGCTCATTCATGACAAAATATCAGTGGGATGGACGTGGGGAGCGGAATCGGTGCTGGCGTGGGTTTTCCCACACGTTGGCCAAGGGACGTTGTAAGCCCAGAGGGATTTCATCTTTGTTTTCACAGCTGGATTCGGTGTCGCCCTTTCTTCTCTCCAGCTTTTTGTTGCTGCTCCTTCCCTGGAGCAACCTGAGCCTGTGGTCAGTGGGAGCACAACCTGCTGCTGCTTCATGAGGGGCAGGGAGGGGGGCTGTTCTCTGATGGCCTTTCCGGTGGTGCCCAGGGCCAGGACAAGGAGCAGTGGCCATAAACTAAGCCACAAGAAGTTCCACCTCCACACAAGGAAGGACTTCTTTACACTGAGGGTGGCAAAGCACTGGGACAACTGCCCAAGGAGGGCTGGAGTCTCCATCTCTGGAGACATCCCAACCCCACCTGGGCACGTCCCTGTGTCACCTGCTCCAGGTGACCCTGCCCTGGCAGAGGGGTTGGGATGGGTCCAGAGGTCCCTTCCAACTCTAAGGATTCTGTGACCTGCACAGCCTGGTGTGCTCACTAAGGATTCAGGCTGGAAGGGATTGTGCGTTCCTGCAGTGGGGCCGCTCAGTGGATCCCATCTGGGGAGGGGACAATGCTACAGGGAGCAAGATGTCACCCCATAATGGTCCTCTGAGGGCACCTGGCTGCATCCCAGACCTCCTGGCTCCTTTGCCCTGGCACAGCATGGGGTGAAGGCAGCTGGGTAGCAGGGACCAAGGTGGTGTAAGTTTGGTAGTGCTGGTGTAGGTTTGGTGGTGTTGATGTAGGTTTTGTGGTGCCACTGTAGGTTCTGGTGGTGCTGGTGTAGGTTTTGTGGTGCCACTGTAGGTTCTGGTGGTGCTGGTGTAGGTTTTGTGGTGCCACTGTAGGTTTTGGTGGTGCTGGTGTAGGTTTTGTGGTGCCCCTGTAGGTTTGGTGGTGTTGATGTAGGTTTTGTGGTGCCACTGTAGGTTTTGGTGGTGCTGGCATAATATTTGGTGACGCTGAAGTAGATTTTGGTGCTGATGATGCAGGTTTTGGTGGTTCTGCTGTAGTGTTTGGTATTGCTGGTGTAGATTTTGGTGGTGCTGGTGTAGGGTTTGGTGGTGCTGGTATAGGATTTTGTGGTGCCACTGTAGGATTTTGTGATGCCGGTGTAGGGTTTGGGGGCGTGGTGTAGGTTTTTATGGTTCTGCTGTAGGGTTTGGTGATGCTGGAGTAGATTTTGGTGCTGCTGGTGTAGTTTCAGTGATGTGGTGTATATACTGGTGGTGTGGTGTATAGTTTGGTGGTGCCAGTGCAGGTTTGATGGTTCCTGTCTAGGGTTTGGTGGTGCTGGGTAGGTTTTGGTGCTGCTGCTGTAGGCTTGGTGGCATGGGGTAGGTTTGGACAGCTGGTTGGTTGCCCAGCCTGGCAGACAGGCAGGTCTGTGCTCATGCCCATGTGGCGGAGCAGGTGGAGAAGGTGCTGCCAGCCCAAGGGCTTGGACCCTCAGGTCTCAGAGTCAACCTCTGCTTCGAGCACCACCATGGCCCAGGGCCAGGTTGGACTGGCCCCAATCCCACCTGAATGCCAGCCTGGGGGCACCTTCTCCACCCCACTCCCTGTCTCTGGAGGGACACTGATCCCACACCCCTCCAGCCCTGCGAGATCTGGGGATGGAGAGACACGTGGTGTCCCTTCTTGGCACGGGGGGACCCTGGTGGCTCCAGATGTGAGGCAGGAGCTGTGACCTCCCCGGTGTCAGTGGGTGGGGGCCCACCTACATAAACACGTCCAGGAAGGCTCCCATCCCTTTCCCACCCCGAGCTCCCCTTTGGATCAGACCAGCCTGACTTTGCTGATGCTCCATCCCAGAGCTCCAGGGAAGGTACCGTATCCCTCACCCCCCACCACACATTC
Organism: Dendrocincla tyrannina; assembly: GCA_035047865.1. Classification (NCBI taxonomy): domain Eukaryota; kingdom Metazoa; phylum Chordata; class Aves; order Passeriformes; family Dendrocolaptidae; genus Dendrocincla; species Dendrocincla tyrannina. The sequence continues at coordinate 1,712,712 of JAWWMP010000081.1, forward strand.
CTCCCTCATCCTGCTCTTTGCTGCATGGAAACATGACTGTCATTAATTCTGTGCTTAATTACCTATGGGGTAATTTATTACTGGTTATTGAAATGAGTAATTACTGGTGTAAGGGGATATCTCAGTGAGCAGAGTAGGAATATCCCCAGTTACACCGGGATCCTGGCCAGAAGGGTAGGAAAGCACTTGTAGTAATAATGTTTCCTTTTTTCCTTTATTTTCTGTTTTCTCTGCTATCTAAGAACAGTTGGCAGGAGCACATCCAGCCCTTTTGCTTCCTCATTTATCCCATTTGAGTCCCTCTCTTTTTCCTTTAACTCTGTTTAGGATTGATTAAATAGTGGGGAAAAGGCCGGAGAGTCACATCTAAATCTTTGTCACTTTTGCTTTGGCATTTGCTTTCTTGTCTTCACAGAATCATATGGGTTGGGAGGGACCTTAAAGCTCATCCAGTTCCCACCCCCTGCCATGAGCAGGGACACCTTCCACTCTCCCACATTTCTCAGAGCCCCATCCAGCCTGGCCTGGAACTCCTCCAGGGATGGGGAGTGCACAACCTCTCTGGGCAACTTTTTATTGTCTTCAAGGTCCTTTTCAAGCTGATGTTGGAGTTTTTGCAGTGAGGAGGGCTCTGGTGTCCACATACCCAGGGCTGAGCTCAGGGGGACACTCAGGGGGACCAGGCAGGTCTGCAGCAGGGTTTGCTTGGGGCAGGGATGGGTTTCTGTGGTGGAGGAAGGGCTGGGCAGCTTGTCCCCACTTCCACAATGCTCAGACCGTGGAGCAGCCTCACTGTTGTGGCTCTGTCTGACCTGGCAAGTCAGAGGCCCCTCCAAAGCCAAAACTTTGGGAAATAGATGTCCCAGCAATGAGTGATGGGATTCTCAGAGGCGTTTGATGTCTTAGACATCATGGTTGAGGTAAGATTTTGTCTCACCTTACAAGTGCTGCTGCCTGAGCTTCACCTTCACTCCTGCAAGCAGAACACTTGCCAAAGTGCTGGGTTTGGGAGAGCAGAGGAGGGTCACAAGAATGACCACAGGGATGGATCCACTCTCCTATGTGGAAGGGATGAGAAAATTGGGATTGTTCAACCTGGAAAAGGCTTGAGGGAGACCTGAGAGCCCCTTCCAGTGCCTAAAGGGGCTCCAGGAGAGCTGGAGAAGGGCTTTGGATAAGGACATGGAGGGACAGAACAAGGGGGAATGGCTTCAAAGTATCAGAGGGCAGGGTTAGATGGGATATTGGGAAGGAATTTTTGGCTGTGAGGGTGGGTTAAGGTTGGGTGCCCAACCCTGGCACAGGTTGGGCAGAGAAGCTGTGGCTGCCCCATCCCTGGAAGTGTCTAAGGCCAGGTTGGATGGGGCTTGCAGCAACTTGGGCTAGTGGACGGTGTTCCTGATTAATGAAAATCATTCCCCTTGTCCTGTAACCCTCTGCTCACATAAAATTTCCCTCTCCCTCCTTTCTTTAAGCCCTGTTTAGGCACTGCAAGGGGCTCTCAGGTCTCCCTGGAGCCTTCTCTTCTCCAGGTGAACACCCCCAGCTCTCCCAGCCTGGCTCCAGCCCTTGGAGCATCTCCAGGGCGTCCTCTGGACCTGCTCCAGCATCCTCCCCATCCTCCTTGTGCTTTCCTGGGCTTTGTGTGGGTGCACAGAGGACACAACTGCTCCACATTCACTTTGGGGAGTTGCTGTTTTACCCTCAAGCTGTGTCCAAGGTGTTTCTGGCTGCTCCCACCCCCTTCCCTCTTCCCTGCACTGACACTGGGAATATGGTTTTCATGCAGCTGGAAAATAAGGGAAAATGTTCCTTTTACCTACTTGGCAATGGTCAGGGACCTCACCCAGCAGCCCTTGAATGGAGCCCAGAAGCCGTGGCTGAGCTTCCAACCTCTCCTGCCCCCTTTTCCTGGGGCTTTTCCAAGCTCCCTCCTAACACACCATCCCTGCCCTTCCACAGGTGTGAGGGAAAAAGGGAAAAAAAACCCTCACACCATCCTGAAGCAGCCAAAAATGTGTCCAGTTGCCTTTTTTATTTTTTTTCCAACATTCCCATACACCTTTTTCCTCTGCCCCTGCCTGCATTGAGGCTCCTCTGCTGGGTGAACTGTGCATGGAGGAACATCCACAAGGATCAGAGCAGGAGGAGATGATGTGCCATGAACTTTGCGTGGCCAGTTTCTCCAGGGGATGGTTTTCCTCTGGTTTTAATGGAATTTTTAATTTTTATTTTTTTTTTCCCCACTCTTTTGTACAAGTTCAGGAAGGTCTGGAGCGAGTCAAGCCTGGCTTGGCTTCAGAGGCTGGAAAGTTTATTGCTTCCTGTTATGAGAGCTCAGGGAGCCACGATGGGTTTGCAGGAGGAACACGGGCAGCACTAAGGCCAAGGATGACCCCGACAGGCGTGGCTGGAGTGGCCTTTCATTCCCATTGCTCCTCCAGCTACTTCAGGAAAGGAAAGCAAATAGAGAAGGGGAATAATTGCTCTGTTTGACCTCTGGCTATCGAGGCAGTTGTTTTCTTTGGAGCAGGAATAGACACAAAGGGAAAAAATGCTATAAAGAGCTTTGCTGAGCCACGTCCTGGGGCTCCCCAGGAGTCCTTTCTTGTCACCTTTCAGCACCTGCCCTGTGTTGTCTCCCCACCTGGAAAACTTCAGCAGAAAAGTTCCCCTCTGACAAAAACAAGTGTTTTTTCTCAGCACTGAAATCTATCTCAAGAATGTGTCCATCGAAGTTTCAGCTGGGAAGGGCTGGAATAAATTTCTGCACTCTGGCCTGGGTTTAAGTACTTCCTCTGGGCTTTTGTGCTCTGGAATTTAAATCTTATTGGGTTTAATCATATCAGATTATTTTTTTGGTCGTTTTCAAAGTGAAGTGCTTTCACCTTTCTGTGATCATCAGTCAGTGATACCCAAAGGAAACCTTTCCATGTTCTCCAGCAGAGAAGTTATTCATTCTGCTAACAGCATTGGCTTTTTGCTCCAGGCACAAACCAATGCAAACTTCACAGAAATTCCATGTCCTGACCTATCTTCTGGGCTAAGTGAGGAACAGCCATAGTCCAAATTTCATGGAAATTCAGAGTTTACATTTGCAGAGTGCACAAAAGAAAACAGCCTTCACCTCGTGTCCAGACAGCCTTTATTATGCAGCCAAAATCCCCACAGGCTTTGGAAAAACGTGTGAGACCAGATTTTCTCTGTTTGGTCCTTGCAAAGAGCCAGAGATCAACCACATCATCTTGATCCAGATCAAAACCTGCCTGGGTTTATCCAGCAGGATAAAAATCAACCTGAGGGTGAACAGGAAGAGACCTTGTCTCTCTGACATTCAAATGGCACTGGGACTGTTGTCACCACTGTCCTGAAAAGTCCACGCAGGGGGTTGTGATGAAGCAGATTTCAGCACCAGGCCCTGGCACAGCTTTTCCTGCTGCCTGGAAATTGGTTTCTTGAGGGGAGTTAAGGTTTTGGCCGAGTTCTTCAGATGGGAGCCCTGATTAGTCCCAAATCTTGGAGAGCGCCCAAAGCTCTCTGTGGAGGAGGGAAGTTTGCACAACTGAGATGTTTTCCTGTGTTAAGCTGGGAGTGTGGTGGGATGGAAAGGGCGCCTGGAAGTCCTTGGCTGGCATGGTTGAGTTGAGCAGCACTGGGGCCATTCCCACCTGCTCCCCCCTGTCTCTTCTCCACAGCTCCTGGACAGGTCCCTGGGACATCCACAGTTGTCCTTGATGCCAACACCCATAAATTTGTGATGGTTTCGGAGGGAAAGGGGCTGTTTCTGTGGCTGGGAACAGGAGCTTTCCCAAGGCATGGCCCCTCCACCCATAAACCCAAGTTCGACCCCACTCTGTTGCTTCTGCCCTTGCTGGAAGGTGCTGCCTGTCCCACAGCACCTCAACACAAGAGACAGGGCTGAGCCCCCAGTGCAGTCACCAGGACAATGACACAGCTTGGGTCCTTGGGTCACCAAAGAGACTCCAAGAGCTCCAGTGGGTGCTGGTGGCCTCATTCCCACCAGGAAAGGGAAGGCAGACTTGAAGATGGGTTACATGCTTGGACCTCTGGTCTAGTGGAAGGCGTCCCTGCCCATGGCAGGGGGTTGGATCTTTGAGGTTCTTTCCAACTCAAACCATTCCAGGCTTCTCTGCAGTTTTACCCGGTCCTGTCAACCAAGCAGTGCCTGGGAACGAGCCAAATGTCAAATGATGACACAATCCAGTGGACTTTATACAAAGGATGGCAACATTTTCCCAGCCCAATGTTCCTTCTCAGCAGGGCCTTTGCTGCACTTCCCATCACAAACCTCTTTCAAAGTGGACATCACCCCCAGGCACCACGGGTGAGGATTCATCCTACATCCCACACCTTAAAGTCAGGGAAAAGGGGTGGGTGAAGTTAATCCAAGAGGAAAAGAGAAGATTTAAAACTTCTCCTCCAGTCTTTGCCCTCACTTGTGGTGTTCAAACACTTTTGCTTCTCACACATGAAATTCTGTCATCTCAAAAGCCCAAATCCAATAATTTCCAATAAGGTAAAACTTGACATTCTTAATTTATTTCAATTCTGTGACATTTGTCTCAAGTCAGGGATGTTCCTTCCTGGGTCATGTTTTAAAAATAGGTGTATCATTTGCACAAAGATACATATCATCATTTAATTTAGTTTAGAAACTGAACAAATGAATATCCAAAAAGGGGGAAATTAGAGGAAAAAACTGAACTGTCAGCACAGAGCTTTGGAGGTTTGTGCTCAGGGTGGGTAATTATGGTCCCTACTCAGCACTGACGTAGCAGGGAGATGTTATACCAGGTCTCATTATCCTTAGTGACAGCATTTATTTATTTCAATGGGGCATTTAAATAAATCTGTATAGATCCCTGCTCTGAAACACAAACAGTGCCTGGGGCAGAGGTGACTTGGAGAGGTGACTCCCAGCAGCAGCAGCAGCAAGAATCACACAGGGCTTCATCACAGCTTTTCCCCTCTGTCTCCTCTCCTTTATTCCCCTTTCCCAATGTCAAGCAGTCATGGGATGCTGCAAGGGTGGGTGTCCCTGTACATTCATTTCTGGCTCTGCCTCCAGCCTTCTGCCTCCTTCCCTGGCTGATGGTTTGGTGATGGGAACCACTCAACCCCTGCCAGTGGGGTGTCTGAAGCTGCTGGGCTTCAGCTGGAGCAGATGTTGCCTGGCTTGCCTGGAGCACAGATGCCCCAAAAATCTTCCACCAGACACGATTGCTGTGCATATAAATAAACCCACATGGTCAGAAAGCAAAGGGCCTGGAAAATCTGTGTGACCCACGGGAGCAGGAGCCACGCTGAGCTGCTGCCTGCAGTCCTGCAGAGCCTGGGAGTTGTTCTCAGCTGCTGGTTTTTAAATAACTGATAATATTTCTCCACAGCTCCATCCTGGAGTGGGTGGGAGTTTCACCACCGTTCTTTGATGGGAATGAGATCTTGGTGGTTGCCCCTCAGGTCTGGTGGATCTCACAGGGCTTGTTTTTTAGGAGGAGGTGTGATGTGCTGGAAGATGTGGGGTCGCTGCTTGTGGGGGATGCACCCACAGACCATCCAGTGGCCTCTTTGGAGGTGACCACGAGGTGACCCACCACACTTTCTCCAGACTTGAAGGACCATGAGGGGAAGGAGATCCCTGTCCCAGCGTGCTGGAGGCCAAACCCAACCCCAGGAACACGCAGGGATAGTGTGGCCTCAGCTTGTTCATGTTTTCACCCTCCTGGAGTGATCCCAATGGGATCTCCAGGGAGGCTGAGGTGTTTTTGGAGATCTCCAGCCCTGGTTCTCTCCTCCAAAACCATCTCCCTCTGTCCTTTGAGAGTTCAAGTTGTTGCTGTGCTGTGTGCTGAAACATGAAGCCAGAGCTGGGATAAACTGTGATTATTTAACTCCTTTAGATGTTTATGTCCCCAAAAAGCCTCCCAGAACCTGGTGTGGCTTATTCCCATGAGGGTGTGTTCATCCCTAAAACCTTTTCCACTTGCCTGTCTTAGGTGACTAATTCCAAACATAAGTGAATTAACTTATCTCTGTGAATGACCAACTAGTTTATAACTTAAAGCCTTGAGGGAAGTTGGTGCCAGATGCTCCAGTGAGCAGGAATTGCCCTTCCACATCCATTCAAGCTCTGTGGGAAAGCAGAGGTCTGACAGCAGGAGGAATATCCTGTCTTGTCCAGGGATGAATGTTTGTCCAGGACCAGGAACAAAAGTTCCTGATAAACCTTGTGGTTTCCAACCTTCCCCTTAAGTGAAATGCACATCTCCCCATGCATTATGCCCTCCGAGACTGGCTCTGATCCTGCTCATGTCCTGGCTGCTGATGTTGCTTCCTTCTCCATCCCCTGGACCAGCTTTCCGCCTTGACCTCCCATTTCCATCTCAGTGGATACCCAGCCCCTGATCCTGCTGGGATGGCAATGCCAAAGCTCCCTGTGGATGGAGCAGGGACAAGAGGTGATTCTCGGACCCTCAGGATGGAAGTTTTCTTCTCGGAAACCACCCGATTTAGGCTTCATGGACATCCCCATCCTACTCCTTTTTAACCATTGCTTCTGCAAAGAAGCCAAAGAGTCTCTGTGTGTGCTCAGACCTCCTTCCCCACCCTTGACCTGCTCTCTGCCCCATCCACCAGCTTGGAGAGAGAGGCACCACCTCCTTCAGGGGCAGCCTTGCCTGGGGGGACCAGCAAAGCAGGAGTTTCAGGGCAGGTTTTCCCACCACTGAGCCTTCCCTCCTTATTTATTAATTTCCCCCCCTCTGCCACCAGCCAAGGAACCTTCGCCAAAATGTGTTTTCCACATGTTCCCCATTAGCCACGCTCCCTGTCTCACAAATCTGTTACCAGCGCCACAAGCCGACGCTATTCATTCACATCCCACCAACTCCGGAGCTCCAGCGGCGGAATTCCAGGCTGCGCTCCCAAAACCAGCCCCGGCGGCTTGTTTGGCTTTCCAACCCGATGCCCCTTCCTCCCGCCGTGTGTCTGTGCATCACCTGCCCTCCCTTCTCCCGGGGCTTGGCCAGGGAAGGGAGCCGCGGTGGGATGGGGCAGGATGCCGGCGGGGGATGCCACAGAGGCGGGGTTTGACGGGATGCACTTAAATACTGCCCTGGAGCAGGCTGGACCGAGGCAGAGGGAGTTTATCTAGGGCAAGGCACAGGAATGTCGGTGGAGGAGGGAAAGCCACGGCGAGAAGCACCATGTCTCTGTAAGTAGATTTTTTCCCACCCCGGATCTCCCCCTGTAGTTTAAGCAACGGTGTGGAAAGGGTGCAGAAAGGGAGGGCATCCAGCTAGCACAGATTTAGTGGAGCTTTTTTTCCCCTCTCCCTTCTTTGAAACTCAGGTTTTAAAGTTTTCCCAGTTCTGACAGCTGTGCCTGTAGATGGGTCAGTTGCTGTGGAGCCAACAGCTCATTCCTGTACCTGGCTACTTGTGATTTTACCCCCTTTGAGTGTTGCTGGTGGTTTGAGAAGTGAAATTCCTCCCATGCAGCTGTTCTGGAGTGAAACTTGTGCCCTGTGTGCATTTCATATGCTGTGTGTCAGCTAATCTGGAGGTGACGTGTGAAGATGGATGACTGAATGAATGGATTTCAAAGCCAGAGGAACAGTGGGACCTTTCTTTGGTAGATGAACCACCTAATCTAATCCATCTACCTGCTGGGTTTTTCCCCAGACTCTGTAACTTTCCCACTGGGTGGATCTCATGGAACCACGTGGAAAGGTGCAAAAATCCATTTTCTGTGCTTTTCTAGCTGGCACTCTGAAAAGACATGGTCTTTTCCTAGTACCATCCTATTGATCAGCACTGTGAACAAATCTTTCCTTGGAAGCTCATTTGTCTTATAATTGATCCCAAATTTTCATGGGATTAAATTAAAGGCAATTCAAGGCACTGAAATCTCACAGTATGGTCTCTGTAGCCAGTGAGCCCTAAAAAGCACTGGAAGTTGAACTGAACTGGTGCCAGGAGGGTGGGTGGGCACACAGGGCTGTAAAAATCCAGGTGTGACCACGCACAGAGGGCTCGTGGCTGTTTCCTGCAGATGTTCCTGCAGATCCAGATGTGCACAGCGGGCTGAGCCAAAGCGGGAGGAGCAGCACCTCAGGCTGGTAACTGGTGCCCAGAGATGGTCTTCTCAAAGCTACAGCCCATTATTTTTGTTGTTTAACTTTCCTTTTCCTTGACTCAGAAGGTTTGGGAGCATTTAGAACCGATGCAGTCGGGCGCTCCTTTCTAGAATGTGTCTCCCAGAGGAGACAGCGGGTGCTTTGCCAACAACCCTGACAAATACCTGTTCAAAACTTGAATATTCACTCCAAAAGCCATCACTACCTTGGGCAGACCCTCCCTGCCCCAGCAAACAGCTGGATCTTTGGGAACTGTGTCTTGAAAAATGGCAAATTATCCTCAGTGTGGACTTCAGGAACCCTTTAGGCGAGCACTGAATTTTGAATGAGCTGCTCTCTGGAATGGTTGAAGTGCATCTTTAAGGATCATTTGGGGCTTGCAGTTAGCTGGGGGTGCAGGTGGGACCTGGTGGGGGCTGAACAGGTGAAGCTGATGTCTTCCCAAGCCTCGGGCAGACCCGGATGCTCCACAGACAGATGCACCATGTCCCACACCCACCAGGGTCTTCCCTTCCCAGCCCCCCCTCAGCTGGAGCTTGGCTGAGTGCCTGGATTTACCCTACAAATCATTTAACACCCCCTTTCACCCATAGCTGAATGGGAACCCAACAGAGGAAGGGTTAAAGACACTTCAGGGTGTATCCACTGCAAAGAAGCAAGAAAAAAGGCACTCAAAGGGGATGTCTTCCCATCCAACCCCTGAACAATCCCAGTTTCCACAATAAATAAGGACTAGCTCTGTGGGGGTCGCTCTCCATGCTCTGCAGTGGCTGAGTTGTCCCCACCTGCCCAGTGTTTCTGTACTGACCATGGGTCCAAGGCATCCCTTTTGGGGCAGGAGATGGAAATCCTGCTCCCAGCAGCTTTGAGGGCTGTTGTTCTTCACCAGGTAAGCTGAGGCCAGAGAGCAGAACTTCCCCACCTCCTCTTCTGCCTTATTATCCAGCAGTCCTCCCTGCCTCAGTTTCTCCAGCTGCAGGACAGGAACGAGACCATCTGCAGAGCACTCCCACAGGCTCAGCCTGGCGTGTGAAGACTCGGGGGTTTGGGTTCGCAGGGGATTTGTTTGATCTCGAAATAGCAGGGTTAGAAAATTCCATCTGCCTGCTCTCGAGAGCCCTCGACAGCACAGGAATTTCTCCACGTCTCAAGGCTGGGAGGGCGCTGCCTCCCAGGGCAAACCAGCCCTGCTTGGCTCCCGTCCTGAGGAGCAGCAAAGCCACATTCCAGAAGGGCTCGGTGTGGAGAACGGAGCAAGGCACGTTTCCCTTCCTGCTCCCAGCTCGGGGCTGCTCCCACCCTGTGCCTGGCACGGGACGTGGGATCCAAACCTGGCTTTGGGCTGTGGAAACCTTCCAGCACAGTTTTGTGTCTCCAGTGGTGCAAGGCTAAGCTGGGACCAGGCCTGTGGCAGAAGAGGAGGTGGGGAAGTTCTGCTCTCTGGCCTCAGCTTACCTGGTGAAGAACAACAGCCCTCAAAGCTGCTGGGAGCAGGATTTCCATCTCCTGCCCCAAAAGGGATGCCTTGGACCCATGGTCAGTACAGAAATGCTGGGCAGGTGGGGACAACTCAGCCACTGCAGAGCATGGAGAGCGACCCCCACAGAGCTAGTCCTTATTTATTGGGGAAATTGGGATTGTTCAGGGGTGAGATGGGAAGAAATCCCCTTTGAGTGCCTTTTTTCTTGCTTGTTTACAGTGGATACACCCTGAAGTGTCTTTATTGAGCCAGGTTGGATGGAGCTTGGAGCAACCTGGTCTAGTGGAAGGTGTCCCTGCCCATGGCAAGGGGTTGGAACTACATGATCTCTAAGATCCAACCCAACAAATTATGGGATTCTGTGATCATTTCCCCCTCCCTGGATCTTCACACCCACTCAGCCATGGATGGTTAAGGTTGATGTCCTCACTCTTTCTGTGTATGGACAACAGCCCCTCCTCTTCTCTTCTCTTCTCTTCTCTTCTCTTCTCTTCTCTTCTCTTCTCTTCTCTTCTCTTCTCTTCTCTTCTCTTCT
>JAWWMP010000081.1:1741252-1758979 GCA_035047865.1 Dendrocincla tyrannina
GGACACTCCCAGGGATCCAGGGGCAGCCACAGCTTCTCTGGGAAATCCATCCCAGTCCCTCCCCACCCTCCCAGCCATTCCTTCCTAATATCAAATCTAAATCTCCTTTTTCATGTCACAGATAGCACAACAGGATGGGTGTCTGACAGCTTTGGCACTTTCTGGTTTCATGTGCATTTATACTTGAAATATTACCATTATACTGACAAAACTCTCATCTATTTCTCCTCAAAGAAACTCTGGATGAGCTTCTAAACACACAGAACTGCCCAAGGCTTTTGGAAATAGTGGCTGTGCTTGGTAAAAGCTTTTATTTGCTCACTGCTTTGGTGATGAGCTGCTTGCACAAGGTGAAGACCCTCTGTGTGCATTTGAAGAGAAGATGTGACTAAGAACAGTGTTGGGGAAAAGTGTGTTCAGTTTCCTGTGCAGGGAGAGGGTCTGGGACATGCACACTTTTATTTTTCAGGAGCAAACAGAAGTTGTATCTTGGCATGCTTTGAAGGAAAAAAATGTCCATCTCAGTAACCTACCTTGGGTTTATATGTGGGTTTTTTTGTGGCTGTTTTGAGAGGTAATTTAGGGAGAGCAGGATGTGCAGGGTGGAAAGGATAAAATAAAAGCCCTGCTGAAGATTGTAGTTGTCATATTTGATCTTCTTATTTTTTATTTTTGTGGGTCAGCATTTCATTTGCTTTTGTGGTGGTTTTGTTTGTCTGTTTTCAAATGCTGGAATTCTGACTGATTCTATCCTGTTTTCTCTTTTTGCTGTAACATGTTACTGGCTCTCAAGTAAATCCCAGAGGAGAACTTGTGTTTAACTGGGTGGAAGGACAAGCTCTGCTGTTGTGGAAGTGCCAAGGCTGTATCTTGGGTACATGAAGTACCTCCTCTCCTGATCTTTAGACACATTGTCCTGCATAACTCCCATTAGCAGTGATTAATGGCTCTGAAAATAAAAGATAAATCCATTACTTACTGATCCTATTTTTAATCCATGCTGAAGTATTTTTTATCCCCTGGCCAAGGAGCAGAATTTATCCCTGGGAGTCTAAACAAGACCAGGACTCAGGCATGTGGTTGTTGATCCTGATCAATTATTCCTGAAATTTTGGCTTTGGTTAGAGGCCTTTGTAGCAGAAAATGGGGGTGCCACTTGGGCTCTGGGCCAGGCAGTTGTTCTTTTGTGTCATTTAATAATATAAATATTGGCAGTGTGTTTGGATGGAATTTTAGGGATTATTTGTGCAGCCTCTGCAGGGTTCTGTATTAAATACCTCTATTATGTAATATGGATTTGTTGGGTGTGAAAGACCAGTTTATGGCAAGTGATAAACCCTCAGTGTGAGCTTTTTTTTTTGTTCAAAAAATTCCCTAAAGGATTTTTATGACCTGTTGTAGGAACACACCTGGCCAGGGACTGTTTCTTTACTCCCTTTTCAAACAATTCCCCAGGGAAGGGAGATCTTCAAGTCCATGAGAGCTTTCACTAAACCAAGATTTGACCAAGGGTTTGTAGGAAGCAAGAGGAAAATTCATGGAATTCCAAGTTGGAAGTGACCTCAGGTATCATCTGCACCAACCTTTGCATAAATAATCTGTGGATAAATAATTTATCTGTGATAGTCTTTTCTAGAGCTGTGCTAAGTCAGGTTGCTTTTCTTACCCACACTTTGCTCTGTGGAGTTTAGAGATATCCCTGCTTTCCTCTTTGTTGGAATAATTGGTATTTTCAGGGATGTAAGAGGGGTCATTGCTGTTCCTTTTGTTTTCCAGAGGGGCTGTGTGTGACATGTGCATTTCCAGCCACACAGGACATTCTGAGCTTGTGAGCGTGACACGCCAACCCCTGCAATGGGAAATGTGTGGAGGATTCCTGTCTTTGTGTAGCAAGTAATTATTATTATTATTATTATTATTTACATATTTATTTTTAGAAAGCACGTTTGTCAGATTTAAACTAATTTAAGGCAAGGGAAGGAACGTGGTTTATTTAGACTTTGTCCTTTTATCACAGAGACGTTTCATTTGCCCAAAGAATTATTTAGTTCAAGAAATAAAACTCAGGCTTTGCTTTGTTGCCTTTGCTGCTCCTTTCCATAAATTTACACTGCTTAAAATAGTTCCTTTTTGTTTCAACACAGGTAAAATACCAAGAACCAAACCATGGACACTCAGTTGTTCTCCCCATTATTAGGAACAGTTCCTAATGCCCCACCATGCCTGGAATCTCCCCAGCTGCACACTGACTGGGCAGGTGGTGGGCAGGATTTTGGCTTCCAAACTGCCCTCCAGGACTGCACAAAGAAAAGGTAGGAGCATTCCTGCTGGGGTCTGGAACACTGGGATTGTTGTGGGGCAGAGCAAATGGGATTCTGCATCTTTTCAGGGCAGGTTAATGGGATAACCAGACACAGGTCAGGTGTAAGTGGTGGCTTTGCTCCTGGAAGCATCAATATGGTACAGCTGCTCTTGAAAATCTCTTTTTGTGCCCTTGATAGAATGCACTCAGGTTTGGTTTTATATTAAACATAACAATTTTGCACTTCTGGATGCTGAATGGGTCTTTGCTGCTTGAATTATGGAACACTTTTATGGATAAATCTGCTCTGCCCAAGTCCTCACTGTTGGTGTTGGAGTCCCTTCTGATCATGCAGTAAAGTTATTAATGGTGCAGAAAAGGGCAGGGAGGATTCCCTGTCAGTGGAGAGGAAACAAAACCCCTCCTTGGTTTTCCTAAGTCACCCCTACAGAGGAATAATTCCTATAAACTCAGGACTATGAGGACTGCAAGGAACAGGGAATGAAGACAGAAACTAGGGAGCACCCATGGAATAATTGTCTCTGTGCTTCATCCTGAGCATTTCCTGGCTTTGGATTTGTCACATTAAAACTATCCCAGCCTCAGAAATGCTTTGACAGTGTATTCACATTGGGCTCCCCTTCTGCTCTTTCCATCTTAGTGCCAGGTCATGGCAACATCAAAGGGTGGCAATCCTTTAATTCACATATTCAATATTTTCTCAAAAGCAGCTTTTAGATTATTAAAAGGTATCCTTTATTAAAAAAAATTATGGGATTAAATTAATTGGTATAATTAATGTTTTCACCCATTCTGAGGCTGCAGATAGTCAATATTCCTTGAGATCTCCTTTAAGGAAAAGAAAAAAGTTTGTCATCTGACAAAAACACAGAACAGATCTGGTTATCAAATGTCAGTTCTGCCTTCCTAAAGCATTTCCACGAGCCTTTGCCCTTCTGTGTATCCTCAGTGAAATCACACAGAGCAGATCCCTTACAGAGGGAACCGAGTAACTGTGGAGTGATAGAGGAAGGCAAAAGTCCAAATGTGGTGAGATCTTAAAAGCCAGGAAGGCAGAAATGGCATCTTTTCACTGCAGCAAAAGATTAACAAGGTGATTGACCTAATCGTTTGTCCCAGGTTTTATGGGCTCTGGTAATTAGGGAGTAATTAAGAGGCAGCATTAGCAGAGGGTGCAATTGGGATGAGCTGGCACCAGGGAAGGCTCAGACCTTCAGGGGCACTGAGAGGAATCACCAGCAGAGTGGGGAGTGAGGTTTATTAAAGCAAAATTATGTGTTAGAGGGAAGGAGATCTTAATAGTGTTATGTTTTAATTAATGTCTCAGCACAGGCAGCTCTGGAAAGAACTCCTTTTGCACCTGAATTTGGGCTCGTGTGAGAGTAGTGATGGTTCAACACCCCTGGTGTTTATCAGGAATCTTTGCTAAAGCTGTGATAAAGTTATTTCTAATGGGGGGGTTTAAAAGGGGTTCAACTGAAGTGTAACTTCTTTTTTTTGGAGAGTAAAAGAATAGTTGTTGAATTACAGAAGTACATAAATTAGAATCCCCAAGAATTTGAGAATATTGATCATGTTTGTCTTCTAAACGAGGCAATCAAGGTTTGAAGGAATGTCTGTAAAATAATTGTTTCTTGGAAAGAGGGGAAAACCTTTTGCTGCTCCAGTGTCTTCCTTTAACAGCTTGGGAAGCCTCTGGTGAGCCAAGAAATCAGGAGAATTGTTCTGCTTCACTTGGGCCATAGAATTCTCAAATACAGCAAGAGATTTCTGTGTTTGGGTGCTGAAGATATAAATCTCCAACTAGCAAGAGCTGCTAAAATAAAGTTGTGATCCTTTCCCTTTTGCCTGATTTGTGTAGGAGAAAAACACATCAAAATAAAAGCTTAGTTATCTTATTTCTTCTTTCAGGGCACCAATAAATCTCTCTTACTCTGGCAATGGCCCTGATATGTTTGGGTTGGTGTCAAGCATTTTGGAGGAGCCAACCAAGCCAGAGCCAGTTACAGATTGGTAAGTTTGTTCTGAAAGCTCTCTTAATTTCTCTGTTGTTTTTCCTGCCCATTGTCACACAGATGTGATTCACATTTATTTCAGAGTTGAGCAATGAAGGTCTTAGAAATTCACTTAATATGTGAAGGTGTTTTTTATTTCACTTGTCATAAAAAAAAGGCAATAAACTGTTTAGAAATGCAAATTTCCTAAAGTCTTCCTTTAGCTTTACAGCATTTGGGGAAGAAAAAAAATATGATTAATTTTATCTAGCAGGGAGCTGACTGAGCACAGTGGAATGTAAAACATTTAATAGATCCAAATAAACCCTGCAGTTATTAATATACATCTTATAAACAGTAGAGACCAGCGCTGGCAGTCAGATTTTACAGAGCTTTTGCTCAACTGCAGTGGGAATATTTAGTGTATTATAGTGGGAAACTCGTGTGTATTTTTGAGGAGAGCTTTGTATGGCTGGTCAATAATGTAATGAGGGGAATGAACCATTTTAATGCCAGAAAGGTTTAAAATCATTAACTCTGTTACAGGAATTCCCTTTCAAGCTTGTTCCCCCCTGTGTGGGCACCTGAGCTTGGAAGCACCAGGGAATTCTCAGGGCTCTCAGCGAAGCCCTCGGTGGAAAACAAGGATATTCCAAGCCTGGTGGGGACACAGAGCTGCCAGCAGGACCAGCTGCAGAAGCCTCCAGATGTGGAGATGCTGCACAGAGGTTTGGAAGACCTTCAGCTCCTGGAGTCTTGGCTTTCTCCCCCTGGGAATCCCTCCCTGCAGAAGAACACCCCGATTCACAGGGAAGGGTTTGCTCTTCACAGTGTGAACCACAACCAGCATTTGTGCACCTACAGCTCTGGGAGGTTAAATGGAGACTCTGAAAGGTCTGGCTCCAGTTTTAGCCCTTTTTCTTCCCAGAACAGGCTGAAAGAAGGCACCAACGCTCAGAAGGAGTATTGGAAAAGTGAAAGAGCAAGAGCTCTGAAAAGTTATGCTCCAGAGCAACCAAAGTGTTCCCCTGATCTTCCCAGTCAGCCTTTTGGGAACTCTTGGGATAAAGTATCCCAGGACAACCATTGGTTTCCTAAAAGATATGAAAACTTGACAGCTGCCCATAAACTGCAGCCAGCTGTTCATCCATCTCTGTGTTTGCTCAATCAAGCCCCTAATGAAAATAAAGTCTCTGGAGACACAGCTGGAAAACCCCAGGACACCCCGCTGCGAAATGGCCTTTGTGGCTTTGCTTTGGGGGGTGCTTTTAGTAGGAATGAATGTAAGATGAACGTTGGCCCTGAAGAGTTCTCCCCTAAAGCAGCTGAGTATGATTTATCTGTGAAAGATGTCATGCAGAATGGGAGTTGCTCATCATCCCCTGGGTGCCTGTGGCTGGATGGGAAGAGCCTGGCAGCTGGATTGGATGTCCCATATGGAAAACAAGGAGCAAGTCCCCCGTCCTCTTCAGGGGTTTCCACCCTGTCCTGTGGCTCTCCCACCCATCAGTCTCTCACACAGCCCTCTTACTACTCACAGCTCCTACCTGTCCTCCCTCCCAGCAAAGATGGAAGGTTACAAATCTCAAATGGCTTTTCTAATAATTTGGGGGGTTCTAATTTCGCCTCTGAAAATCAGAAGCTGATAAATCCCACCGGACAGTCCCAGCAGGATCCACTGGCAAACAAGGAAGGGCCATACCCTAAACCCCCTGTTAATTCCTCATCCGACTGGCTGATGCAGCAGAGGGCTCTGAGTGAAGACCCTGAGAAATACCACAGGTTTCCAAAAAAGCAGAGCCAGGAGAACTGCACTAAGGATGACAGAAGAGGCAGAAGGAATTGGCTCCCTCATTTTGGATGTACCACCCCGAGCCACCCACCCTTCCACATGTTCCCAAAAAAGCACGAGCAGAACGGTGCCAGCCTGTCGGATTTCATCAACCCTTCTTTCTTTCCCTCTTTCCCATTCGTGTCTGATTTTAAGCAGAATCCCAGCTTGCCTCTGTTGAATCCCCACCTGTTTCCATCAGCAAATAACTTGGGCTTTCCCCCTTCGCCGTTCTCGGAACTCGTGGATCTCTTCCACTGCGATGACTTTCACCCCTTCCTCAATGAGCTGTTGGGTGGGGAAATATCTGCACCCTCCTTTGCCTTCCCAACCCCATTTAATAAATACAGAGCCCCCAGGCACCGCAGTGGACCTGCTAATGAGCTGCATACCCGACTGGAGGAGTGCTGTGAGCAGTGGAGAGCTTTGGAGAGGGAGAGGAAGAAGGTAAAGCCCAACTTGATCATAATTGCTTGGCTGGTTTTAAGTCAGGTGAAGAAAGAGGGGGAAATTTTATGGTGCTAGGGGGTTTTTGGCCTTTCTTTTGTTGATTGTTTGGGGTTTTTTTTTATTGTTAATGTTATAGTTGTGCCTTTCCCTTTTTGTTTCTTATTTTACTAAATCTTTGGGTTTAGTGAAAAGAAAGTTAAGCAGCCAACCCTGGGCAATCCCTGCACTGGACTGTAGAGAAAACCTACAGTGTTTTGAGTGCACCCGACTTCTCCCAAGGGAAATTGCAATTTATTGCAGTCATTTCCCTGCCTCAGCCTCTTCTCCTGAGACCCCTTGTCAGGGAGGGATCACACTGCTGGTAAGTGGGAATGAAAGCTCTGGGCTCTGAAGGAGCAGGAGATGATTTCCCAAGAGGAGCCAAATCTCTGGATCCTGTGCCAGGTCTCAGAAACCAAATTCTCCTAATCCCTGTCCTATTTATTCACTGAGTGCCTGGCTATTCCTTCCACTTTGGAGAACACTCCTGGTCTCATAATGAGACCAGGTTGGATCTCTGGAGAACTTTTGTCTTTCCAGCATCAGCTGTGGGACCTCACTAATGGAATTTGGGAAGTGTAAATAGAGCTGCTTGTGTTGTTCTCCCATGGGTGCCTTTAAATAAGACCCCTCTCTGCCTGTCTGGTCTTCTAGAAGTTCCCTACAAGTGAGAAAAGGTGGTGATGATTCCTGCTCCAGTGTGTCCAGAAACTTTTCTGCTTTTTGGTGGGCCAAAGAGGCTGTTCCAAACCTTCTCAGGAAGCATTTGAGTCAATTAAGTCATGTGGGAAGACCAGATCATAGTTTTTATCTCATGGTTTTTATTTCATGATTTAAGGGAAGTTGTTTATCCTCATAACCATGTGCTTAATAATCAAAGGGGTTTAATTGGCTCACTTATCTGGTCCATTCCATGTGATTCAGTTTTTGGGTTTCTGAGTCCTTTTTGTAGTTACAGACCCCACCTGCAGATACCTTTTATTTTACCAGTTGTCTCTGTGGAGTTGCCTGCAATATTAGATGTGTAGATAGATTGGTTAATCACTTATTAGCTGTAATTTTTAAATACCCAATGGTTTTATATGAATCCATCCACTCTTTTCCCATCCACTATTTTTTCTGGATGCCTTTCAGGCTTCTCAGATGAGCCAGCCCTTGTAATCCATGTTAACTGAGGGCAGAGACTAAATTATTTGGAGGTGTCAGTAAAGCCAAGGACTGGAGCACAGATTTGCAGCAGGAATGTCCATAGTGGGAATGTGGTCTTAGCCTTGCCTTGAACTGCAGTGTGGCACCTGAGCCCTCCCTCCTGTGTCCACTGAAGGAGGAGTGAGAGGGGGAATCTACTGCTAGTTGGGTGTTTTTTTTCACTCCAAGTGTGAGAAATTCCTCTCCAAAAATAGGTTTGGTGATGTTTAGTCACTGTCTGTGTTAGACACTGGGTAAAACACATTTCTCAACAGGGAGTTTTGCAGCTGGGTTGATAATTTTTCAGACCTTGTATAAATTGGTGTTAAATCTGACTTAATCCTGATGCACTTCAGATACAATTTCTGCTGCTGTGGTCACCTGTTTGTATAATAATCATGGTATGTAACATTTGAGACATGCAGTGAGAAGCACTGATTTAAACTCATAAAATCACAGAATTGTTAAGGTTGGAAAAAACCTTTAAGATCATCGAGTCCAACAATCAACCAGCACCACCCTGTTCATCACTAAACCTTATTCTCAAGTGCCTCTTCCTTGGGTACTTGAGAGGAATTTCTTTGCCTGGGTCTGTCTCCAAGACTGGTTAAAATAAAGCTGTACAGCTTTGGGTCTAAAAGCTGACACTGAGCATTGTACTCTGAGGGAGAGCTGAATTGGGGAAATATTCCTACAAGGAAGCTGGAGAAGGACTTTTGAGAAGGGCATGGAGTTGAGGGGACAAGGGGTATGGCTTTAAACCAAAAGAGGGCAGGGTTAGATTAGATTTGGGAAGGAACTCCTGGCTGGGAGGGTGGGCAGGCCCTGGCACAGGCTGGGCAGAGAAGCTGTGGCTGCCCCTGGATCCCTGGGAGTGTCCAAGGCCAGGTTGGACTCGGAGCAACCTGGGCTGGTGGACATGGCAGGGAGGTGGGACTGGATAATCTCTAAGGTCCCTTCTGACCCCGGGTTCTGTGATATTTGGGAATGCTTTCCTGTACACGCAGCCCGAAGCAAAGACAAAATGCTCACTTCGAGTGCGCTTGAAAGTTCCAAACCAGCCCCAAAAATGGCTTGTAATGTTGTGTTAACATCAAGGGTGTTCCTTTCCCCCTCAGACCGAGGCTGAGCTTGCCAGGCACTTCCCAGGACAGCACCTCTCCAGCTCCAGTGCCACCCCTGTGTCCCGACTCCCGGCCAACCCATCCCGTGTGGATCGCCTGATCGTCGGCCAGTCTCGGGAACAAGCCAGGGTAGGACTCCTGGAGCCTCCACTCCATTTCTTTGTTGGGGTTTGCTTGGTTGAGGGAGACTTGTAAACCCTTTGGTGTCTCCCATCAGGTGGTCACGTTGATAGGAAGGATGGAAAGGCTTCGTGGTGCCCCTGTCCACAGGAACATCCACACGGCCTTGGAGCAGCTCAGGGAGGCCATCCAAGGAACTCGGGCTCGGCGGAAGGATGAGATTGGCAATGCTGCTGATCCCCAGAGACAAGGGGGGACACGCTGCACTCATGACAAAGGTACCTGCTCCCCAGCCCTGGAAAGCTTTTCCAGGGGTTTCGTTGGGAATGTGCTCCTTTTGAAATGTGTGGGTTTGAAATAGGCAGCAAGTCTTGGGACTTCAGCAAGAGAAGTTTATAAATACACACTTCTTACTCTTTAAGGTTTTAAATTACTTTGAGGTCTGTTGTCTTTTTGTTTTCCTGTTACCAGTTCAAACACTCTGCAATGTTTTCCTCTTTCAATCAAGAGAATGGTAAAAACTGAACAGTGATGTTACATAACCCTAAGTCACTGTCCTAAAAAATGTACTTTTTTTTAAGCAAATAGAATTTCATTTTTTGTCAGTGACATTGCTTTGCATTTTCTCTTTAGCTTGTGAAGTTAAAAAAGTTAAATGTGCTGGTGTTTTGTCAATTATGTCTGTCTGCCTTGTCTAAATCACAAATACACCAGAAACTACATTCCAAATTCTGTTGAAGTGAAGCCAGAGGAACCTGTAGCACCAGTAGAGGTGAAACATGTAGGAATTTAGGGTTTGGGGGCAAGGATAATTTTATTTTTCTTCAGAAAACACCTGGAAATGTTTTGCAGAGAGGGATGCACTTTGTAATGCTGCTGTGAAGAGCACAGTGAGGTTCCTTTGCCCTCCAGCAATGTCTGTGATGGCTGTTCTGTGTTAGAAAGGAAAGATGAACTGCAAAGAGAGTCAAAATGTTCTGCTTTTGCAATTTGGGTGTCAAACATGATGTCAGATCCTTAAAACAACAGCCCTGTAGCAAACTGACCTGTGAAATTGTGTCCTGTGGCACTGGCCCCAAGTGAGGAGCAGCAGAAGGAAGGACACGAGGGGTCAAGTGGATGATGATGATTGGATTTATGGCCAATGAAACATCTAAATAACAGCTCTTTAAGCTGTTACAAAGGGTTGTGTTATCATCAGGTCTTGGTCCCTCCTGTGGAGTCACAAATATCACCGAGACCCCCCCTCACTTTCTAAACTTCCCAGGGAACTCAAGGGGCAACTTGGTTCTCTTCGCTCCAGATTTAGTCAACAGTCTGCATCTAAAGACTTAAAATAGCAGCAGTTTTGGGTGGAGTCGTGCAGGTTGGGTCTCTGGCCTTGCACAGCTCACATCTAAAGACTTAAAATAGCAGCAGTTTTGGGTAGAGTCGTGCAGGTTGAGTCTCTGGCCTTGCACAGCTCACATCTAAAGACTTAAAATAGCAGCAGTTTTGGGTGGAGTCGTGCAGGTTGGGTCTCTGGCCTTGCACAGCTCACAAATACAAAGCAACAAAGCACCTCTGGAGCTACTTCAGGCTTTTATCTCCACGTTTGACCCGATCTTAGTTCCTTTATTCACCCATCCAAAAGTGAGTGGTCCATACCCTGCAGGTCCACCCAGGAGCTGCCTGCAGCCAAGCAGCTGGCCCAGTCCTCAGCAGCATTTTGGACCCTTTGGCAGCACCTTCTGCCCTTCTTGCACAGGCACCATCGGTGTGAGATGCTGTAGGTGCCAGAGAAGGACCATGACCAAGTTCAACCAACCAACAATGAGTTCAGCTTTGCTCGAGGCCACGAGCTGAAGCAATGCACAGGAATTTTGGGGTGTTCCCAGGCTTGCACACTAATTTAAGGTGTCTCTCTGTTGCAGATGTCCTGGCTCTGGCAGCTGCCATCAGGGCTCTGGCTGGTGCCACGCGCCGGGCTCGCACCGCGCTCTGGTGCGCGGCACAGATGACTTGGCCAAAAAACCCTCCCGGGGAGCCCAAGGAACAAGAAGGTGTTGAAAAGGCATTGCAAGAGTTTTCTTCTCCAAGCACAAGCACGCAGGGAAAAAGCAGCGTGGAGGAAGAAAAGCCCAAGGAAGCCACAGGGATTCTGGAATGATCCAAATAATGGTGGCAGCAGATGGGGAGGGAAGGGCTCGGGGTCCCGCAGGGCACGTGGAAGGTGGTTTGGAGAGGGTGCCAAAAAGCCAAAGGGTTAATTCATGTGCCTGGTCAGTGCTGAGGTTCTGTGATTGTGGGTGTTGAGGGACACACCTCGTGGCAGTGGCAGTGCAATTTTGGTGTTGGAGTGTGTGCTACGTGGGAGTTTTGATGGTCAGAGGATCCAAACAGTAGCTGAGCATCTCCTTGTGTGCTTACCCAAAGCTCTGCACCAGCTGTGAGTCTCAGGCACCTGAGAAACCAGGCTGTGGTAGAACTCAGTTCTCTGGTTTTTTTGTTAAACAGATAATTTAGCACATCTGAAGGTACTTAATAATTGTTCAGGGCTTTTTTTGGGTTTTTTTTTGCACCACAGTCTAGTTCTTTGAAGAGCCAAAGTGATCACTAAGTAGTTTGCATCCCATCGCTCTGTGAGGAGCAATCCACGCTCCAGTGTTGTTCCTGTGACAGGGACTCAGGTCATCCATCACTAAGGTGGACAAGAATGATCAGTGTTCATCAATTCCCAGCAAAACCAGTGGGAACTGAGCTTTTCCAGGGGGTAGTCCACTTAAATTTCTGCATTAAAAAAAGGATTTTGTAGCTTTGCAGTGGGTACTGCATTGAAATACATGATGGCAGGTGATGGAAAACTGTCACTCAGGATCAGAAATTAGATTTATGGATTCCTCAGTGGGTTTAAAAACCAGTAGCTTTATAACACAGTATGCACTTAATTAAAAAATTATTGTTTCTTATGAATATAAGTTCATGGTACTAGAATTTTTTCAGACACATTCCATATTTATTTTAATGTGTTCATTGAATGTTTATTTAAAATTCTATTTTAGTACTACAGAGTGAAATATTTTGCCAAATCTTCTGGATAATCAGATTTAACGATTTACTCAGGAACTATGTCTATTATTATATAAATGCACATATGGTATTTAGGGATTTTTTTTGGTGAAGGGATGTTTGCAAAATATTTACACAAAGCTAACTATGTACTAGGTTACCAAAGCTGTTGAACTGATTATTTTTTTGGTGTGGAAGACTTTAATATATTTAATTGCTGTTAACTAGTCTTCATTCTGTGGCTTAGACAATCAGATTGTGGATGTGCAGGGTGAGAATTAACAAAGAGTGAGTAATTCCAGGTGTGTTCTTGGGCATTTAAAAGTATTTTAATGCTTTAACAACTGTCTTAGTGTTACACCATCTCTTAACATGTGCTACCCATCAATTAAGGTTCTTCAGGATCAGTATATGTGGTTTGGAGAGCAGTTCTTATTTTAAAAGTGAATTAAACTGGGGATATAAGCCAAGTTTGGGAGACAGAAATGAAGATTTTCGTGGAATTTGACATTTTGTGGGTAATTAGAGAACTCTTTCCATATCTGTGTGCTTGCAAAGTGTTCCAAATGCAGTTGTGTGATTTTTGGGCTCTGTGGATGTTCCTAGAGCAGATTTTTGTCTCAATGGTGCCGTCCTTAAAACTCCAATTGAGGCAGTAGCATGGAAATGTGTAGCAAAAACTTACACTGAGTAAAGTTTAAAAGCAAAAGTAGGTAGAAATCAGATTCTTAGCATAGCCAGACTATGGGGTTTTTTCCTCTAAAGAAAGTGAATTCAACTTAATATTTTCAGCCTTAGCCTGAAAAAACCCCAGGTCCCAGTTATTTCAGTGTGAGTGTTTTCTCTGTGTGCACACGCAGTCCCTTTGCACAGAACAATTTAAAAAGGTTAAATTTGTGCTTGTGAAGCCAATGAAGCCCCAGCTGAAGAGTGGAGCTCCCAATGCCTCAGCCCAGGGGTGATTTAACCCAGGCTTTGCCACTCTGGAGCAGCTTTTCTGTTTACAGGTAGGGTTGGTTTGTAGTGAATGTATAGGGCATAGTGGGTCCTCATTATATTGCTTGTGTTAATTAACGTTGTGGTCTTAATTGGTTCATGGTTAATGTGCCTTTAACAGTCCCATTTCCCCCAAAAGCTAAATGGCTTCTGTTCTCCCTTGTTTAAAACCACCTTTTAAAGGGTCCCAGCATGGCTGCATTCGACCACAATTAACATCCCCTGTTAATTATTGCTAATTGCACACACCAGGCCGTCCACTTTGGGGCTCTTTAAGTGGCAGTGGAATGTCACCCCATGTCACGTGTGCCAGTGTCAGATGTTCCCTGGCATGCCCTACAAATCCCCCCAGCACACGCTCAGGTTTCACTTGGCCTCGCTCTGTTTTCCTCAAAAAAAACCCTCCAGGTCTTCTTAGAAAAGTGATTTTTGTGCCCATCCCTTGGAGTAATTTATTTATGGGCTGCATTAGACCTAGAACTGGCTTCTCTTTTCAGGGTGTTTCAGTTCTGCTGCTTTATTACTCCCCCTTTTATATTTTAGGGCTGAAAAGAGTATTTTGGGACACACCTGGAGTTGCAGCAGTTCTGTTATTCATAACTTTATTTTTGCTGCTTGGTGTTCAATTCATCCCCAAGGTACAAATTCTGGGATCAATAAGGACAAGTGTGATGCTTATGGGTTCAGGGACTCTTCCTGACTTCAGGGGGAGCAGAGCTGAGGGTTTTGGGTCACACTGAAGCCAGAGAGGTGGGTTTTGGTTTGGGGTTAGGTTTGGTCTTTAGAGGAAATACAAAAAAAATCCCTTTTTCCCACCCCATTTTGAGAAGCAATCAGGGAAAACTTGGTTTATTCCCTTCCCCACTTCCACCCCTGCCTTTCTCAGCTTTTTTGAGGTTTAATTATTTGGCTTTTTCCCTCTTTCCCCTTTATACCCTTTAAATTTTTGGCTGGGGTGAGCAGCTTGAGTAACCAGGGTCCCTTCTCAAGTCAGGACTGCGATCAGGGGGCGATTTGGAGGTTTGCAGTGAATCTTTAATGCTTCAAAAATCCCAAACTGATAGTCCAGCGTGACACAGACTTAGGAATTGTGATTATTTATTTCTAAATAGCTGGAGGCTTCTGGTGATCCAACCTTATTAATTCCCACAAGAGAGGCTGCCAGCAGGGGAACAACTCTGGGGTTTTTTTTCTAGTTATATTTTATTTCTCTCCCCACAGGGTCCCTCTGGCAGTTCAGTTCTGATGGTATTTACATAAAGTAAACCCCAGAAATTGGTATTAATTTGTTGTTTTCATTACAGCGGCTTGCAGGGAGGTTATTTAAGTCCATGATACTTGTCTTGCTGTGGCCTTTTCAGGAGTGGGTGAGATTTAGTTCCCAAACTGCTGCTAAGGGTTTTTTTTTCCCCCTTCCAAACTGAATATCCTGGGCTTGGTGGTATTCACAGCCACTCCCAGTCTTTTTGACTGTACCTGGATAGGTCTAATTGGGAAATTCTTTGCCTTATAGCTTGGAAACTGCTGCTCTGGTTCAGGATGAGTCTCATGATCATTCCTGGCACCTTTTTTTTTTTTTTTTTTTGTGAAATAAATGGTTTAAGGTGAATATTATGAATGTGAGAGGCCTTTGCAGAGGAGTGTGGGGATACTCCAGGGTTTTGGGGCTTTCCTGGGCACTTTTCCAGAGGTGCCACGAGCTCAGCTTCCCAAGGTTGGGTTTGCCCTTCAAGCACAGCCACCTCCCTCGTGTTTGGGCATGGAAAGGGGAGCTCCAAGAGGGAATCCTCATTCCAGGGGGCTCCTGCCATGGCCAGAAGGACATGAGGGGCTGGGAATGTGTTTGCTCGTTCCTGTGCTGCTCTGGAAGCCACCCCAACACCCATGGGTGTTTTCCCTATGGAATGATGCTGTGTCCCTGGGAAAGGGCTTGGGAGCAGCAGGTCCAAGCCCAAGGGTCTGGTCTTCACCTCCTCTCCCAGCTGCTCTCTGTCAGGGGAGAGAAGGAGGTGGGATTGAAGCTCAGCTTTCCTAGGCTTAGAAGGTGATGAAAGGCAAGGAGTCCTGAGCACAAAATGTGTTTGGGCTTTAAATCTGTTCTTCCTCCAGCTTTGCTCAGTGGGGTACTCATAGAGACACGACTTAATAAGTCAAAGCTCTAATTCTGTTCCTTCTGATCCTTTTTCTGTTTAAATACTGTAAAGATTATGCAACAAACAGACCCTAAGCCTGTATGTTTATTTTTTTAAAACTCCCTTTACCTGATCTGGAAGTTGGTGGGGGCTTTTTTTGTCCCTTTTTGGGGAGTTGCAATGTCAAAAATGCTGCATGTTGGCACAACCCAAAGCAGTGGGGTTTGGGGATTTTGTTCTTTCTATCTTTATATATTTCTTTGGCACTGTGATCGGAGTTGTAAAAGTAAATTTTCAGTTCCCTATGGCCACAGCCTTCTTCAGATTTATTTATTTTTCCAAATGGAACAATTAAAGGGCAAGAATTGGAGTTGATTATGTAGCTCTCTATGCGTGTAGATGATGCTGAACAGGAGCAGGGAACACTTCCCATCAGTCAATAGGAGGGCAGTTGGCTTTGGATTATATCCTTTAATTATTATTTTTAAGTGATTAGGCTGCTGAAGAGCTGAGCATGGTCCTGTTATCACTTAAAACTGCAGCTTTAAGTGATTTCTGTCCTGCTCTGGCTTTTGGTGCTTTGCTGGTTGATGCCTCAAGTAGCTCTTGGTAAAATACCAGCCCAATAAATACCAGGAATTGCAGAAGGATGAGTTCCCAACCTCTTTTATGAGGTTTTTCACTGCTTGGAATGAGGCAGGATAATTTTGCTTTCTCTTAAAGCTGAGGGATGGACCTGGTGCAGAAACTGGGGCTGAACTGGGGGCTTTATGGGAATTTGGTACCTTGTTTTGTCCTGTTCTCCTTCGAGGGAAGCAGGGCCTGAACCATGCCAAGCCCTTGATTGATTTCCTGTGCAGTTTATCCATGTTGGTCACCAGCACTTTTTAATTTGTAGGACTTGAGATGTCTTGATTCTTATCTGTTATTTTTTGGGTAGGTACTGATATGTAATTTTTTTTTCAATAAAATAATAACTTTGCCAATCACTTTTCTCAGTTATATAAAAGGGAAGGTCCTTGTTTTGTTTCATTAGCAATACTGTAATCAAAGGTGCAAAAAAAAAATGTGTTTAATGTGTGTGTGCTGTTTGAGATTGGAAATGAATCAGGTTAAGAGCAACTTTCAAACCAGTTATGGAACTGGAGCTATAAATCCTCTTTGCTTGTGGCCAATTGGGCTTTAAAAAGGGAAATATTTGCATATAGTGTGTTAAAAAAGCTTGTTAGAGAATAAATCAGAGTCAACATCCTTGCCAAACAAAGGTTGCTTCACGTTTTTTTTACTGTATAAAATGCAACTTGTTTATGCACAGTAATAATGAGCATAGTTTTTTCACAGAATTAGGTTATTTCCAGTGTATAGAGGGGAAAACCAAGTTTCCTTTTATTTTTTATGACAAAGAGGAATGGTGTCTATATTTTAATAAACTGTTTGGTGTCCCAAGTGTATCTTGCACGTGTTTGTTGGTCAAACTCATTTGTTTCAAGCAGCTAGTTTTACACAGCTGGTGAAATACTCCTGGAGGAGATTTGGATTGATCCCCTCAGTGGGCCCAAGAGAGAGATGTCAAATTATAATTCAGCTTAAAAAAAATAGGTGAGTTAATCATTTTAAGTGTTTTTAAGTATTGCTGTGAAACAACTGTGGGTGTCTGAATGTTGCAAAAAATCTTACTTCTACCTCTTGTGTAACATCCTAAAAATGATCCTTCCCAGATATCCTTTATCCCAGGGCATTGGGACACCTGACCTTGGGAATTTCATCTGCTTTTCCTTCTTTTCCTGTGCAACACCGGGATGCCTTGTTATGTTAAAGGAGCTTCAGCCGACTGTGGTTTCTATTGAAAAGGGGCCAAATTGGGATGATTTCAGTTTGTGTTTCATGTGTGAAAGTCTCACAAATAGGAGGGTTCTGTAATAAATCATGGCCAGCATTGTTTTCTGGTGGTTTGTGTTTTTTTTTTTTGTATGTGACTCGATTCTTTTTATTGAAATGAACACCTTTGTTGTGTGTATGTCCCTAATAAATACTGACAGCTTTAGCTCAACTCATCTCTCAGCTGCTTTTCTCCATGGGAGCTGAATTTGGGCTTGGTAATTCTGCCTTGTTACGTGTTCACTTCCAGAAATGACAGTCCCCTGTGTTTTATGTGGCTGATCTTGATTACTTTAATTGTGCAGAAGGAGCAAGAGGCAGTTTTGGTTGGTAGTTGTGGAACTTGGGGCTGAGGAATCTCTTTTAATCGGGGGTGAGGGCACAGAAAATGCAGATTGAGAATAAAGCACAGCCTTTTAGTGAGGATTTCATGGAGTGTTATGGGGGGGAAATGATGGATTGTTGGAGTGATGAGCTGCTGGAGCAGGGTTAGAGGAGGCCATGGGGATGCTCTGAGGGCTGGAGCAGCTCTGGAGCCAGGCTGGGAGAGCTGGGGGGGTCACCTGGAGAAGAGAAGGCTCCAGGGACACCTGAGAGCCCCTTT
>JAWWMP010000081.1:1773544-1800510 GCA_035047865.1 Dendrocincla tyrannina
CCTGGATCCCTGGAGGTGTCCAAGGCCAGGTTGGACGGGGCTTGGAGCACCCTGGGCTGGTGGAAGGTGTCCCTGCCTGTGGCAGGGGGTGGAATGAGATGGGTTTTAAGGTCCCTTCCAACCCATCCTGGGGTTCTGTGGTACCAGCATCAGGACTCTCCATCTCCTACTGAGCTCCACCTCCGACTATTCCAGCAGGAACTGGAGAATTCTGTGGCTGTTCCCACCACAAGGGACTTGTCTGCTTGTCCATGGGGAAGCAGGTGTTGGGCAGAGACTGGAAGTGGAGGGGACAGGAGGCCTTGACTGGTTGCATGGCCAAGTTTAGCTCCTGGACAGTGATTTATCTGCATTATCTGGTGGGTCTGTGCAGTTCTGCCTCTCTGCCCCAAACACAAAGCAGTGAAAACCTGAATGAGTAACCCCAGCAGTGAAATCACCAGTGCCACCCGTTCTCCTTCAACCAGCTCAGAAATTCCCCAGATGGGAATGTGATCTCTGCTGCAAATGATTAATCACAGAGGGATTACACGGAGAAACACGACACTGGCAAATGTCTGAGATTCATTGGGAAGGGCATCTGCATTGACTGGGTTTATTCATGCTTTGTTGTCGCTGCTGGCACTTCCAAGGGAACCGTCCTGGCACTTGCAGAGAGTTATTATTAATTTTTTTAGCTTCAAGAGTTACTGGATTTTTTAAAAGTTTGACCCTGTGAATAATCTAAATTAATGTAATTATTTCCTAGGTTGGCTGACAAGTTACAAAGTTGATTAACAAGTTGCACTGTAGAAATAGTAAATCTTGTCCTTTTAGTATGTTAAGTCTGTTCTCTCCTTACTCCTAAATCTAATTATCAGCAGGATAATCCAACAGGATGCATTTTATGCCATTTAAAATTATAAAATGTAATTTATCTGCTGGAGCCTGTTTATCCTGATAGATGTGTTAGATACTTAATGCAGCCTCATCCTTGCCACAGGTTAGGATTTCATGCCTGTTACTGGATTTCATGCTCTCAACACCCATAAAACAAGGTATTTACCCCTTTTTTCAGGCAGGGACCCAAGATACAAGAGTTTGAGTGTCTTTCTCATATTTATATAAGTAAGTTGATAGCATAGCAAGGAATAAACTGTGCTTTTCTTTCTGACAATGTTAGAAACAAAGCTAAAAAGTAGTGATGAGTCTGCACTGTTTTCCCTGATCCCTGGAGTTTCTTCTGGATCCTGGCCATTCATAATGGTGTGAGGGCACGTGGTGAAAGCTGGGAGAGGTGTGGGTTACACCAGGGAATGTGGGGTCTTCACCCTGCCCTGGGAGCTCTGGGGACTCATACCTTGGGTCTGATGGAGAGAAGTGAGTTGCAAACACCAGGCAAATGTTTGGGAGCCCCAGGAGAGGGAGGCTGGGCCTTGAGGCCACTGGAAAGAAGCATCTTGGGTGGATTTGGTGCATCAATCTGGTTCAGGAGTAAAAGCACCAGGCACCTGGTGCAGCAGCTTCCCTGTCTTTTGGCTGCTCTTGACTACCAGGGGTTCCAGGGAGCAGCTGGGGTGGGTTTGGGCACTGCTCAGTGTGGAAAGCAGGGGAGGAGGATGCACAAGAGCTTTAGGAAGAGAGCAGCATTCCTGCTCGTGTAAGAGCCAGGCTTTGAGAGCTCTCACCACATTCCCACAGAGTAGAGCTCTCCTCCAGGTGTGGATACATCTCCTGGGGTCCAGGTGAGGGAAAGAAAGGTGGTTTGTTGTTGGCAGGTCCCTGGCTGGTTCCCAAGCAGGCACCTCGTGTGTCTGTGGCCACCTCCATGTTATGCAGAGCCCAGTTTGATGGAGAAAAAAAGCAACTTTATTTTTGTTGTTGTTGGTTTTGGTGTTTTGGATTCGAATCTGAAGTGAGTCAGAGTGACAGATCTATCAGAGACAGGCAGGGACCCAGGAAGGGTGGGACATGAAGATAAATCCAAGTGCAGCCAGAAATCCAAGTCAATGGCTGTGAAAGGTTAGGACATGAGCTCCGAGTCTGTGTTTTGGTTGTTAAGTCTTAATTAATGTAGTGAATGGTACTGCTGGGCTCTCCAGAGATGAGTCTGAACCTCAGCATCCCCTTCTGACCACTGAAATGGCCCTTCCCCAAGTTAGCAGAAGACTCTGATTGTCAATCAGTTGACTTCAGTGGAAATTTCCACTGACTTCAGTGTACTTTGGCTCCAGCCCCAGGCTCGTATCTGTGCCTTCAAACCATTCATGCAGCTTCTCTGCCTGCAGCTTTGCAGGTGTTTATGGAAACCACATTTTAAAGCTCAAGCGAGGGCAGAGGTTGAAGGGGGTAAGAGGGACTAAAGAAATGCAAACCACTGATTTCTAGACCAGTTTGAGACCAAGAGAGAAACAGAGCTGTGTGCTCACTGCAATTAGCATTGAAGGTGGCCTATTAACAGAAAGTTAGCTGGTCTTGGAACTAAAGACTTCAAGTCAATCATTCTTTACCCCCTTAGTGTTTATTAAAAAATGATTTTCCCCCATTACTTCTTTTCCCTTCTCAGGTTTAGTATTTGAAACCATTTTCTTTACTCTCTAAAGATTTGTGGTGGAATAGTGAAATTTGCTTCGTGCCAGGAATCAAAAGCAACTGAAATGAGTTTAGAAAGGATCAGCCTCATCCAAAGGGAAAGTCTTTGACTGCTTCTTGTCATTTCATGTGTCCTTGGCAGTGAGAGACAAGACAGGACAGGACATTGTGTATTTATCCTGTTAAATGTAGAAAGAAGACTATGGTTGGTTTTGCCTTAGATCTTTGACCCCAATGAAGTCTGAAGTTTGTCTCAACAATCCCATCTTCCATGATAATAATGATCACAGAATCACAGAATATCTGGAGTTGAAAGGAACCCACAAGTATCATCAAGTCCAGCTCCTGGCCCTTCACTGACATCCCAAGAATCCCACCATGTGCCTGAGAGTTTTGCCCAAAAGCTTCTTGGGCTCTTGTTGCAAATACCATTTGGTATTTTTGTGACCGCCTTCCCAGTTTTTAGTTTTAATGGTAATGCATGTTTTTCAATCCCCAGCAGCACAAATGGAATGAAAATTGTAATCTGATATCAATTTTCATGCCTGATTTACCATATACCTCAGTAAGTGCATTGTCATATGACTGTGAACATAATTATTTCATAGTAATTATCAAGACCATCCCTGTCTTGATCTGAAGTAGTGGGAGGGGAGCCACGAAAGAGGGGAAAGAAGTGATTTTTCCCAAGGTCTTGCAGCAGGTTGGTCCACCCCCCCTCTGCTGCCATCAGTGATTTGCACATTGACATTAATGCACTGACAGAAGCTGGAGGAGGATGGAAAAATGGTGATTTAAGAAATGAAAGCAGATTTTTTGGCCTGTTCCTCCTGATTCCTGCAGAAGCTGGAGGGGATTGTGAGAGCACCTGCCATTGGGTGAGAGAGTGGGTGGATGTGTGGCCAGCGGGGAAGCCAAAGTGCTGCAGGATTAAGAAGGATATTTCTGTCTCAGTGACTGGTTTTTATTTCCTTTCTGAGTTACAGCACACAGAGCCCTGCTCCTTTGGCTTTTTGTGGCACTTTGAAGGTGGAAAAGCACAGATGTGAGAGCAGAACTGTGGTCATCCCCGAGTAGGAGCATTCCTAAAGCTCAGAGAGGAGCTGCATGAGCTTTTCAGGGCAGGGATGCCTGGAATCATGAGGCCAGAGAGATAAAACACCTTGGAGATAAATGGTGCACTCAGCTTTTCTGAGCAGGACTTGAGCAACCTGGTCTTGTGGGTGCCTGTCCCTGGCAGAGGGGCTGGAAATAGTTGGTCTTTAAGGTGCCTTCCAACCTAATTATTCCATGATTCTTTGACTTCCAGGCAGGCTTGGGGCTGGGAAGCTCAATTTCCTTGCAGAGCACTATCATCAGGTCCAATCCTGCTCCCAGGAAGAGTCAGCTTTTTTTTCATTCCTGTGAGCATAATAGAATCATAGAATGGGTTGGGTTGGAAGGGGCCTTAAAGGTCATCTTGTTCCACCCCCTGCAAGGGGCAGGGACACCTTCCACTGGACCAGGTTGTTCCAAGAATCCCATCCAACCTGCCCTTGGACACTTCGAGGGATCCAGGGGCAGCCACAGCTTCTCTGGACAACCTGTGCCAGGGCCTCACCCCTCTCACAGTAAAGAATTTCTTCCAAATATCTAATCTAAACCTGCTTTCTTCCCATTTAAAGCCATCCCCCCTCGTCCTGTCATTCCAAACCCTTGTAAATAGTCTTTCTCCATCTTTCTTCTAAGTCCCTTAAGGTAATGAAGGCCACAATTAGGTCACCCCAAAGCTTTCTCTTCCTTCTCAGGGGATGTATATAATCTATAGGTGCTCATTGTCTGCCATCACCACCCCAGCAGCTGTAACTTGGCAGTTGTGTTGGAGAGAAACAGGGAATAAAGAGAAATATCATCAATAATACAAAAGGCTCGTCTGGGTGACCTGCTAAAGGCAGGGCCCTGCAGAGAGGGGGTTTTGTAAGGTCTGTGTGAATGTGACTCAGGGAATAAGGCATAGGAATGGGTACTGACCAGAAAGGGCACGAGGAGAGAAGGAGCAGGTTGTAGAAGCAGAAATAAAAAAAAAAAAATAAATAAAAAAAAAAAGGCAAGGAGAAAGAGAAATATTGGAAAAAATTCTTCCCTGTGAGGCCCTGGAAAAGGTTGGCCAGAGAAGTTGTGGCTGCCCCATCCCTATAAGTGTCCGAGGCCAGGTTGAAGTTGGAGCTTGGAGCAACTTGGGCTAGTGAAATGTGTCCCTGCCCATGGCAGTAGGGCTGGAATTAAATGGCCTTGAGGTCCCTTTCAACCCAAACCATGCTGTGGTTTTGTGATGGAGGAAGTATCTTGATGCCTAGATAGACCTCTCAGCATTTGATGTCCATGTGTTTCCCTGTGGTTACAGAACCTGCCCGCGTGTTCCACAGCACTAGTGCAGGTCACTTTCCTGGTGCCCAAACTAAAAAGGACCATCATGAAAAGCCCAGAGTTCTTTGCCCAGTGACTCCCATGGGGAACTGCTCTGCCTTACCCATCAGCAGCATGTTACCCTCAAATGTAAGAAATCTTCAAGACCAAAACCATTTCTTCTCACCCATAGTAAGGAGGACACTGAAAACGTGGCTGTTCCAGACCACAAAGCTCCCGATACCACGGGAGTGCAGCAGCTCTTTGCCTGCACCCTCTGCTCTGCTCCCCTCTGACGTTTCTGTTTCTCCCCCTCTAGGAAGGAAGCCAAGATGGATTTCAGCTCTCTCAGCGGCGTCCCCCGGTTCCTGACCCGGCCCAAAGCCTTCATGGTGTCTGTGGGGAAGGACGCCACCTTGAGCTGCCAGATCATTGGCAACCCCATCCCCGTTGTGAGCTGGGAAAAGGATAAACTTCCCGTCCAGTCTGGGGGCAGGTTTAAGACCACGGAGGATGGGGATCTCTACCGGCTGACCATCTATGACCTGAGCCTGGAGGACAGTGGCCAATACATCTGCCGGGCCAAGAACACTATTGGGGAAGCCTTCGCCGCCGTCAGCATCAAAGTGGGCGAGGAGACCACAGTGACAGAGTCGGCCCCTTACTTCATCCAGAAGCCCTCCAACATCAAAGTGACGCTGGGAGAAGATGCCATGTTCAGGTGCAAGGTGCAGGGCAGCCCCCCGCTCTCGGTGAACTGGGAGAAGGACGGCAGGCACCTGCGCAACCGGGCGGACGCCGGGCGCTTCCAGATCGAGTCCGCTGGGGAGTCCAACGCCCTCACCATCCAGTGTGCCCGCCTGGGGGACAGTGGCACCTACACCTGCCGGGCAGAGAACCTCATCGGCTCCGCCAGCGCCTCGGCCGCGCTGGTGGTGGAAACACACGGCTCTTCCAACCCGGGAAGCACCAACTTCGACTCCGGCTGCGGGAAGACGGCGTCCCTCTTGTCCCACTTGCAGAAGAGGCGGGAGGAGATCAGGAAGATGGACCTCTCCCACGGGACTCTTGACTCGACCTCTGCCCAGCCCTACTCGGCGGCAGAAGGGCTGGGTGGGATCAGCTATGGGCTCTCCAGGGACTACGAGCGGGCCATGGGACTCACCAAGGGGGCTCGGAACGCCACATTTGGGGCACTGACACGCACGTGCAGCGTCACGGAGGGCAAACACGCCAAGCTGAGCTGCTACGTGACGGGAGAGCCCAAACCAGTGATTGTGTGGAAGAAGGACAACGAGGTCATTACAGAGGGCAGGCGGCACGTCATCTACGAGGACGACCAGGAGAACTTCGTGCTGAAGATCCTCTTCTGCAAGCAGGTGGACAATGGGCTGTATACCTGCACAGCCTCCAACCTGGCGGGGCAGACCTACAGCTCTGTGCTCGTCACCGTCAAAGGTGGGTGCTCAGGTTTCTCAAGCCCCTGAGGAGGCAACCTCAAAGGGAGCAAAAGTGCCACCAAAGTGCCACCAAACTGCTGCAGAGGAGTGGTGTAGATGAGGACAAAGCCCTCCAGGTGTTATGCACTGGAATAGATGACCTGGGCAGAGAGTCCTCTCACTGGGAGTTTTTTAGGAAGGGCATCAAAGAAGCACCAGTCAGAGATGGGTTATGTAGAGCTGGCAGGTTGTGGGACAGCTGGGGTCAACCAGATCTCTAAAGCTCCTGTCAGTCCTAGTTTTATAGTGATCAAAGAGATCCACTGCCATGCCCTGGATCAGATCTAATGCCCTGTCTTACCCTCCAGGCTTTAGTCACGTCTGGGTTTGTATTCCCCACAGGGTTTACCCAGACTGGCACATGTGCCACTTAAACAGTAGTAGTGGAAACTCCTCCCTCCAAGACGAGTGTGTCTGGCTGCCTTGGATCCCTTGGGGCACCCACCCCAACTCTAATTACAGTCCATCTCAGTTTTCCTGTACAGTGACCCACCAGCAGCCTTGTTCTTGCCAGGCCTCCAGCCTTTTCCAAGCTTGTGTTTCTGGATAGCCTGTGTTCCTTGATTACTCCCAGAAAACACACCAGGTCCAGGATGCCTCTTTTTGCCTTGGTCAGTGGTGAAGAACTTGCCTTCAGAGGGTCCCTCAACACTAGTGCAGGTCAGACCAAGTTCTGAATGACAACAAAAATGTGACCTGCAGGTTCCATAGAATCACAGAATGCTTTGAGTTGGAAGGGATGTTAAAGATCATCTGCTTTCAACCTCTTCTGCCCAGACACCTTCCACCAGACCAGGTTGCTCCAAGCCCTGTCCAAGCTGGCCTTGGACATTCCAGGGAGTTCTGGATTTTCAAGCTGCTGTGCCATTTGGCAAGGTGACAGCAGGCAGTTTGCAAGGCAGGCAGCACCTGTGAATGAGCTGCCAGAGGCAGAAGGGTTTGCCACTGTATTGGTAAAACAGATTTTAAGAAGTAGCCAAACAGTTTTTTTTCCCCTGGCAGCAAAAGAAATTAGGAATCCAAATAAGTAGGAGAATGTGTGTTCCATTCTTGTCTTTAAGACTCTCAGCTTTCATTTGATTTTCTGGTTTCCCTTCTCTGGACCTCTCTCCTCGCACCATCTTTGCCCTTGGTGTGGCTCAGTCCCTGTGTCCATCAGTGACACCTGATCCGTGGCACTCACTGGCACTTGTCCCACCCATTGCTGTCCCTTGGAGGTGCTGAGTGGCGTTGGGAAGGGCATTTGTCCTCTTCCATAAAGCTGGGATTACCTCAGAGCTGAAGACCGATCCTGGCCCTTGGGTGGGCGATTGCTTCAAGGGTGGCTCAAGCTCAGCTCCTTGCAAAGACAAACACCCCCTTCTCTGCCTGGGCTTCTTTGCTGATTCTCAGTGGGTGCAACCTGTTCCAAAGGAGGTGGGGAAAGCACGGGAAGCAGCAGGTCTGGGAGCAAACACCATGGGAAAAGGTTATTGATCAATGTCCTTTGTCCAGAGATGCCTGTGAGTCAGAGGGACCAAGTGGAAATGTTTATGGATTGTTTCTTTGTTGCCCTGTACCACGTTTGGCTTTCTGTCCATGCCAAGGCTGCCATGGAAAATCTACATGTGTTGGTTATAATTAGGCCTTGATAAATGACTCTCCTTTGTGTCACCAGAAGTTCTTCTCAGCCCTCCCAAGAGAGCTCAGAATGATGCAGCAGCAAAGGGGGCTTTTCATTCTGTTGTCCATGTCACTGGTAGTGCCATTTGCTCATCTGCCATCGGGTTTAGGGAGGGAGATGATCTTACCCCACAACCTTCTCTTTGCTCAGTCATGTAGAAGAGGCTGGATTCTCCAAGCAGCCACACTTAGGATCATAGAATTTTGGGATAGTGCAATCAGAGATTCTTGGGATAGCAGAATCACAGAATCTCCTGAGCTGGAAGGGACCCACAAGGATCACTGACGTGAAACTTCCAGCCCAGCATTCTGTCTGTAAGGTGGCTTAGCAGTGTCTCAGGGCATAGGAATGGACACAGGTCGAACCTCCAGAATTATAGGATCAGAATGGTTTGGGTTGGAAGGGACCTTAAAGACCATCCAGTTCCAACCCCCCTGCTATGAGCAGGGACACCTTTCACTAGACCAGACAGTTCAAGCTGAGCCTGTGTCTTAAAGATTACTGAGCTGAAAAAAAAGAGATTTTTGAGCTGTTCCTAAATGAGATTTAGTGAATCAGGCGTAAAACTCAAAGGAGAGGCTACAGGGCAGAGAGTCACTCTCCCAGTTAAGGAAAACTGAAACTTGATTAGATTTGGAAACATGTCTAGAGCAGGGATAAAATCACAGTCCATGCTCTGTAAAAGAAGTTGGCAAATTCTTCCCCACAAACCAAAGAGTGGGGAGGATTGGAGGAACATGAATAACCAGCTTGGGTTTCCTGAAGGCTTTGGAGATTTCCCTAGGCCTGTAAAGTTAGTGAGAACAGAATTCAGGTCTCCATCCTGGGCCAAGTAATGCTCATCTGAGTCCCTGAGTAAGGTAATCAGATAGTGTATGGAAAGGTTAAGGGTTGCCAGCCAAAGGGGGAAAACCACACTGGTGCTCAGGCCACTTCACTCTGCCTCTGATCCGATGTGATTTTGGGGCATCACTGTCATGGCACTCATGTTGGAGATCTGAAGGAGAATTGCAACTTGAGAAACGTGGGGTTAGAAAGGAAACTTGATAAAAAAGGGTTCTTAGGAAGAACAGAGGCACAGGATGGTGGCAGCCAGTCCATCCACCTTTAGACAGCTCCTGTGGGGAGGATTTTCCACATTCTGACTCTCACAGGATCATTTTTATTAGGCAGAGGGAAAACTTGCCTCTGGAATAATAAATGGAGTGCCTGTGGGAACACCAGCAATAAGCAAGAGGAAATGTAGGCGAGTGAAAAAGTGAGGTCCAGCAGGCAGATGTGCCTTGAGAAGGTTAGGAAAACATTGGCTTCTCTGCAGGCTGCACCTATTCTTAGCAAAATATGTGTTAGCAGGATTTACTTCTTAAAAATAACATCATCTCACTGCCAGTTTGCTTGTTGTGGACCAAACAAAAAAGCCTGTGACACCCTGGAAAAACAGCTCCTCAAGAACCAGCCGCCAAATTCATCCCTGAGCTGATTTCTTGCAGTTTCCTGCTCATTCCATGAGCTGCTCTTGCTCTGTGCTCCCTCAGGGTTTTGCTTTGTTGTGTCTACCTTTTATTTTTCTCAGTAGGCAGATTTTTTCAGCTTTCTTACTTTATTTCTCATTTTCTTTTCCTCTCTCTGGCCTGGACAGGGGGCTGGTTATAGAGCAGGTGAATTTGGATGCCTGCTTTGAGAGAGACCTGGGGTCTTTCTGTAGACCCCTGACCAAAATTAGCTCCATCTGTCTTATGAGGTACATGCTAGAGCATGAAGATATGTTCAGGAGAAGGAGGCTGGTGGGTTTTGAAGCCACTGGAACACCTCCAAAGCAGAAAAAGGAGTGAGCTGGGGGCACCCCAGCCTTCAATTCAGTTTATCAGCTCCTGCCTTTCCGAAGTTCCATTCAGAGTGAGATAAGATGTGTGCATATGTCAGTAGGATGAGAGCAAAGTTGTTTTCGGAGGATATCTGTGACCTCCAAGCTGCCAAAGATAGCCTTGTCCTGACTCTCCCTGGCTGGGAGAGCAATGCTGTAGCTGCAACACATGTGGAAGGGTCAACCACCCCTACTGTGTTTGTGCATTTAGGAGCTTTCTCCTGGAATAGCTTCTTTTTTTTCCTTTTTTCACCTTAGGTACTGCTTAGTGACTGTAAAGGGAGAGGGGTTAATGATATAACCAGTTGCTCCAAGCCCGGGAGAACACTTGGGAGCTTCTCAGGTGCATCTCGGATTTCTTTTTGGCCCTTGCCCATTCTGTGTGTTCCCAGTGACAGCCCCAGTCCCTCTCCTGTCTCATCCAGCTCCTGGAGGCTGCATCCCTCTGGTCCAAGCTTTCTTGGTCTCATGGAATCCCAGAATGGTTTGGGTTGGGGAGGAACTTAAAGATCATCCTGTTCCATCTCCCTGCCATGGGCAGGGACACCTTCCACTAGCCCAGGTTGCTCCTAGCCCTGTCCAACCTGGTTTTGAACAATTCCAGGGATGTGGCCTCCACAGCTTCTCTGAGAAACCTGTGCCAGGGTCTCCCCATGCTCACAGGGAAGAATTTCCTCCAAATATCCCCCCCAACCCTGCCCTCTGGCAGTGTGAAGCTGTTCCCCCTCGTCCCATCACTCTGTGCCCTTGTCCAAAGTCCCTCTCAGGATCTCTTGTATCCTCCTTATGTAGTGGAAGGTGCTCTAAGGATCCTCTTGCTTGTCCTGTTTCAGTCCCCTTGAATGGGAGCCTGGGTTGTTTCCAGAGGGGATACTTGGGATTGCAGGGTAGGAGTCTGAGTTTCCTGTTGGATATAAAAAAAGGACAATTACAAAGTGGATTGTGGGCAGGGCAGGTCTGTGTAACCAGAGCTGAAGGCTTTTCAAGGCAAGACTTCGACTTGCCTTAAACTCAGTTGCTTTGAGGTAAAACATTTTTTAAAAGAATGACCAAGCTGATGTGGTGGGTGAGTGTCATCTTCCTGTTCCTGAACATCCTGGTTTTGATCTTAGGAGAACGACCAAGGATGTTGATAACATTGCTCCCTTCAGGTGTCCTGCCAAGCCTTTAGGGTTTGATATCTTATTTAAACAGAAAAGGGGGTTGTTTCTGTTAGATTTTAGAGAGAAATGCTTTGCTGTGAGGGTGGTGAGGCAGAATGGAGTCACAAAAACCAGCTGGGAGCTGGCGTAGTCATTATTGGGAGGGGAGGGTACATATCAAGACACTCTTGATCTCTCTTGAAGAACGAGTGGTGATGTATCAGCACTGGCTAATCCAAGTCTATGACCTGACTGTGGCACCATCCCGTGGCTGTGGCCACCAGCTGTCCTTCAGTCCTTCAGTCCAGCTCCCCTTTCTCCACTTTAGGGCTGGGGTATCGGGGTGATGTCACAGCGCAGCTGTCACTGGAATTAAGCATGGCTCAGTTCATAAAATGGGCTCCCTCACTGTCCTGCAGCTGTTTGGTGTGTTTGATCCCCACTCTGGTGTCTCCCTAAGCCAGAGCTCTGCAGTCCCAGTGCTGGAGGGAGGCAAAGGCAATTGAGACACTTGGGCTCATTCTCTGGTGCTTTGATTGCCTTTGACAAAAGCTGGTGCTCGGCTTTTGGTGCTGGTGGAGAGCACAGAAAGCTCCTCCCTCAATTACTTCTGTGCTTTCCCCCCCTTCGGTCCTGTGCTCAGACACCTCCCATCTTTCTGTGCCCTTTCACATCACTCTGCTGAGTTCATTTCTGCTTCAAGACCCCCAAAACATTGGTTCTTGCACCAGCTGACCATCTCAGCTGCTCACACTCACCCAGAGCTGCTGCCCTGTGCCCTCTCCCATGACCAGATTGTTTGTTATTGACCCAACAAGGATCACTTTTAAGAGCTTTTACTCCAACCTGGCCTTGGGCACTTCTAGGGATCCAGGGGCAGCCACAGCTTCTCTGGGCAACCTGTGCCAGGGCCTGCCCACCCTCAGAGGGGAGAATTTCTTCCTAAAATCCCATCTAAACCTACTCTCCTCACAAACTCTTGTTCCTCCCTCTCTGTTTCCACCTTCTTCAGAACCCGCCATACCCTTCAAGGCAAAACTGAGGGATCTCGAAGTGAGGGAGAAGGAATCTGCCACCTTCCAGTGCGAGGTGCCTGTTCCTAGCACAGAGACATCCTGGTTCAAGGAGGAGACCAAGCTCAGGCAGAGCAAGAAGTACAACATCGAGGAGGAGGGCACGTACCGCCGGCTCACCGTCCAGAACGTCACCGCCGACGATGACGCCGTTTACATCTGCGAGATGAAAGAGGGGAGCAGGACCATTGCAGAGCTGTCTGTCCAAGGTAAGAAGGGCTCTTGGTGCTCCAGATTGGCCACATCTTGCCTGCCAGTAAGATTGATGCATGAAACTCCAGGCTCGACCTTGTGAATGGAATTTACCTCATCATGTGTGTGTTGAGGGGGAGTGGAGTCCCTTATGGTGTGAGGGGAATCATAGAATACCCTGAGTTGGAAAGGACTCACTGAGATCATCCAGTTCAACTCCTGGCCCTGCACAGACACCCCAACAATCCCACCCTGTCCCTGAGAGCCTTGTCCAAACACTTCTGGAGCTCTGGCAGCCTTGGGGAGCCCTGGGGAGCCTGTTCACCCTCTGGGGGAAGAACCTTTTCCTGGGATCCAACCCACTCCCCTCTCAACACAATTTCATGCCATTAAATGAAATGAAAAGAATTAGAGCTTTGTGTGGTTGGTCAGTGGGTCCCTGGGACTCCTGCCATGGTATATCTGGGACATGGGGTCAGAGAGCAGGGACAGATTGAGTTTCTGCACAAGATGTGTTGCCTGGTGGGGATCTACACTGAAGGAACCTCCTGGGGTGTCCTGAGCTGCAGCCCAGCACTGTAGACTTCCCCCAACATGACCACAAGCAGCAGATGAGTCCCCTGGCACTGTCACACCATATCTTGACAGGTCTCCAGTGATCACAGTAGTCAGTCAATGTTGTCCAAGAATGATGCTGACCATGCTGGGAAGTGGGTTTAGCAGCTGTGGTTTGTGGTCTGATGTGTGGTGAAGTCAGCACAGGGATGGTTGAAATTGGAAACCAGATCCATGTTCCAGATCTCTGACACCTGGAGGTGTTCTCTGGAGTCTGGAAAGGTGATAAGACAAGAGGAAAATGTGGATATCCACGTCCAAGCCTCCTGAGTCTGGTGGTTTCAGAGAAGCAGGTTGTTGCACCTTCCATTAGGTCTAGGCCAGCGAAGCTCTGTGAGTGTGTTTGGCCCGGCAGGACAGCTGGTATTTCCTCACTTGTTTGTGCTGTAATGGTATGTTCCATTAAAAAGAGAGTGACTGAGCCAGGTGGAGCTCTCTGCAGGGAAAGGAGGCAGAGCCTTCCTGGGGCAGCCTTGGCCCAGCCTGGAGGGGAGAAGATTTTGAGAGAGCAAGGAGAATTTGGGAGAACGTGAGAGTGTGGCTGAGTGTAAAGGGCTATAGGGATGGGGACACTGCTGAGGGCAGTGAGGCCAAGGAGGATGATGAGCAGAGAATCAGGTCTTGAATTCCACTGATGGAACCTGTGCCTGGGCTGTTCCCTCATGAAGGAGCTCAGCATTGCTTCTCATCAAACATCTCTGGGGGATCTGCCTGGTCAAGGGCTCTTCCACCTTCCAAAGATTGTTCTGGAGTGGGTGCCAGTCACCCTCTGTCAGCTGGGGTTGTCTCCTGGTGCTTTGTCCAATCTTTCCTGTGAACAGTCACATCTTGGAACTTTGAGGTTATTCTAATAAATGATAATCATCACAGTCACCTGGAAAGGACACAAATGAAAGGACACAAATTCCATTTGAATTTCTGTGTTGAATCTAAGAAGACATCTGAGGGGTTTGGTGTATTTCCTATTAATTCATGTGACTGGTGTATTTGTCATCTCAGTTACATAACTGGGAGGCAAAACCCCAAAGACAGACAAGAGATCTGTCTGGCTTAAGACTGACCTACTTCAGCAAAGTTTTAATTTGAATTCCCAGCATATCTGGGTGGTGGATTCTGTATCACTGCCAGATCTGTTCTTGGCAAGGCCACGCACCTTGGGTTTACCCACGGCAGGCTCTGTGTGGTGGATGAGAACCATGAGTGGCCGCCCTCAAACAAGATTGCCCCTCTCTCTCTGAAGGCCAAAATGAGCCCTTGGGATTATCTGTTCTGGTGACTCAGAGCCTGGGAATCCATGGAGGGATGTCTGCATAGCGCCTGGAATGTTTTGGTTAGGTGTGAACTGGTCCTGTTGCAGTCGGGATGGGCCGGTGTTGCCCAAGTCTTTAATCCTGCCATTTGCTGACGGTCACTGTTTCTCATTTGAAGGGAACATCATCAAAAAGCTTCCAAGGAAGACTGCAGTGTTCCTAAACGACACAGCCACCTTCTGCGTGGAGCTGGAGAACGACTGCCAGAACATCCGGTGGCTCAAAAACAAAGAAGAAGTGAAGCCCAGCGACCGAATCTCCATCACGCGCTCTGGCAAACAGCACACCATGACCATCCGAGAGTGCAAGATGGAAGATGCTGGGGAGATTGCCTTCCTGGCTGATGAAAGCAGGACTACCACCCAGTTCACTGTGACCAGTAAGTTTCTCTTTCCTTTGGCCTCAGGGTCTTCCCCACTGGGCAGGTGCTCCTGGTGTTGTTTGAGGTACCACCGTGGTAAATTTGTTGTCCAAAGGCAGTGGGGGGTTTGATGTCTGCCACAAAAAGCCAACAGGCTGAACATGAGTGTTATGAGGTGTTTTGGAGGGAACAAAACACAGAGAGAAGAGTCATAGAATCCTGGGATGGTTTGGGTTGGGAGGGAACTTCAAAATCATCTCATTGCAACTCCCTGCCATGGGCCAGGGCATCTTCCACTAGACCAGGTTACTCAGAGCCCCATCCAACCTCACCTTGAACCCTTCCAGGGATGGGGAACTCAGAACTTCTCTGGGCAAGAGCAGTCCTGGGGAAAAGACACGGCATAAACTCATATCTTAGTTGACAGAGTAGGAGCAGAAGGTGCAATATTGTTGAAGTTGGACCCAAAATGAGATTTTGGTGAAGTTATCTAATTTTATTTAGCCTTATTTGGATGACACTGCATTTCCCAGGCTAAATCTGCTTCATTTAAGACAAAACTGCACATGGTTTCTGGCTCTGCTGCAGTTCTGGTCTCTATGTGAACAAATATTCCATTCTAGGGCCAATTTGGGAAGAATGATGCTTTTTTTTTTCTCCCACCAC
The DNA here is from genome assembly GCA_035047865.1 of Dendrocincla tyrannina. NCBI lineage: Eukaryota > Metazoa > Chordata > Aves > Passeriformes > Dendrocolaptidae > Dendrocincla > Dendrocincla tyrannina. The sequence goes on from JAWWMP010000081.1 coordinate 1,788,886, forward strand.
CACCTCTAAACTGCAGTCAGTCAGTGGCAAAATAGATTCTTTTATTTAAAGATCAATAACTGCTAAACTTGGCTGGGGCATTCTGATGCCACTGACCTAAAATGAGAAAAAAATGGTGTCACATTTGGCTCTGTGACAGTTTCTGAGGTATTTTGGAAAGCTGTAACATCCAACCAACTCCACAGGAACGACAAAGTTCAATTTAATTTTGGACTCTGCTCTTGAAGTTATTAAGAAAGTGTTGATTAATGGCACAGAAAAAGGTGAGAAACTGCTTTTCTACAAACAGGTATCGCTGAAGAAAATATTGCATTACCATTTCTGGTGGTATAAGGTCAAGATATCTCATTCCAGGGCTTAGTACTCAGCTTAATGTTACCCTACTGGGACCTTTGACATCTAGCTCTGCCCAGCAGCTCCTGACAGGCTGGTAACTGTGCACCCCAAAACACTTAGGTGTCTATTTATGTAAGGAAGGAAAAGTGAGATTGAGGGCCTTGAGACTTCCTATTTTTACACTTGGTGCATCTCTGACCATCTGCTGGGAGAATCCTGTGTGCTGTGCTCACATCTTTTTCAAATTAGCTGAGCAAAACCGGTGCTGGCTCTTCAAACAGCATTTATAAGGTACAAGTAATGTTTGTGTATTATTGGCTCTGTTTTAAAGATGGATAAGCTGAGGTAGGAAGAAGATGAGTTGACCCAGAGCTCAGTTCTTGGTTTAGGCTCCCTCCACTGTCAGGAATACTTGAGGGTGTGGGATTGTTTCACCCATCTCCCACACCTTCTCTGAGCTGGGATGAATTGCTCCCGAGCATTATGTTCTCTATGGGATTACAGCTGGAATCTGGTTGACAGACTTAACCCAGACACCTTTCAAATAGCCAAAATTAAATGAAATTAATCCTTTGCCACGTCTGTAGAGGCGTAACTAGAGCATATCAGACAATTCCTGCCCTCTTGACCCTATCAGTGAATAACCCTGATGGGACTTGAGCTTTCTCTAAAGGGTTCAAAAGGGTGCATGTGAATATTCATTACACAAATTCCTGCAGAGAGAAGTTTGTGGCCTCAGGTACCATAAAATAACCACATCCCCTTAAGTGTAGGGTGGGGACATGCCTTTATGTCATTTGCTTTTGAAGTTAATTCCCCACCCCCAAAATCTGGTTCTGCATAAATTAGTAAAACAGAGACCCCCAACAACACTATTAATTAGCTACAACTAAGACAAAGTTACTACGCACCTTCTGAGTGGGGGTAACATAAAATACAGAAGCAGGACAGAAGGCAGATATCCAGATGAAAGAGCCTGCAGAGAAGATCCAAACCTGTGTAATAAAGAACTGAGGTGTCCATAATTTGAAAATAAATTTGAAAATTACAGACACCACCTTTTGGTGGTGGTTCTGCCCACCCTCTGATGAAAATAAGGAAAGGAGTGTTAGTCTGCTGTGCCCAGGAGCTGTGTAGGCAGCAGTGGGGGGTCTGAAGATTTAAGTCTACAAAATCATTCTTGACAATTTTAATATTGTGTAGAAATCACATGTGGAGATGTGAGTACTGTACATTAAAAGGTGGACTTGATCTCTGAGGTCTCTTCCAACCATAATGATTTTTGTGTAAGGCAGCCCAAAAGCATCTTCTATCCATTCTCTTGCTCTTCCATCTCACATCAATGTTTTATGGAGGTTTCTTTAGCAAGAGTAACTCTTAGTCCACCGTAAGCTTTTTTGGTGATGCACAGTGGCTTTTCCACTCTGCCATCAACTGCTTCCTCTATTATTTTTCCCTTTTGCAGCGCCCAAAAAGCCTCCCACCCAACCCCCAGCTGACCCCGTGGTGAAAAATAAAACAGAAACCTCAGTGACACTGGCATGGTCCCCTCCGAAGATGGAGCACCCCATTCCAGTCGACGGATACATCGTGGAGCGCAAGAAACTCACCGGCTTCACCTGGGTGAGGTGCCACGAGTCCCACGTCCCTGTCCCCGAGCTCACGGTGAGCAACCTGGCAGAAGAGGCTGATTATCAGTTCAGAGTGTCTGCAGTCAATGCCTATGGGCAGAGCCCCTACCTGGAGTTCCCCGGGAGCCTCCACCTCGGTGAGCACAAACCCTGCTGGTTCTCCTGCGTCGTGTCAACCCTTGAGCATCCCCAGAGTGATGGTGGTTGGGTTTCTGTGGTAGGACTTTGGCTGTGTAGAATAGATTCCAATGTCTCACACCAAGCTGTGTGAGAGGCAGAGCTCTCTGCAATGGACCCTAAACTTATTAAGGCTTCTTCTAGGCTTGATAGGAAAGGAAAAATTGAGGTGAAGTTATGATATCATTTTCAATACATACATGAGATATCAATATTGCACCTAGAGGATATCCTAGAGGATATTTTCATACCATCACGAAATCCAAGTTCTAGCCAGTGTCTCTTTAATCTTAGAGTTCCTGGGAGAAATACAGGGGTTTTATTTTATTTCCAGGGTGCCAGTGTGCCCCTGGAATCACTGGGTGCAATGGCATTGCTTCTTCCTTTGATTCACTGCACAGACCTCAAGCATGCTGTGTCTTGTTGTGGTGTCACTTGTTTCCCTCACTGTCTGAAAATGTCCGTGTTTTCCTAGAATATCTGCAAGTGGCTAGTAAGAATATCTGGAATTGACTCCTTAGGATCCTTCTGAAATCTGAATTGTACTCGTCCATAAATAAATAACACACTTCTAGGGAAACCTGAGTGTTTCTGGCTTATGCCTTTGTGTATCTTGGGGATAAAATATCAATAAAATATGCCTGTTCTTTCCCTGAAAAAAACAGGATTTACCCTAACTCCAGAGGTCAGTTGAAGCTGCAGGAAACAAATCTCCTGTAGACCAAACCATGAATTGCCTTCAGTGCATTCAAATTATATAGGACTTCATGATTTTATTCTCATGCCTTGTTTACCCTGATATCTTTGTTCTCAGGCCCAACTATCCTCCAGCAGGGCTGTCTTGTGTTTTGCTCTCAGAGATGTGTGTTGTTCTTCCCCAGAACCAGTCCTGGCTGTGAAAAGCCCCCTGACAGCAGCAGAAGTTGTCCCTGGAGGGGATGCCCTGTTTACTGTTGACCTCACCAAGACGTGCTCTGGCACTTGGTACCTCAATGGCAAAGTCTTACAGGAAAGTGAGACCTACATTATAAAGAGAACCCAAACTACTCACACCCTGATCATAAAGAATGTCACCAAGAAGGATGATGGAGCAGAAGTGAAATTTGTTGCTGATAATGTTGACAGCAGCACCAAGATGAGAGTGAAAGGTATTTTTCATCAGTGTCCTCTTCTCTTCCAGTGTTGCTGGGAGCTGATGGTTAGAACTGGGGCTGGGGGCTTTCACTGATGCCTGGGCTGTGGGAAATACTTGAAATTGTTTTATGTGAACTAATGTGGGTCCTGGGAATGAATGACCTCATCGTGATAGCTCAGGGTGAGTCCATCTAGCCAGCTGCTGGTATCAGAATCTCGTGAATTTCTGTCATTCACAACCATCAGTCAGGGCACTCTGTCACCAAATCTACCACTGAGTCACCTAAAAGTGGCCATTTCAGCTCCAGGTTCCCCTGGACTTTCTGACTAGAAGCCTTTCAAAAGTAAAGGAGCATTAATTACTAACAAAGCTTTTTCTTGGAGGTCTTTTAGTCCACTCTGTGTGTGATATATGAGTGAGTATCATGCAAATTGATTTAAGAACAAAGGTTGGGTGCTTCCTATATGAAATGACAGAAACATCTGCATCTACCCACACTGCCTGGCAAGATGCAGTGAATAGACATTGATTCTGGGAGGGTGTGTTTGAATTTGGGTGAAAATCTCTGCAGAAGCATGTTTGGAGTGTTATTAATTAATAGAAAATGTGGTGTTTGGGTTTGTTTTTCTTTTTTCTTAATGATTCTGACAATGAAAAACAATTCAGGTTTTCTGACCTGGAAAAGAATATGCTCAGTATTGACATGAGTGTGAGGGCAGGAACAGCATTTAATGCCTTCAGAGTTCTCACAGTCTAAGCAGAATCATATCAGGGATAAGTTACCTCAATATGACTTGAACCACCAAAGCCTTTTGTCCTGGCAGGTGCTGCAGTGAGATTTACCAACAAGAGCAAGGATGTAGAAAAGGTCTCAGCTCGGCTGCGGGAGGAAGCCAAACTCCAGGCTGAGCTTTCAGAGGCAGAAGCTGCAGTGAAGTGGATGAAAGATGGGAAAGAGCTCCAGGCCAGTGAAAAATATGAGCTTCAGACCGTGGGGAAGAGGCACATCCTGAAAATCCGCAACACTAGTGCAGAGGATGCTGGAGCCTATGAGTGCACCTGTGAAGGGGATAAGATGCTCTATCAGCTTTCAGTGAAAGGTATGTGACTGTCTGGGGTGCCCAGTGGCCTCTTCATGCCCTAAACTGATGGAGTCATCAAGGGATGAAGAGGGAATGCTCCAGAGGGAGCTGTGGTAATTCCCCACCAGCATCCAGCCCTGACAGTGGTTGTGGTCCTGGGGCAGAACTGGGCAGTGAATACAAGATACAGCCCTGGCTCCGTGGTGGGAGCTGTGCTTTCCCTTGGTATTCCATGGGAACCCGGGGTTATTTCAGGAACTTGAGTGGTGTGTAGGGAAAAGGTGCTCTTGGGATGGAGAAATTCAGCCTTGTGGTCCCCTATGTGCCCTACACTTGCTGTGTGGTATCAGGCAAGGCACTGGAGAGAGAGAGAGATCAGCTCTGGCTAAAGTTTCAATGGACCAGGACCATCTTGGCATTGTGGGATTTCTTTTGTTGTTATTTAAGTGAGGAATTCTTTGGTTTGTTTTCTGTCAGGGGCCTTTCCAGGGCACACTGGGTGGCTTGGCTCATTCCTGTCTGCAGCGTGTTCCCATGGAAGGCTCTGTAAAATGGCATTTCCTTTTGGTGTTTCTTGCTGGTTAGATTTGAACCAGCACTGTTTTACCTCTGGCCCATTTTTTGGGCTGTTCTTGCTTCCATGCCAATCCCTGCCCTTACCCTGAAACCAACATGATTAAGTCTCTGCCTTGCAAGCCTTTCCCTCTGTGCAAGTTTTTATGAAGTACTTCATAGGAGAGTTTCCTCTTCCTTGAAGGGGACCAGATTTGGGCTGTAAAGCCCCAGTGTATCCCCCAACTGTTCCTCATAGGGATCATTCAGGTGTCTGCTGAGGTTCATATCATACAGCCTGACTCCAGGACTGTCTGAACATCATTTGGGGTGACTTCAGTAGGTATTTTGCCTTGAACTGGCAAGTTTGCCCTGTAGAGCCATTTGATTTCCAGGTCCTGTCCCATAAGTCACCCCTCACCTTCCTCCCAGCAATGATCCCACTGTTTCTACATGGAGTGGGTTTGAGGTGCTTCATCATCATGTTCTGCTGGCATCTCACCCTCCCTGGTCTCTGTAGAAACAACAAAGCCCCAGAGAAATGTGGGTTTTGATTTTTTTTTTTTTACATTTGACAAGTTGCATGGTTATTGTCAAAGAGCAAACTCTGGTGTGAGCTAAAAAAAAGGTAATTTAAAAATATGCCGATCTACAGAGAGAGGAATTTCTGTCTACACTTGGCGCTTGGCTCTCAGTTTTGGTTTTCTTGTCTCTCCCTCTGCACCTTTAGCTTTGCTTCTCTACCCACAGATTTAATTGAAACAATTGATGGTTGTTTCCAAGTGCTTTTCACTGTGATGTGACCACCAAATGAGTAACCACTGTTATCATTATTGTAAAATCTGTGCTGACAGCCTGCAACAACGTGCTGCCCACAGCCTGATTCCTGGAGAACCCCCTTTGCTGCCTCTGGCTCAGTATTTTCCCTTCCCTCATCACCACCTTTTGCCTGTCCCTGCTGTAAATGAGCCCTGGGGAGCTGGTGGGTCCCTCGAGGAGCAGCTCAGCTGTGTCTGCCACGTGGGCATCACGTGGCCACTGTGCCAAGCCACGGCCACTGTGTCACTGGCTGGGCTTCCTGCCCAAAAGCAGCCACAAAATGCCCTTGCCATCCATCACTGGAGTCCCTGCACTGCCATGAGGCTTCACGTGCCAGGCAGCTCCCACACATGACCTGCTGAGGTGAAAAGGGACATCTGGGACATCTCCTCGGGCTGCTGGGGTGGTGTTTGTTCACTCCAGGGTTCAGAGGGAGTGAAAGGTGCATGAATGAACCCATGTCCCTCCTCTTGCCTCTCCAAATTTTAACCCATGGGCTGAGTTCTGGGAGTTGTGGTGCAGGAGGAGGGGTCTCAGAAATGTTTGGTCCCTGCAGGGTTCATTGGACAGGGAGGACTGTGGTGGGTTTTGGCTGAAGGGAAAACTCCACTATTACGAGTTGTCAGAGAACCAAGTGGAAACAGAGGCCCCAAGAAAAAAGCAGTAAAAGAAAAAGAAGTTTTCCCTGATTTAAGTGCTTCTGGTGTGACTTCTTTACCTATAGGTATTGCTTTTAATGAGCAGCCTTAGTAAATCCTGGACAAACAGGGCTGGTGGGGACATGGGGAGGTCAAATGCAAGTTCCTGTCCCTGCCAGAGCTGGGGGCTGAACTGAGCACGGTGAGGACCAGAGCTGAAGAGAGCCCTGATTGCACAGCCACACCATTCCCTTCCCTTTCCCCTTTCCCAAGGAAACACTTACATAATCCAAGCTTTGCTTCTCAGTAGCTTTGGCTGCACAGTCCCAAAAAAGTGACTCTGCTGTGTGGGTTGTTTTAAAGTAATATGTTAAAAAGATGTTTGAAAATCAAAGCAATTATCTAAACTAGGATGGGACTGCGCTTTCAGGGTCATATTCTTAGCTTGGGTATTGGTGGGGGTTTGAATCTTTTGCTTTGAGGCATTTGGTGACTCAGTTATTTCACTATGTGTTAATATGATGTCAGATCTATTGTTTATTTTCTGTGCTCCAGTTAATTCCCAGGAATAAATTTATTTTCGTTTCACTCCTGTGACATGTCTATAAATATATTTAATATAATTTAATTTATCTAGATTACATTTTAACCGCTTTTAGAGCTCATTTATTTGTCAGGTGGCTACAGTGCAATGATGGAATAACTTTCATGACTTTTCCTCCACGTTCTTTTATTTCTTTCCTCACCTCTCTCAGATATTGCCTTAAAGCCCTATTGCCTTGTGCTTCCTCTCCTCCTGTGTTGTGTGGGGGCTCTGGTTTTCTGGACATGTGATAATCAGGAATATGATTGGAAATTTGTCTGCCTTCTGCATGGGAATCTAGTAATTAGATGCATAATTAAACATGCAGTTTGGTCTTATGATAAATGGAGATCTAATGTAGATGTAAAAATATGTATTTATTCATGTGCACCCAATTCTTTACCAGAGCTGTGTGTCTGTGTTCTGTTCCAGCACTTGCAAACTTCATAAACAAAGAGAAAAGTGGAGGACTTGTCAAGGCCATCACTGGAAAACAGGCTGAGTTTGTTTCTGAGACCTCTGAGGCCAATATCATGGTTAAGTGGTACAAAGATGGGAAAGAAATCACAGCCAGCAAGAAATTCACCATGGAAGATAAAGGGAAGCTGCACAAGCTCGTGGCTTTGGCTGTGACAAAAGAAGATGAAGGAACTTACATGTGCAAAATTGGAGACGACACCCTTGTTTTTGATTTAAAGGTCTCAGGTGAGTTTGTGAAGCAAGTGTGGGATCAGAGTCTGGGTTAGAAACTCAGGGGTTTGTTCATTATACTTGTCCTGCCTTGTAATTTGGCAGATTTTTGGGCCAGGCTTGCACAGCACTGTTTTCAGACCCCTTGTTGTGGTCCTCATGCAAATCCACAATGTGGGCAAGGAATAGAACAATGCTATGATGTATTTGAGTGAGCACAAGCTTGAGCTAGGGCTGGAATCACAACTCAAACACCACCCTGGCTGAACAGCTTGAGCCTTTATTCTTTGAGCCCAGCCTGTGCCTCATCTCAGGAGCACCTCGGACAGGAGGTCCCACGTCTTACTGTGAGAGCCCCGTGTCCTCCTTTGACAAGTTCAGCTCCCAGCTTTGAGAGTTCAGCATCTCCTGCTGCTCCCAAAGGGCACTGTGATCTCAGGGACCTCTCCCTGTGGTACTGTAAGTGAAGCTGGTAGTTGGTGTCACGTGCCCATCACATAAAGCACGTGGTTGTCAGGCCAAGCCCAGAAGAGAAATGCTTGTCACCACTGCATTCCAGAGCGGGATGGAGCCAGGGTATAAAGTGACACAGGAATTTATCTGTGGAATTCAATATCTGTGAAATTCAACTTTCAATTTGCGTAGCCCGGTGGGAACTGGAGCCCAGTTTTTAACCTGGTGCTTCTCATGGCCTGTCTGCATTGCAAGTACAAGGAAATTTAAGAGAAGTATCAGCTGAGTGCTTGGGAGCTGTGCTTGGTACATCCAGGTGACTCTGATGCTGTCCACCAGCCAATTAAACACTCAGCAAAGCTAATTAATTTAGAACAGCGCTTGTCTGGAGGGATTGCTGCAGGATTTACTGAGCTGGAGGGATTGCATCCAGTTCTCAGCTGATGTTTGCTCAGGAACTGACTCTGCATCTCCTCTCCAGTTCTCTTTGCCTGAGAATCCCACATGATGCAATCTCACCTGGACTGTAATTCACAGTCCCTGCCTTTACCCATTGAAAAACTGGTCTGAAAGAGCCAAGCAGGCTCTGCCCCAAAGGGCAATTTGTATGAATTGATTTATGTCTCTGATTAGAGCAACCTGAGATGGATTTGGAGAATGTTCTGGAGTTGCCTCTGTCTGGATTTTGGATACAGAGGGTTTCCCGAGCTGGGTACCAAACTTTTGGATGGCTGTGGTGAATCTCACCTGTAACTCCTACAATAAAACATCACCTGTCCCAGGCAAAGGAAACTGGAATCACCTAAATCATAGAATCTCACAATGGTTTGGGTTGGAAGGGAACTTTTGGATCATCCACTTCCAACCCCCTGCAACGGGCAGGGACACCTTCCACTATCCCAGGTTGCTCCAAACGTCATCTAGCCTGGCCTTGGACACTTCTAGGGATCCAGGGACAGCCACAGCTTCTTTGGGCAACCTATGCCAGGGCCTGCCCACCCTCCCAGCCAAGAATTTCTGCCTCACATCTAATCTAAACCCACCCTCCTTCAGTTTAACCCTAATCCCGCCCTTGGTCAGTTTGAAGCCATTATCCCTTGCCCTAATAATTAAAATTCCTAATGAAATACTTGCCTGGCATGGCAATTGTCCTTGGGATACTCGGTGAGTGAAGGCAACAGTTGGTGCTACAAGAAATGCAATACTGAGCTGAGGTTGGCTGGAACTGAGAGCTCTCAGCCTGCTCTTGGGGAAAGGGCTGCCCTGGTGGAGTGAAGGGCATGAAATGCCTGCTGTGCCCATCAAATCTTGCTTGCTGTCTGAGGGACAGGGCGTGTCAGATAGGTTTGCTCACACTTTACACCAAGGTGCTGTTTGCACTTCATTGCCTTTGCCTTTACCTTTACAAATGCACTGGAAACAGACCTGAGCTGATAAAAAGGATGTATTTTTGCTGCCTACATGGCACATGGTCTCTGTGTGTGTGTGTGTGTGTTTGCACAGTTCACACCTGTGCCAGCAGTAGGATTTGAGGTAGCAAAACAGCAACCTCAGCTACGTGAGCTGTGTGAGCTGTGAGCAGTTCTGAGTTCTCTACTGGGAAGATCAGTTTCCACAAAAAAAATAATGAGGTCGTTGACTCCTCTATTCAGAAAATCACAGGATGGTTTGGGTCGGAAGGAACCTTAAAGACCATCTTGTTCCAAGCCCCCTGCTGTGGGCAGGAACACCTTCCACTAGCCCGGGTTGCTCAGAGCTCCATCCTAACCTGAAGATGGAGAGGATTTTGTCAATGAAATTATTCCATGTATACCCTGATCTGGGGAAGAATTAATGCAATGGGACTGATATTATGAACAGGGAGCTGGAATGGTCTCAGAAACATTTGGAAAAGTTTCCTCATCACTTCTAACTAGATTTTCCAAGATTTCCCAGGTCTTTTCAAAGCCCTTTGTGTACTCAGACATCAATCCATATTCCCCAGAGCTTGCCTGAAATGAGAATCAAGGAGTGATAAGTAAAGTGTCAGCAGCTGGAGGGCATCTAAACTTGATTTAAAATATCCATGAGGGTGTAGGAGACATGAATGGGATTGCTCTGTAACTGAGAGCAATTACCTGAAGACCAGAGGAGGAGTTTGCATCATCTCTTAGAGAGCCAGGCATGGACATTCCCGAGTGTGATAATGAAATAATGATCAGTAATTACTGTATCCCACCTTCGTGCTGGCAAACCTGAACCAAGGCACAAACTGCTTTCTCTTTTTCTTTCCCACTCCAGATGAAGCCGTGACTTTTGTCAACAAACCCAAAACGACCCCAGAAGTGTCAGTGAGTCCTTCTGAAACCCTCGAGCTGGTGTGTGAGGTGTCAGCCGCCAGCGGGGCCGTGGTGTGGAAGAAGGATCACACCGAGGTGAAGCAGGACCAGAGGACAACAGTGGTGTCCCAGGGGACACACCGAAAGCTCATCGTCAGGAAGGTGACACAGCAAGACCAAGGGAGCTATACCTGTGAAGTGAAGGATGACAGGGTAACATTCCAAGTCAAAGTCAGAGGTGAGAAAACGCTCAGAATGCCAAAGATAAAGGAACATTCCATTCTGAGTCCTATCTTGCATTCACAGGATCATCTCACAGTCTCTCTTGGGTGAAACATCTCAGCCACAGGGCTTGATTTTTTGGCCAAATTTCATAATGATATTTGATACAGACAATTCTGCATCCCTGGCTGGTTGCAATCACGAAAAAGTGATGTGCAAGAATGAAAATTCCTTCTCCTGTCACAGTTAGCTGGTGTGTCTACAGAAAAACTCCCACAGAGTCGTGGTGTGAGGCCACAGATAGATACCAGGGACAGGGGAGGTGTTTGAAGAATCGACTGGATCCCATCCCTGGAAGTGTCCAAGGGCAGGCTGGATGGGGCTCTGAACAGCCTGGGGTAGTGGAAGGTGTCCCTGACCATGGCAGGGGGTTGGAATGAACTTTAAGGCCCTTTCCAACCCAAACCATTCTGTGATTGTGACTGAGAGAGAGTGACTGAATTTGAGTGCCCCAAAGAGGCAGAAAAAGAGCAGTGGTGCCTCGATATGAGGATACAAGGGCTGATCCCTTCTGGTTCAGTGGGATCTTGGAGAGACACAGGAGGAGAAAGAGAGGGAAGAGGGAGAAGGTTTCAGGCAGTGCCTGTTGGTGCTCTAAGCCCCAGGTTCAAATCTGTGCTAATACAGAAATACAGAAGAAGGTGCTTTCTTATGCTAATGAGCCATCATGAAGCTTAAAGGGGAACCTGTGAGGACAGTGAGGGCACTTGGGGTGTCCAGCTGGAGAAGAGGAGACTGAGTCTCTGCTCTGTGGGGACCAGGGACAGCACCCAGGGAATGGCTGGAACTGTGTCAGGGCAGGGTTAGGTGGGATCTCAGGGAAAGGTTCTTCCCCCAGGAGAAGAACCAGGTTCCCCAGGGCAGTGGGCACAGCCCCAAGGCTGCCAGAGCTCCAGGAGGGTTTGGATGATCCTCTGGGGCACAGGGGG
>JAWWMP010000081.1:1816158-1843012 GCA_035047865.1 Dendrocincla tyrannina
AGGGCAGTGGGCACAGCCCCAAGGCTGCCAGAGCTGCAGGAGGGTTTGGATGATGCTCTGGGGCACAGGGTGTGACCTTTGGGGATGGTTCTGTGCAGGGCTGAGGGTTGGACTGGATGATCTTTGTGGATCCCTCACAACTTGGCATATTCTGTGCAATATTAGTGCTTCCAGTAAACTCAGAGGTTCTGGCTCTTTGAAGGTGCTCCTGCCACATCTTAAAGACAAGCTCTCAATGTTCTATTCCTTACCCCTTAGCTCCCAGAGTGGTGAAATTCGTGACAAGCCTCAACAGTGTGGTGTCTGAGGAAGGGAAGGAGGCCGTGTTCAAGTGCACCGTCTCCCCCAGTGACGCCGTGGTCACTTGGCTCAGGAACGGTGTCAAGATTGAAGCCAGCAAGAAATATGTGATCTCTCAGAAGGACACCAACCACAGCCTCACCATCACTGACCTGACACTGGAAGATGCAGCTGAAATCTCTGCCAATGCTGAGGGTGTGGAAAGCACAGCCAACCTCAGAGTGCGAGGTAAGAGGTGATAAATACCCCTTGGACAGCCTGTCACTGGTGCCCTGCCCATGGCAGAGGGCTGGAACTGGATGGTCTTTGAGGTTTCTTCCAACCCAAACCATTCTGTGATGATGATTCTGCAATATTTTATAATCATGCAAGAAGTGGGGAATTCTGCTTTGGCATCATTAAATAGGGATGCTCGGAATGCTTTGGGACTGGAATGAGCCACTGTCCTAATTTTCCTCTGAAAGCCTCTTTTCTGGATCCTCTACATTCTTACTAATACTTCTTCTCCTTTGGCAGAGGCCTCCATCTCGTTCAAGAAGAAACTGGAGCCCAGAACAGTTGAAGAGAGGGAGACAGTGACCCTGGAGGTGGAGCTGACCAAGGCTGCAGAGGTGAAGTGGATGAGGAACAGCATTGTGTTGAAGCCCAGTGACAAAGTAGAGATCAGAGCTGAGGGAACCAAGCACACCCTGGTGGTGAAGGACATCTCCTTCGCAGACCGGGGCTTCTACTGCTGTGAGAGCCCTGATGACAAGACCCAAGCCAAGATCAATGTGGAAAGTAAGTGTGCCATGAGCTCCAGTTCCATAATTACCCTGGGCAGGGTTTGGAGGTGGATTCTGCTCTCTGCCATTATCATGGAGACACAGGGACACAACCATGGGCTTGGTCACCAGTCTGATGACCTAGAGGAGGTGAAAACAAGGGCAGAGAACGTCTGCCTGGTTCCAGTGTCCTCCATCTCATCCCACCAGCTTTCAGTCATTCTGGTGACCATCAAGCTTCTTACTAATTCTTCTCTTTCCTCTGAAATTTCTCCTTCTGGTGGGTTCTGGTTTTCCCTTTGTGTGTTTTTATAGCAAACCATTCCGTCTTCAGCCACCCATTTGCCCTCTGCAAAAAAACCTCTTTCAGAATGTCTTTTTATGATCAGCCAGGGTCAAAAAACCCACAAGAGCAAATCTTCTACCTGAGGGTGTTGTCCTTTCAGGTAATTTGATGGTGCCCCACCTGTAGCCCTGCACTTCTGTCCTTTTTCCTACATCCTCTTGTCATGGTTGTCACAGCATAGATGAAGGCAGGATTTAAGGACTGATTTTGTCTGTAAAGCCCCTGCCACCAACTGGGGTTGTGTAGGTCCTAAATGATGTCATAAATAAAAATAAATAAATCAATCTTGTTTTATCCTCATTGGAGAATTGCATAATATTGTCATGGGTTAACTTTATTTGTTCTTTCACTAAAAACTAATGAACCTTGTTAGAAAAGGAGCCAGTTTGCCCTTTTTCTGTGATATTTGGTTGACCTGTTTGTCCCACCTGAAAACATCCATTTTAAAAATGGCAGCCGTGTGTGGTCACGGACAGGTTTTATTTCCTGTAGAAGTGGTTATTTAATTGGCAGATACCAATTAATTGCATGAATAACATGGAAATTTTATGAATAACACGGAAACAATCCATTTTGGGTATTTCACAGCTGTCAGTGTGAGATGTCCAAGCTCTCCCTGTTGTTTTCCAGTGAGGCAGATCAAGCTGGTCAAAGGCCTTCAGCCCCTGCAAGTCACTGAGAAAGGCACTGTCACCTTCGAGGTGGAGGTGTCCCACGAGGACGTGGAAGGCACCTGGCAGAGGGATGGAGTTCGGCTCAAACCTGCCCCCAACATCAGCATGGGGGTCCTGGGCAAGAAACATTCCCTGACTCTTTCTTCGGTGGCTCTCGAGGATGCAGGACTCATCTCCTTCAAAGCAGAAGGCATTAATTCCTCAGGGAGACTCACTGTGACAGGTACACTGGCCCAAAAGGCTCACACTGTGCTTGGTGTGGACATAATTGTCTTCTCCTGACCTGGAGAGCAAGCTTGAGTGGTCAACAAGCTGTCTTTGTAGCTGCAGTGGGTGTTGAGCAGTGTCCCACCATCAGTGACATATCCTTATGTCAACAGGGTTGTTGTAGCATCGTTGTCCACGAGCAGCTCATGATAAAGTACCCCAAACACCGTGATTTTGTTGTCACAGGTTTTTTGAACCATGGGCCCTGCCCACCCATCAGTGCTTGTGTCAGATGGTCCTGCAAACCTCACTCTCCACTGATGGGACTTTGTTTTTTCTTCTTTTTTTCTCCCCCAGAATTGCCAGTGAGAATCAGCAAACCTCTGGTAGATGTCAGTGTGACTCAGAAGGGCAAGGCCACGTTCGAGTGTGAGCTGTCCAGGCCCAACGTGAACGTTAAGTGGTTCAAGGTACAGCACTTCATGGATAGTGATATTTTAATTTCTGACTTCTCTGGAAGGGAATGAGAGCCTTTAATTTCACTTCCAGGGGATGTGAGTCTGAGCCTTTGAGATGCAGCTCTTGGCATTGCCCTCTTGTCCTTATGTTCATTAACTCTCCCAGTTTATCACTGGTTTTTATTTACTGGGTGTGTTTATTGAGTTGAAAGTTAAATTTCTTTATTCTTGCTTAGAACAGGAGCACTGCTGTTCCAGCAGTGCAGTCTTGTGCTTTACTTCCTGCCTAGCAGTTCTCACCCAGGGTTTATGAGGTCTTTCAGAGCTCTGGTTACAGGGAAGCCTCAATTTCCTTGGTCAGTGACAGCGCAGGTCCCTTTCCCTTGACTGGCATTCCATGTGCCTTCCTTGGGGCTCAGCAGATGCTTCCTTTAATTTGGGGTAACAGCAATTCTTCAAGGTAAAGTTTGGGCTGGAAGGGACCTTTAAATGTCATCTAATCCAACCCAATGACCAGGGCCATCTTCAACCTGACCTTGAGTGTTCCCAGGGATGGGGCATCCATGTCTCTGGGCAACCTGTGCCAGTGTTTTACAAATCCTCATCACAAAAACCTTCCTTACATCCCATTTAAATCAAACCTCCTTTAGTTTTAAATAATTTGTGTCTGAAGGGATCTTATTGCCAACCCTGTAGAGTGTTTCAAGCCTTCAAATAGGTGTCTGAAATCATCCAAAAGCCATTCCAACTTCTTGAAAACCTTGCACTCTCATGAAGTCTCAAGATGTGTTCCATTAAGCACAATCCCATTAAGTCCAACTGATGGTGATTTGGTTTGGTCTTTTCCCCTTCTAGGATGGGAAGGAGATCCGGCAAAGTCAAAATGTGGGGATTGTTTCCCAGGGCAATAAGAGAAGCCTCATTGTTCACAAGTGTGAGTATGAAGACCAGGGAACCTACACGTGTCAAGCAGCTGAAGACAAGACATCAGCTACTCTGAAAGTTCATGGTATGTTTGACTGCAGAAGGAAGTATTTTTGGCTACACAGGGAGAAATTCTTCGTGGGCTGTTTGTGTATTTCATAATTGGTTAAGATTTGGTTAAGTTTCTCTTTCTAGTGAGAAAATGCTGGCAGAGCTGCCCCTGTGCTTGCTCTATCCTTGCAGTGAAAAATACTTAGTTTTCCATTTACTGTAAGTGATTTCTACTGTCTGGGATTTAAATGATGTTTCCGGATTGGCAACTTAACAAATACTGGACAGCCTGGCACAAATCAGGTTTCATCTTCTGCCATTGTCACAGGGGGACTTGGCCTGAATAGGGACTGGATGAGCTAAAGAGGTGCCCTAATTTTGAGGCTGTAAATGCAAAAGGAATGGTCATTGTTTCTGCCTGCACCTCCCCTTTCTGCTCGAGGCAGGTTTCCCCTCTGTGTGTTGCTCTGTGCAGCTGATCAGGCACCAGCAGGGTTTTGTCACCAGGCTCTGAAGCACCAGAGAGCAGCTGGTGCTAAAGGCAAGTTCCTCAAGAGACAGGTTTGCCGTGCCCTGGCAGATGTTATTTCCATGAGGCACAGCTGAAAACCAGCTCTTTCTTAGTGTAAGACAGAGCATCTTTCTTATTGCTTACCAGCTGCTGTCCTCGTGTGGCCAGTTGGGTTTAGCAAGATCTTCAGAAGCATCTGCTCTGTCTCACTGCTCTGTTGAACTCCCCCTTTTCTCCCAAGCTTTGTGACAGGGAAGGGTGGTTGTTTGCATTTCTACTCTGCTCCTGAGGCTGATCCAAGGTGTATCAAGGCCTTCCTTTTGAAAGGAAATAGGGGTCAGTTCTGACAAAACGAGTGCCAAGCTGCAGAGTTAAAGATGCTTGTATTGAGTTCAGAAGATTCTGAAGAAAAGATTTTTCCTATGTGGAACAGGAGAGCATGAAGAGAAGCACATGAATGAGAGAGATTTATAGTGTCCCTCAAAACCATATGCTTGTGTTTAGTTTTCCTGGGCAGATTTTCTTCCATTAGTGTGTTTCACCTCTTTCAAAATCTGTGTTATGTCCACAAAATCCTCTGGCACTGAGCTCCGCTGTAGCTGGCAATTCTAATTCAAATATGAACTGTATTATTCGCTGTGTTGAGGAGAGAATTACCCAGGAAGGGAGGCTGGGCTAGAATAAAACACAATCCCATTTTTTTCCCCGCAGTTATGAGGAAGGTGAACACCCCACACTCGGTTATTGGAGGAACCCCAAATAAATATTTGTCTGTTTGGTTTCACAGCCCGAGATATCAAGATTGTAAAACCACTGGAAGATGTGGAAGTGAACGAATATGAGAGTGCATCTTTTGTCTGTGAGATTTCCCACGACGAGGTCGAAACCCAGTGGTACAAAAATGACAGCAAGCTGAAGACTTCCGACAATATCAAAATGCGACAGGATGGTAGGATGGGAGAGGGGGATCTTCTCCTTGAAGGGGGGTGTGATGGAGCAGGTTCTGACATGGGAGGTTTTGGGTGTGACCTCCAAAACCAAGTTAAGAAGGCTCAGCTGAGAGTCCTGCTTTGGTTTTGGGGATGCAGCAGTGCTGGGACAGCGTCGTGGTGGGAACTTCAATAGGGCAGATTTGGTGCCATCCACCACCCCATACTGCCAGCAGCGAGTAGGAATCTGCACCATCAGGCACCGGGTGGGATTCTTCTCTTCCAAGCACTTTCCCAACAGTCTGGGGCCACATTAAGTTAGTCTTTGGGGTAGCTGAGCTTGGCTTATCCTCTGGTACAGACACAGGGGGAATGGCCAGCCTTGCTGCCATGAGAGAGGTGATGCTGGGCTCACACCAGGAGGGCTTTGCTGAACGTGGCACAGCTCCTTGGGGGGTGAGGCTGCTTGTCTGGGGCAAGCTGAGCAGTGCCTGGTTGTGTGTCTGCCCTCAGGGAAGACCTACTCGCTGACCTATGCCCGTGTCCAAGTCGAGGATGCGGCTGAGATCAAATTTGTGGCAGAAAAGGCAGAATCTCGCGCTCAGCTGACCGTGAAAGGTAAGGATGATGCTTTTGGTGCCAGTGCTGCTTGTGCTCTCTCACATCACAGACCTGTGAAGAAGGTTGAACAACACCTACAGCTTCCAGGGAAAATAAAAAACACCTCCTGCCTCCCTTACTGCCTCTTAAATATCAGCCTGGGAATTTCCTTGGGCAAAGTAAGTTAATTTTTTCAGGAAGGTTGGTTTTATACCTTTAGGAATTAAAAGTTGTGCATGAAATTGGAGGGGCAAAAAGCCGTGGCTTGAATTTCTCCTGCATTTTCGCTTTCTAGTGTATGTTAAAAAAGAAAACAGCATTTTTGTGTGTGTGTTAAACTAATACAATGTGATAGAGGGAGAGAGAAGGAAGACATTTGACTTAACCCACTGATGAGGAGCTCAGGAAACAGATCAGTCCCAGCTTTGCCATAGCACTGCTGTGTAGTGTTGAGGAAATTACCTTTATCATTGCAGTTCAGCCACTCCAGTGGGAAAATAGGGAGGAAAACTTCCTTTTAATTAGCTCTTCACTTGCTGTGTGTTAGCTGAGTGCTCAGCACAGTGGGGATTCCTCTCGGATAACTGGCCACAAAAGAAATGTCCCCAATGAGCTTTCAATTCTTTGCTACTTTCAGAGCTGCCCGTAAAAATCGTGAAGCCTCTGCGAGATAAGATCGCTCTGGAGAAGCACCGGGGCATCCTGGAGTGCCAAGTGTCTCGTGCCAATGCCAAGGTGAGGTGGTACAAGAAGGACGTGGAGATTCACCCCAGTGACAAGTACGAGGTTGTGAGCGAAGGGGTCTACAGGAAACTCATCATCAACGACGCCGGCTACGAGGACGAGGACACGTACACGTGTGATGCCTTCGATGACAAAAGCAGTGCCAATTTCTTTGTTGAAGGTAGAGAACCCTTCTTCTCACCCCTGGAAGGGGGGTTGGCCGATTCACTTTGTGTTTGGAAATGCAATGCCACTGAGAAAGTGTCTTTGTTCAATAGCCATTCATCCTTAAGTCCATTGGTGTTGAACCCTCTTAGGATTATCAGTGCAGGTGCAAAATGAACAGGGGGTATATTCTCCTATGGAAAGTGATGAAATTCCTGTTTCCACAGTTTATCAAATGTACTGGAGAGATCTTGTTTCTCAGACAAGTGTTGCCCTTCCCATTGTCAACACCTGCATTTCAATGAACCTTCTTTTCCATTTTAGAGTGGCTTTAGAAACAGGACTAGAAATCAGGAGATATGGATTCTCAAGGCAGGGCTCTGCCTCACTGTCTGGCCTGTGTTTGTTTTCATATAAAAAGGATGTTTTAAGGCCTTTTGAGCTAATAAGTGCAGTATTCAAGTGCGCAAGAGTTGGCTTGAATGTTTCCAGTTGATCACGGTAAAGTTTTTAAAACCCTGTTCTCTCATTCCATGCAGAGCAAGCCATTAATATCGTGAAGGAGTTGTGTGATGAGGATGTGACAGAGCCCGAAGAAGCCAACTTTGAATGTGAGATATCCATTCCATCCGTGAAACCCCCCAAGTGGTTTCTACGTGGGGAACCTTTACAGCCTGGCAGAAACTTCATCATGCAGCAGGAAGGCACCACCCACAGGCTGACAATAGTGAAAACCAGTGCTGATATGACAGGCACCATCCAGTTCTCCATTGGCAAATCAAAATCCACTGCAAACCTGCTTGTCAGAGGTGAGGTGATATGGCCTGCCTTGAATTAGGGCAAAGATCTTCCCCCTCACAGCCCCTGGAAAGCAATTTGTCGTGCACACTGTCTAATGTGCAAGATCCACTGGCTGAGTTTTTGGAAATGTGTGTGTACCTGGAAGATCTGCTGAGTTCCCAGTTCCAATTCACTGGGAGCAGCGTTGGATGCACTAAATGAGCCAACAATGTCTTAGGAGTGACTTGAATGACTTTGCTGTCCCTGGTATTCAGAGCTGGTATTGAAATCTATCAAGCTAAAACTGGTTTTTGATTTATTTTTGTCCTCTTGACGTTACCAAAGAGGACAAAACAGATGAAATTTGCCAGGAGAGTTTATTTTGTCCCATTTCTGAACTAGACAAGTTTGACAGCTCATTTGCTTAATTCATGTTGTCATTGACTTGATCTAGGACAAAGCTTCAAGGCTTTTTCTCTTCCACTGTCGCCATGGTGAATATGTCCAATCCCACCCTGAAGTCCTTGCTTTGTCTTTAATTTGCTCTTACTTGAATGGAAACCTCAATTAGAGAGCAATTCAGTGAGCACTGAACCAGGATTTGGGGGTTAATGTATGGTATTATCTTACAGAATAAAATCTATGTGATCTATAGATCATCTTGATGATGTGGCTTCAAAGCACAGCAGCTCTGTAAGAGCCACTTGAACACTTCAGAAAAGTTGTGAATGTCACACATGACATCCATCAGCACGAAATGCAGGTTAGAAACCACCTTCTTCTTCTTCTTCACACTGATCCTCAGCTCTTTCCCAACCCTGCAGATTACCACATACAGATCACCAGGAAGCTGGAGGACAAGACCGTCCTGGAGAAACACTCGGCCGTCCTGTCCTGTGACTTCAGGCCTTCTCCAAAGGTTGTCAAGTGGTTCAAGGACCACGTGCTCATCGAGCCCTCGGAGAAGTACAAGATCAAGCGGGAGCAGTACTCGGCAGAGCTCAAGATCTTGAAGGTGAAGCCGGAGGATGCCGGAGTGTACAAGTGCCGGCCCGGGGCTGCCGAGACCAAAGCCACGCTCACCGTCGAAGGTAAGAGGAGTTCTCACCAGCAGGGCTGTCCTGCTGTCCATCTCTGTGGGTCAGGAGTTCACCCTGGCCTCCTCTTCTTGAGGAGAGGTGAATTCCCAGTTGTTTTCTAATTTTACACAAGTGAGCTGAGAGTGCTGATATGCCATGATAATGACATTGCCCTTGCCATGAAGTAGGTGGTGCATGTGGAAAAACACCGTGTGGGTGAGGTAGGAATTAAAGTTTGTCAAGGCACGTTATTTTTAATTTCATCCAAGGAATTAGACTTCTGGTGCTTCTAACAAACTAAATTCTCTGTGTTAAACTGCTACAGGGCATGGACTTTCATGGTCTTGGTTGTGGGTTTCATTTCCTGGCCACTCTGTCAGCTTTTTTATCTGCTATACATTTTTATACCTGCCATATACACATTTTCTAGCTTCTATTTTATATCTCAATGAATTTGTTATTCACAGTGATGCTTTACCTCATCTGGGTTGGGAGCTGTTTGTAGCCAGTTCTTTTCCCTCTAAGAAAAGATCTGAGTCACTTTCAACAAGACTTGGAGACAAGCCACAGAATCATTTCCAAAAGTTCAGGGGCAGCTCTTGGTAACAGTTTGGCCTTGCAGAGGTTCTTCACTGAAGGTGTTGTCAAACATTGAAATGGGCTGCCCAGGGCAGTGGTGGAGTCACCATCACTGGAGGCTTTTAGAAGATGTATAGATGTGGTACCTGGAGGACATGGTGGCCTTGGATTTGATAACCTTACAGGTCTTTTCCAACCTTAGTTATTTTACTGGTCTGTTCCTTCTGAACAACAAAAGTATTTAATACTCCAAACCCCTGCCCCGAGTTGTTTAATCCTTGAGAAATAGCATTGCGTGAGTGGAGAAGCTGCAAAGAGAAACCTCCAGCCAAGGACTGGGAAAGAGAAGAATCAAATCCCTGTTGCTCCCTAAAGATGAGCAATCTCTTTGTAATTTTCTGTTGTGACCAAAACAATTTTCTTCCTCTTGTCCTGTGTCACAGTTTCCCTGGAAGGGAGTCAAGGACAATTTAGTCATAATGTGGGGATTTTTTGTGTGCAGTGACTAGCACGCAGGGTTGGAGCTCTGCAGGATACTTAGACATCTCTGTAACATCATGTGAGAAGGAATGACTTATTTTTAAATTAAAAATTAAAAAAGGGAAAAAAAGAAAGACTGATTTAGAGGGCCATGTAGTCTTTTTAATGGATTTGTTTTTATTGTTGGAGCAAGTGCAGGTCCAAGTAAATGAAATGTGTTGATCCAAGGTGTTCAGGAGACCAGACTAAGTCATCAAATAACCTCTAAGCGCAGTGAAACTGTTAATGGGAACAACTGATTTATGGTGATGGTGCCCCTTGGTTTCCCACAGCCCGCAACGTAGAAGTCCTCAAGCACCTGCAGGACGTGGAAGTTGAAGAAGACAGCTCTGCCGTGTTCTCCTGCGAGCTGTCCCACGACGACGAGGACGTGGAGTGGTTCCTCAATGGCACCCTCCTCTACACCAACAATTTCAATGACATCAAGAATGTTGGCAAGTGCTACACACTGACCATGAAGCAGGTCAAGCCCGAGGACGCTGGCACAGTGACGATGAAGTCAGACAAAGTGTCCGAGAGCGTGCGGCTGAAGGTGATAGGTGGGTCGTGATCACACTCCTCCTGGGTGCAAATAGATGCAAACGAGATATTATTGACCATATTATTGACTACATATTGACCATGCCCACGCAGCAATCCTGCTTGAAAGCTTCATCTCCCTGGTGTGCAGGGCCTTTCTTCCAGAGCAGATTTCTACTGCAGTGGGTGGTTTTTCTAAGGAAAATTGTTTTGGTGTCCCGACAAAACTTTCTGCAGGTTTTTGTCATCTTTTTACTTACCAGGACAGTATCAAGAACACTTTTTTGGACTTGTAGGTCTCTTCAGTTGGTAGACAGTCTGTAAACTATTGTGTCCAAAGATTTATGGCTACAGGGACCTGAGCTTCAGTGGACCCCCAAGTGTAGGGCATCCTGAGTCAGGGGAGGTTTAGGTTGGGTATCAGGAGGAGGTTTTTCACCCAGAGGGTGGCTGAGCACTGGAACAGGTTCCCCAGGGCAGTGGTCACAGCACCAAGCCTGCCTGAGTTGAAGGATCATTTGGACAGTGTTCTCAGGCACACGGTGGGATGGTTGGGGTGTCCTGTACAGGGCCAGGAGTTGGACTTGATGATCCTGATGGGTCCCTTCCAACTCAGGATGTTCTTTAATTCTCTGACTTTTAATATACCATTTGTGAAGCTGGACTGAATCAGCAAGGAGAAGACAGTTTGCTGCTCTCCTTCCTATGTCGTAAAGTTCAGTCACACAGCTGAGTTTCTGTGGTGTAACATGTTCTTGTGCACCCTTATCAAGTCTGACACCACGCTGAGCAGTGTGGCTGACATGCCTAAGGGTTGGGAGACCATCCAGAGGGACCTGGACAAGGGCCCATGTGAATCTCTGGGGGTTCAACAAGGTGCAAGGGGCTTCACCTGGACCA
The DNA here is from genome assembly GCA_035047865.1 of Dendrocincla tyrannina. Taxonomy (NCBI): domain Eukaryota; kingdom Metazoa; phylum Chordata; class Aves; order Passeriformes; family Dendrocolaptidae; genus Dendrocincla; species Dendrocincla tyrannina. Next base: position 1,827,208 of record JAWWMP010000081.1, read on the forward strand.
GGGCAGCCTTTGTGTCAGTCCAGGCTGGGGGATGAAGGGATTGAGCACAGCCCTGCTGAGAAGGTCTCGGAGATGCTGGTGGGTGACACAAGTTTAGGTTCTGCTTTGGTGTCAGCAGCATTGCCATCACTTAATCTGTCTGTAAGGATCTGATGGCAACTGAAATCTCTCAGCTGAGATATCCTGGTTGTTCTCTGGTTTGCCTGTTAACCTGCAGAGAAACCTGTTGTCTTCATGAAATCCTTGGATGACGTTTGCGGTGAGGAGCGAGGGGTGATTAAACTGGAGTGTGAAGTCTCCAAAGAGAAGGTCAAGCCTGTTTGGAAAAAGGATGGTGTGAAGATCACTTCTGGTAACAAGTATGAGGAGATACAGTCTGGGAAGACCCTGTGCCTCCTTATCCGTGATCTTGAAAAGACAGATGCAGGTTTATACACCTGTGACATCGGCACTGATGTGGCCAAGTCAAAGGTCAGCGTTCAGGGTGAGTATTGTAGATGATGGCCAGTCAAGGGGTGCTGGAAGTGAGGGTGGGATTGGTGACTTGGTGTCACACCTAGTCCTCCGTAAGCCTCACATAACATGGTGATGTCTGGACAATGCCTGTTATCTTTGATGTGAATATATCTGAGGCTTCAGTGAAAATCAGGTGTCAAGAATGTAGTGACAATGTTTGCTTCCTGAACATCCCCAAGGTGCCAAAATCCTCCCAGGAGAGCAAATACTTTCCTCCAAAATAATTAACAACCAACAACAAAAAAGCCCCTCAAGCAGCCCATGTCTCATATTTTGAGCTATTAATTCAGAGTCCATTGTGGGGACACAAAAGTGGGACAACATTGTCTATTGAAGAACCCGGCAGTTCATCCTGCCCTTCAATCCTTGTGTCTTCTTGAAGGAAAAAGAATTGTTTGTGGTTTCCAAACTCATATTGGTAATGAGAAATATTTTGAGTTTGATTTGAGCCTGATTTGAACACCAGGAGTAACAAGTTAAGAAAATTCAACCATCCCATTCCTCATATCAGCGTGGAGAAGAACCTCACACATCATCCCAGAACCTTTCTCATTGAATCTTGACTCTTCCCCCCAAGTGAGCTGTTCTTCACTCAGTCCTTGCTGAGCAGAGCCAGAATGTTCACAAGTCCCCATTCTTCTATAACTTTGTGGTGATTCTGAGTGGATAATATCTGAGAAATCCTTCCCGTGTCACAGAGCTCTGTAAGGAATGAGTTGGTGTCCCACCAATCCAGTAGATAAACCATAAAAATGTCGTTTCTCTACTGCTGTCTTCCATAAAAACCTTCTCCCCTTTTGTCCTGCAGAACTGAACATCGGCATCACCAAACGGCTGAAGAACACCGAGATCCACCTGGGGGAGGACTGCACTTTTGAGTGCATTTTGTCCCACGAAAGCATCGATGACTTCAGCTGGACACTGAATGGGAGAAGGGTGGAAAGCGGTGGGAGATTCAGAACGTCCAATGTGGGTCGCAAATACACCCTCAGTATCCAAAATGTGGCCCCTGAGGACGCCGGGGAGGTCGTTTTCACTGCCCGAGGTCTGACCTCCAAGGCTGCTCTGGCTGTGAAAGGTAAGGAGGGTTCTGGGCTTGGATCTACTGGGTGTATTTTCACAAGGTTCTCCAGCAAACTGTGGAGGCAAAGTCTTCTTGTGACCAGAGTGAATGACAACCATGAAGAACGGAGATTTTTCCCTTAAAAACCAGTGAAAGGCTGAAAGTTTGAATAGATATTTGAGAACTGACTACACTGGGTAGTGTATACAGATAAATTCAGCACAGGTTGTCTTCAACAGAGGAAATCACCCAAGGCTCCCTGGGTGGTCAATGGAGAGAAGGAATAGGTAGTTTTCAGACATAATTTGTAGTTTGCAACTAGTCCTTTTTGCACAGAATCTCAGAATGGTTTGGATTGGAAGGGACCTTCAAGATAATCCAGGGTAGATTTCAATTAGATATTAGAATGAAATTCTGCCCTGGGAGGGTGGGCAGGCCCTGGCACAGGGTGCTCAGAGAAGCTGTGGCTGCCCCATCCCTGGAAGTGTCCAAGGCCAGGTTGGAGCCACCTGGGCTAGTGGAAGGTGTCCCTGCCCACAGCAGGGTTGGAATGAGATGATCTTTCAGGTCCCTTCCAACCCAAACCATTCTGTGATTTGAATTGCAAAACCCCCAACCATAAAGGGATCATGATTTCCATTCAAAGGTTCCTTTGTTTTTCCTTTCTTCCAGAGAAACCTACTGAGGTCACAAAACAGCTGGAGGATAAAACATCCCAAGCAGGGCAGGACATCAGCCTGAGCTGTGAGTTGTCCAAAGCTGATGTGAACATCAGGTGGTACAAGGATGGCAAAGCAATCCGGAAAAGCCAGAAATATGACTTGCAGCAGGAGGGGACACGGGCCATGCTGATCATCCGGGACTCCACAGTCAAGGACAGTGGGGAATACACCTGTGAGACTGAGGTCTCCAAAACCACAGCCAGGATCACGGTGCAAGGTCAGCTGAAGGGTGGAGAGGGGCTGTGGGGGACAGAGGTTGGGATGTTCTTCTCTTCCATTTCCCTGAACAGGGTCAGGTTTTACTTTTCAATTAGTAATATCTCCTGGAGATATTTCACCTGCTGTGTCCTGTGACTGGGTGTGGACCTGGTGACCTTCTCAGATCCATCCCATCTGATGAGAGGAAATGGCCTCAAGGTTTAGATGGGATATTAGGAGAAATTTCTTCATGGAAAGGGTGGTCAGGCATTGGAACAGGATGCCCAGGGCAGTGGTGGAGTCACCATCCCTGGAGGGATCTAAAAGACATGTAGATGTGCCACTTGGGTATGTGGTTTAGTGGTGGACTTGGAGGAGTTAACAGTTGCTTGATGATCTTAAGGGTCATTTCCAGCCTAAAAGATTCTACAATTTTTTATTCTGTGATTCCCCAAGTGGGGGCAGTGGGAATCCAAGACCACTCTCTATGCTTAGGGCTAATTTGGGTAACAAGTCTGTCTCTGTCTTATTTTTTTAATCTTTTTTTTTCTTTCCAGAAAAACCTAATTATTTTGTGAAGGAACTTTCAGACTTGAAAGTCGACGAGAGTGGAACTGCAGTTTTCATGTGCCAGAGTGAGAGAGCTGCCTCCTCTGTGGTCTGGAGGAAAGGCATCGCTGAGCTCAGGGCTGGCAGGAAATACGAGATGACCCAGAAGGGACAAGTCCTCCAGCTGACCATAAAGAACCTGGAGAAAAGCGACAGTGACACTTACAGTTGTGACATTGGGGATGCCCAGACCAGAGCCAAGCTTGTCGTGCAAGGTATGAATGGCAGGAATGTGGCTGTACATCCCATTTCCCCATTTCTAGGCACAGGCAGTTGTATTTCTCTGCACGTTGGTACCAGATCCACTGATTTCTTGCTCATGATATAAAGATCTTGTAGCCAAAAATATAGACATGGAGCTGGATGTGCCAAGCCATTGGAAGGAATTCCACCTGGAGTGCTTTGGGTGTGATTTAACCCCAAAATGTTGGTGTGAGGAGAGGTTGGTGTTCCTGTGTGAACACAATTCAAAGTGCCTGCTGCTAGATGGGGAAAAATTATTCTGCATCCAGGCTTTTCTCTGGATCCCTTGATGCCTCTTCCCAGTTGTGGTTTCCAAGAGGTGATGGGTAAATAGTGGTCCATAGAATCACAGAATGGTTTGGGTTGGAAAGACCTTAAAAATCATTTTGTTCCACTCCCCTGCCATGGGCAGGGACACCTTCCACCAGCCTAGGTGGCTCCAAGCCCCATCCAACATGGCCTTGGACACTCCCAGGGATGGGGCAGCCACAGCTTCTCTGGGCAACCTGTGCCAGGGCCTGCTCACCCTCACAGCCAAGAATTCCTTCCCAATATCCCATCCAGCCCTGCCTTCTGGCACTGGGAAGCCATTCCCTGTGTCCTGTCCCTCCAGGCCTTGTCCCCAGTCCCTCTCCAGCTCTCCCGGAGCCCCTTCAGGCCCTGCCAGGGGCTCTCAGGTGTCCCTGGATCCTTCCCTTCTCCAGGTGAGCCCCCCCAGCTCTCCCAGCCTGGCTCCAGAGCTGCTCCAGCCCTGGAGCTCCAGCCCTGGAGCATCTTCATGGCCAGAATCTTTCAGTGCTTCATGTCCCTTTGCCCCTTGGAGATGAAGGGAGCAACCCAAACTGCAGCTGAAGAGCACAACCAGCACAGCAGCTTTTAGATGATCCTGGGGACACTCCATGAGCTGGGCTGGCCAGGGCTGGTGGCAGGGCAGTGTTTGAGGTTTGTTCCTCCAGTGCCCAAACAGGAGAAACCCTTGAGATGAAACTGATAAAACAACGAAGAGAACAGGAGGAATGGTTCAGGAATTTCCAGCTGGGGATGCAGTGGCAGTGTCCACTTGCTAATTACTGCAGGTATTAAAGACAAGGGGGTGAAGTCAGACTCCTCCAGCTCTGGCCATCTGGTAGAGGAGTGTTGAGAAGCAAAGAACTGTTCTTAAACCCCCCCTCGTGGCCTCTGAGCACCTGAGTTCACTGTGAGTTCACTGTGAGTTCACTGCGAGCTTCCCAACTCCAGCTTTCCTGAGAGCAGAAAATACTTCACTGTCAAGAAGATAAAAGCAAAAAATCCCTGTGCTGGTTTTGTAAGCAGGAAGAACATCAGAGATAATTTTGTATACAGCAATAACCTTATTTTATATGTATTTATAGTTAGGTTTATCCTTATATATATATATTTCCAGTTAGGTGCATATCTGCCTGTGCAGGCTGGTTTTCAGGGCAGATGCTTTATTTCTTTTGCATCTTTTATTTCTTAAAACTGCAGTCAGACACTCTCTCTGATTCTCACTGTGCTTATGGTTGGGCTGAACTCTAAGAAACCCAAAGAAATCAAATAATATTGGCTCTAGAAAAGCAGGGAGGGTGTCAAGGGTGGGATCATCTGCTCAGTGATGTCTAGAGCTCAGTAATGCTGGCAGAGACTCACCCTCTCAACCTTTTCAGGGAGTTTCATTAGGAGAGGGTTTATAACACTGGATCTGCATTGTACTTGTTCTGCTTTATGTTTCCTGGTGCTTTAAAGTTGTCTTGTCCTATTTTGGTGTGTGTCCTGTATATATTCTCTTCCTGTGAGTGGGTTTTGTGTTTAATATCCGGGGAATTGTGTTTCAGTCCTCTGTATCATGAGCATATTTCTTTCTTGGGAGTTTTCCATATGGATTTTCATGCTAGAAACGGAAGATTCCAGTAATTGCTGTGTCTATGTTCCTTTCAGGCCAGAAAGTGCTAATAACAGAAGACCTGGAAGATGTCACTGTGTTAGAAGGAGAATCTGCCATGTTCAAGTGCAGAATCTCTCCCGTAGACTATAGCAAAGTGCAGTGGTTTTTGGATAAAACCCCACTCCATACCAATGAACTTAATGAGATCCAGTCGCAGCCTGGGGGATATCACCTGCTAATGCTGAGAAAGCTCTCCCTGAAGGACTCGGGGGTCATTACATTTGAAGCTGGGGATAAGAAAACATCTGCCAGTTTGGTTGTGAAAGGTAAATCAATCCTAAAAACCACAGGAGAGGAAATAAGGAGCACAAAGAAGTGGGGTTGATGCGGGTAGGTGGAAAAAATAAAAGGCCATGTCTGTGTATGCTCAAGAATAGAATGAATTATACAGTGAAATTCCAGCTGGAGAATGAACACTTTGTAATCCTGGACAACTCTGGGAGTGTTTATTGGCTCTTAGGTGGGAATGTTGTGCTGCAGTGATGCCTTGTTCAGTTTTCCTCGAGTGAGCTGACAAGGTGGTGGTTAATGAGAAAGAATCAATTAATTCAATAGCAACCAATAAGTTTTAAGTGTGGTTTGCATTGTCTGAAAGGCAACACTGCATGTTTTTCTCTGTTATCCGCTGTTGACAGTGGATGGGTTTGTCTGGAAAAGTTAAAGTGAGTTAAAAGTGCAGTGTTAGTCTAATTCCATAGTGAGGAAGCGAAATGAATGCCAAACAGCCCAAGAATGTGGGATTAAAGAGATGGTTTCTTACTGGAAATGTAAATATTTCTCGTTGCCCAGAGATGTGAAACACACAGGCTCCACCGAGTCACATCCCTGTCTCATTTTTCCCAACCACCACATTTATTTCAAAGTATGTTATTTTCCTTTTTTTTTTTTCCAAATTTGAAATTTTTCCCAAGTTACAAAGATGCAACAGAATTATTGTGTTTGTTTGTGTTTTCTGAAGGAAAATGAAAGGGTTTTGTTTGGAAAAGGTTAATATGTGATGCTGTAATACCATAACCAGGTTTTGCTCTCCTGATTGATTGGATTATTATGAATTAAAAAGACTTAAGATGAGAGAGATAAGATCTGCCTTGGCCAATTTAGTTATTGGTGTGTATCTCAGACTACTTTTATAAGCTATGTAGAAAGACAAACACTTCCAGAGAGCTTCTCTGCCCCAGTGGCCTATTTTGGACGTGACTCTCTGGTCTCTGGGGGTGTCTGTCACCTTCCAGTGGTCATAGAGACACCTTTAATGATCTGTCTGAGCTATCTGCCTGGTTTTTAGGGGACTTGTTCTGAAGAGACCTGCTCTAGATGAGAGACACCTGTATTGCACCTCACTGCATTCAGGATTAACTTCTCCACATTCAGGCAGAAGGTTCAAATGACTCAGTTTCCATGGGAAAAAGCTCCGAAAAAGATTGCCTCAGTCTTATTTGTGTTTACTGGGAAGTGAGAGAGATCTTATTGATGTTCCTCAACAGGAATGTTGCCTTCTCAGTTCCTCCCAGATGTCAGTGGGTACTTAAACAACTCTTTGTGGCTTTATAGTCACAAACACCAAATTAGCTGTTACCTTGACCTGTAGCTTGATACAAATAATCCTGGATGCAAATCTCATGGATTGCTTGTGATCTGAGCATCCTCACCTCTTCTGAAACATCTCAGGTGGTTCCCATGTGACTCTGGAGCAGCTGAAAGGAGTACAGTTATTACTATCAACATTAAGAGCTTTTGGAGGGATACTCTGGGTCCTAATTTGTCATCTAACACTGAGGTCAGAGCAATAAATTGAAATGATGAAAACAGGAAACTCCACTGAGAAGGAACCTCTTTGCACAGAGATGTTTTCATCAAGTTGTCCAGAACAGCACCCAGAGAGGTGAAAGAATTGAAACAGGAAAATCCTTCTTCTAACCTGGGTTTAGCTCTGTGGAAGTGAAGTGTCTGAGCTCTCTGAGAATCCTGGAATGGTTTGGGTTGGAAGGAACCTTAAAGATCATCTTGTTCCATCCCCCAAGAGGAGAGCAGTGGGTCAGTTGGTATTCCTGTAGGAGATCCACTCAGCCTAAGGGAGAATCCAGAGAAAGGATGAATCACCTCCTGAATACCCTCAACAAAGCCAGTGAATGACACATGAGAGAAGAAACCTCGTGTTCTCCTCCCCTGGGCTAACAGAGCACAGCAAAACTTACCACGTGCAGCTTCTCTAAGGGAATGGACTTGACTAAAATAAGATTGAGTTGAAGCACCACCCCAAAAAAGGAGTCTGTGAAAACTAGGGACCTTGATCCTTTGAAGTAATCTCCCAAAAATCATAGAAACTTAGTACAAGAATACCATCAGAGCATCTTCTAATATGGATTTGGAGCAATAAGAAAAACTTGATTCCAAATAACCACTTGAATCCCAGAATATAGAACATAAACTATATTGTTCCTGCCCTTGTTAATGAGCTCTCTGATGAAAATGGGTGTTTGAATCCTTTGTTTCCAGTGTAAGAGAGTTCAAAAGTGGAAATCCACCAAATTTCCAATGGCTCTCTCCAAGGAGGGAGCTCAACCCCCCACATTTGTCTGGGTAATTACTTTGGGCAACCAAATCTCTCACAGCAATGTCCCCAAGAGTGGGATCAGGCAGGAGGTGCCATCCTGCTTGATGGGACAAGGGAGGATGGTTTTAAACTAAATGAAGGTCAATTTAGATTAAAGAAAGAAGGTTTTTATAATGAAGACTCTAAGAGGTGCCCAGAGAAGTGGTGGATGCTCCATCCCTGGAAACGTTCAAGGCCAGGTTGGATGGGGCTTGGAGCAACTGGATCGAGCTGAAGATGTCCCTGCTCTTTGCAGGAGGGTTGGATTAGATGACCTTTAAAGGTCCCTCCCAACCCAAAATGTTCTGTGATTCTATGATCTAAAGGGTTGTTATCTCAGTTTCTGGGAGTGAAATCACTTGTTGTTCACCTGGGCAGGTTTGAGCAGGTACAGGAGGTTTTTAAGGGCACAGGGCTGTGTTTAACCAGACCCCTGGATGTCCTCTGTGGTGTTAGACACTTGGCAGGGGCTGGTCAGAAGCTGCACCTGGATTGGAGAAGTCAGTGTGAATAAAAAAGCATTTGGGTTGTTGGAAGGGTCAACCTGAACCTCAGAGCGTGGAGTGGCAGGACAGGCTGCTCACAGGACTGATCTAGAGGACCAAGAAGCAAACCAACTTTAGGCTGAGGTTGCTGTGTGAGGAAAAAGAAGACCTTGATGATGTCACGAAGAAGAGGTGGTGGTTCATGGTCCCAGTTTTCTCTGGCTTTCTCTGCACGAGGATGTTCTCTCAATGGGATGGATCTCTCCCATGATGAATCATTTGCTGTTAGAAACCCCCCACACTTGTGATGTTCCACTACAGCCCCATTTTTCCCTTCACAGAGAAGGGTGTGGGATTTAAACACACGGATTCACATCAGCAGTAGATGTGAAGGAGCCAAGCCATAACGAAGTCTACAACAAACTGCACTGTTGGAGCTTTCCTTTATCTGTTAGGGTCGCAGCAGAACAGCAGAATGCAAAAACAGGACCAAAAAATCAGTAGTTGTGAGACACGCAGTGTCCCAAAGTAGAGATAAAGGGGGCCAGAAGAACAAGCTGTAGTTGTTCAACAGCCACAGGTCAAGTGGATCACGAATCAGTAGCTGATCTGTGTATGCATAACACAGCAGAATTCAGGAAGGATTTTTTATTTCATTATCTAAGGGGAAAACACTTCAGTTGAGGAGGTTTTTTCCTCCCAATAAATTCCTTCCCTGCACAAGCTCAGCTCAAAGCCTTGAATCCCAGGCTGTGGCAGAGCCTGCCCAGCAAGCTCCACAGGGATCCTGTCACCTGCCCCTTCTGTGTTTGCTCTGTGCTGGCTTTGAGTCTGTGTTCATGTTGGGTTAAAAAAAAAAATCCATTTTAATAACGAGAAATCAATAGTGCTGGTCGTGCCAGGAAGTGCTTTGGCATTGCTGTGTCCTCCTTGTTGCGTGTGAGTTGACCTCCTGAAGTTTTATGGGGTTTGTGCCAGTGGTGCAGCCCTGAGCACCCATCTGTGGCACAGTTTGTGCCACTGGCAGCAGGGCAGCATCTGCCACTGATGTGGATAACGAAAGCAGCCACAGCAGCAAAGTGCAGACAGTGGTTCAAAGGAAAATAAACATATGGTTTCAATGGTTTTGGGTTTTTTTTTGCTGCTGTAAAGTGCTGGCAGCCAGATGTGAGATGTCAGAATCTGTTTGCTCTTCACCAGTGCTTCTCCATTCCTGCGGTTTTCTGTCTCAAAACCAGTCTGATACAAAAAAAAAAAGGGGGGAAAATGATTTCCAGCCTCAGGTTTCCTTCACCATTGGCTTTGTTCTTTTCCAGAGCCACCGCTGCTTTTCAAGCAAGAGCTTCAAAACGAAGAGGCTAAAGAAGGCAAACAGGTCAAGCTGAGCTGTGAGCTCAGCAAGCCTGGCACCCCGGTGACATGGCTGAAGGGGGACACTGTTCTCTGTGCCAGTGACAAGTATGAATTTAGGCAGCATGGCACCGTGGCAGAGCTCATCATCCGGGATGTCCGCTCAGGCGATGCTGGGCACTACACCTGCAGCACTGGGGAGCTCAACACCACTGCCCTGCTGAAAGTCAAGGGTGGGTAGAGTTGCACCCGTTGCTGCCCTTGCTTAATCAAGTGGTCTATTAAAAAATAATAAATCACAGAACATATAATTTTTATTTTTGTGGCAGTGCCACGTTCAATATGTAAAATGTAAAGGTAATATTCCACCCTTGTCATCATTTGTATGTATTTTATTCCTGTAATCTCAAATTCAGTGGTTGGGGTTTTGAATCTGTAACCTCCCACTGGGCTAAAACCCATTAGGTGAAGTGTAGAGGGTTAATTTTCTATGTGCTGTAATTCCTGACCTGTCAGTTCTTTTACACAACTGTGTTAGGACTGGAGTTGGAGCTGGAGCACAAGAAACAGAAACCCAGTCCCTGAAAAATTGCAGGTGGCCAAGTGATTAAAGTTTATATCCCCACTCTCCCTAAAACGTCCTTTTTAAAGGCTTTTAGTTGCCATTTGCACTTCCCAATATTCTTCTAACAAATGTAGTAACTTTAGTAGTATGTGCTGGAGCAGAAAGCAGGAGAGACAGAGGATATAATTATTATTTCAGAGCTCTGCAGGAACAGGGAATGAATTAAACCCAAAACTTTGCCCATAATCCTTGGAATCCACAATGAGATGACAACACTGGGGGAAGGGATTTATTCCTGCTCCCAGGCAGGATCAACCTGGATGCCACACAGCCAAGGGAGGGTCTGGGGCTGCTCTGCTCCTTTGGAAAAGGACTGGTTGTAGGTGACAGCTCTCATGGGGGCAGGTCAAAAGGGCGTGTCCTAACCCCTGGTTCTGTGTTGTAGTTATGCCTGTGCTTTTCAAACAAACCCTGGAGAACACGGACACAGAAGAAGGGAGATCCGTCTCCTTGCGCTGCGAACTCAGCAAAGCCGATGCCACCGTGGTGTGGAAGAAGGGAGGAGCCACGCTCCAGGCAAGTGCCAAATATGAAATGAAGCAGAAGGGGACAGTGGCAGAGCTGGTGATTCATAATGCAGAGCCAGAAGATGCTGGAAGATACACCTGTGACACTGGAGACCAGCAGAGCACAGCCCAAGTCAAAATCCATGGTAGGAACGAGACACCTGCTTGTGACCATTTGTTGTTGTTCTTGCCATGGTCTTGCTACCTCCTGCACACTTTAGAGTTTGGAAAAATAGGGATCAGTGCAGGCAAAAGGGTCTGTGATGTTCTCTGTTTTCTGGGATGGGAACTTCATGCTAAAACATGTCAGTCAGATATACCTGATAACAAAATATCTTCTCTTTCCTAAGAAATGTCTCTTATGCTTTGGATAGAGGGGACTGTCCAAGCTCTAAGGCAAGAGGTAAGAAGGGCCTCAGCCACAGCTTTTATTAATGAATATGAGGTTCTTTTCTCCACTTTCTCAGCAAGTTTTTACATGTCTGTGACCAGCAGAAGAGTCATTACTTTGGTATTCTAATAACTGGGAAATGATTGCTCTTTTCTAACTTGCTCCAAAACTCTTGGTGTGTTATTGCAAATACAAGTGGAGCCATGGAAGGGCAGGTAGGTCAGAGTTTATTGGCTGTGTGTGCCAAGAGAATGTGTTTTGGCTTTGAGTCCCACGTGAGGTCACCAGATGGTGATGATGCTCCCCAAGTAAACTGAGAATGCTTCATTCCTCAGCTGTCTCTGTGCTCTTCAAGGAAGAGCTGAAGCCCGTGGAAGCTGTGGAAGGTGGGAGCACCACCCTGCACTGCCAGCTGAGCAGAGAGGCCCCCGTGGAGTGGAGGAAGGGGCAGACTCTTCTCCGGCCAAGTAACAAGTACAAGATGAGGCAGGAGGGCACAGTGGCTGAGCTGCTCATCCATGATCTGGACCCAAAGGATGCTGGAGACTATTCGTGTCTAGTGGGGAACCAAAAAACCACAGCAACCTTGTCAGTGAATGGTAAAAAGGCAGAAAGAACCTGGGGAACTCTGGAAGGGTTTTGTCCACCTCCTCCCTCCTCCTCTGCTCTGTACATTCTCTCACCACAGCCACCTTTGTCATCCTTCCGCTGCTCTCACCCATCACTTTTTTGTGTTGCTGTGTCCCTCCTGACCCCAGTCTTTGTCCTCAATCAGCTGTCATTATGCCCAGTGTTGGGGGTGTGTGTTGTGTTGTCTTCTTACCTTTCCTCAAGTGAAGGGCGCTGTCCTGCATGCGTGTTTTTCCTGAATTAACATGGAAACGTGAGATTCCTTGGGATTTTGTCTCAAGGAGGGTTTAATGACGAGAATGAGTTTGTCATTTGTGTGCATGAACCCAACCAAGGTCACGAAATAATTCCCACAGAGCAATTTGCTGGAGAATTTCTTTTGCCATCCGTGATAAAAAGGCAGGATGTGCTTAAGGCTAAAAGGTGTTGGAAAGAGGCTTGGATAGGCATACAATAAATCATGACAGATCTGAGCAGGGTCTTGGGCTGCAACCCCTGTCCCTTGTGCATCCCTCAGCCCTGCCAGTGCGTTTCAAAAAGGAGCTGAGGAACGAGGAGGCCACGGAGAGCGGGACGGCCACGCTGCAGTGCGAGCTGAGCCGGCCCGGGGGCTCGGTGCAGTGGAGCAAGGATGGCAAAGTGCTGGAGCCAGGTGGGAAGTACAAAATGAGACAGGAAGGGCGTTTCGTCGAGCTGGTCATCCAGGACCTGGAGCTGGCAGATGCTGGGAGCTACACCTGCCTGTGTGGAGAGCAGAAGAGCACGGCTGCTCTGAGAGTGAATGGTAACCCTTCTACACGTGTGTCTCTCTAAGCCCCCAAAAGCAGCTTCAATGGCAGCATTTTCTGGGCAGGCAAAGCTTGGTCAGTGTGTTTTCTTAGAGGTTTCAAGTTCTCTGATGTGCCAAAGAGTCACCCTAATAGGGAATATTCCCTTGTGCTCTTCTTGCCTCGAGACGGCACATTTACATTGTGAATCATTTTCTTTAATTTGTCTCCCTCTCTTCTAGGAGGTTTTACCCCCCTTTCAGCATTACACACCTAAAAATAGTGTGGGTTTGGTTAAATGTGTGCACTGAGCCCAGTAACTCCCAGCACAGCCCAGTTCATGTCACTGCAGTGCTGATTCCCTCTCTGTTGGTATTGCATCCTTCAGCCTTGCCTGTCCTCTTCCAAGAAGAATTGTCCAACAAGGAAGCCACAGAGGGGGAGGCAGTCACTCTGCACTGCAAGCTGAGCAAAGCAGTCCCAGTGGAGTGGAAAAGGGGGAACGTGGTCCTCCAGCCGAGTGGGAAGTACAAAATAGAGCAGGAAGGTCCCTGTGTGGAGCTGAGGATCCAGGATTTGGGGCTGGCAGACGCTGGGGATTACAGCTGTGTGTGTGGAGACCAACAGACTACGGCTGCCCTGGCAGTACATGGTAAAATAGAGTTTCTCAGCACGTGCCCAAGTGAAGCTGCATAATTCCAAGACCTCTTCCTCCTCTTCTCCTGCTTCCTCTGATCTCTGTGTACTTTCTCTCCTCCCATCCGCTGATTAATTTTCCTCTCCTGTTTTCCTTCTCTCTCTCTCCTCCTCCTTTCACCTCATTTGCTGTTTGTCTTCCTGGGTGCTACCTCCCAATGACAAGTGGAGTGCAGGTTCCCAGCTCAACACATCCTCCCTAGCCCAGAACAGCTGCTTGTTTAGAAGTTTTCCCACGGGAATTGACCTGAAAGTGGGAATAATATTTACTTTTTTCTGGCTTAGACTGTTACACTTGTTGCTCCTAAGAGGAACAAGTTGTCCTCCATGTGTGATGCTCCATAAAGATGATCTTAATGAAAAATTGACTTCTTTTTTAGATTCTCCTGCTATTCTTTTGCACATTTTGGCTTAACTCTTCCAAAGCAAATGCTTTACCTGGCAGTGTGTTTGTAACTGCTCTGCTTTAAGGGGCTCTGTTTATAAAAATTCAGACACTGCCATGAATCAGGCTCTTCTCAAGGGAAACAAAATGCTCTGGGTCTCATTCAAATGCGGCCTCTTATTTTATGTCTTTGATTTTATGTTGGATAAAGTAAAGGATGGAAGGCTTGGCAACTGCTTTTGCAGATAGAATTGCTTTTAAAGAGCATTTTAAAGCTAAAAATCAGACTGAATTTATCTTTTGAATTGTTAGAGATTGAAGCAAACTCCTGGAGGAACAAAATCCTGGAGGAGACCAAGAAGGTCTTGTGGTTTCAGGGAGATAAGAGAGTGATTAGATCTTGGGTCAGGCTTTCTCAGCGTTGATGCCATGTCCATATTGCATTTACCCTGCAGTCCTGCCTGCTCTTTTCACCAAAGAACTGACAGACAAAGAGGCCACTGAAGGTAAAAGTGTCTCCCTGCGCTGTGAGCTGAACAAGGCAGCTGCCAACGTGGAGTGGAAGAAGGGATTCAAGACCCTCAAGCCAAGTGACAAGTACCAAATGAGGCGGGAAGGGGTCATTGCCGAGCTCACAATCCAGAGCCTGGAGCTGGTGGACGCTGGGAATTATTGCTGTGTGTGTGGAGACCAGCAGACCATGGCAGTGTTAACAGTTCATGGTAAAGCAAACAAAACAAGGCACACACTCAGAGGAACCACCCTGTTTGCTCTTGGACACATAGCTGGTCACAGTCCCAGCTCCTCCTTCTGCCAGGCCTTTATCCCCAGCTCCATCAGCTGGGATGTGGCACGGGATGGGTATGGGGCAACCAGGGTTGATGCCACTGTTTTCATTAGGATCTGTCCTTTGGCTTTGCCCTTGCAAATTCCTTTATTTGGCTCCCTGTTATGCTCCAGCCCAAAAATAATTGCCTCAAAGGGATCAGGATTTAGGGATTTTAAGGTTTCATGACATTCCAAAAGGTGAGGTAATTCCATGGAATCTTATACTCCATCCCCAAGACAGCAAGGTGATTAGACACTGATATTGGTGTCCTGTGGAAAGGCCCAGACCTTCTAAGGGTTGACCATTCTCAGGGAGAACTTGGATTTTCACTGAACCTGACATCAATGAAAGGGTATGTCAGTTCAGGTGAAAATGCTTCTTTTCCCACCATGTATTGGAATGAACAATTTCATTTCAAACTGACATTTAGAATGAAACTCCAGGGTTTCATTTATTTTTCTCTTTTACATGTAAAATGTCTCTTTGTTTGCTCAAGGGTGTGAAAACACAGCAAACATCCTTCCCTTATGGTTTAAAGAGTCATCTAAGAAAACCATTTTTTTCCCCCAGAAATTTCAAGTTATTCTTTTTGCTTGAAATTTCGCAGGAAAAAGAATGATTTTCTCCTTCTGCTTGCATTGATTTGTGACTCTAAGTACATGTTAAATACCTCTGTGGGTTACTGGACACATTAAATCCTTCCCTGATGGTGATGACATTTCTTTCCTAATGCTGATTCATGGAGACTCTTGAGAATCTCTGCTCTCATGTTGATAAATCAGTTCAAGATAAGAGGGAAAAGGAAACTTAAACATGATTTCAACTCTTCGGAGAGTTGCATCTCACTGCTCGTATTGCTGTCCTTCAGCTCTGCCAGCCTTTTTCAAAGAAGGGTTGAAGAACAGAGAGGCCACAGATGGTGGAGCAGCCACCCTGCGCTGCGAGCTCAGCAAGGTGGGGGTCCCTGTGGAGTGGAGAAAAGGGGGCAAGACACTCAGACCCAGTGAAAAGTACAGGATGAGACAAGAAGAGACGGCTGCAGAGCTGCTGATCCGAGACCTGGAGGAGGAGGACACAGGAGAATATACCTGTGTGTGTGGAGAGCAGAAGACCTCGGCTGTCTTGACAGTCCATGGTAAAAAAGCCCTTCCCAGTTGTGTTAGCAGTGTCCTGAGGGACATCATCCATGGTAGAACCCTTCTCAGGTGTGACAGCAGTGTCCTGAGGACACCATCCATGGTAGAACCCTTCT